>VDFB02000002.1:136245739-136372834 GCA_007258455.2 Sequoia sempervirens | reverse complement strand
TTTTTCTAGGCATATATACACAAAAAATGGACTAACTGGTATGAGTTCTTAAAAGAAAAAAGAGAAAAAATAGAGAGGTCTTCAAACCATACCATGAGCGGCAACAATGGATGCATCAATAACAATGTCCACAATTTCTTTGTCAGTGAGGGCAACACCAACAACAACAACATCATTCATGAGGGAAATGGCCTAGGGTGGAGGGAACACTAGGTTTCTGAAGTCCGTGTACCAATAGATGTCATAGAATGGCACCATGTTGTGTATGCAAAAGTGGAAGTGACAAGAATGAGTGACACTTTGACGGTGCTCATTCTATGACTAAAGGAAAAAGCCACTTAGGAATAATAGCCATGATACAATCACATCCTCTTCAATGAATCTCCTATGGTCACTTGTTGGAATTCCTCCACTAAATGCAACATTCACCACTACCTCTCCAAGGCCATTTAGGTACTTCTTTGGAAAGATTTTTTTCACCAGACGTAGAACCAATGCTTGAGAATTGCAATATCAAGCATAAAGGTGACAAAATGAGAGCACAGGTTAGTGTTAACTCTATATTTATCTTTGTATTCAAGGAAATCATACCCTAGAACCCATTTCATGGCTATAATAGCTAGTGAGTGCTTATTCTTTGTCATCCTTTTTAGGAACCTAGTTTAAATATCACCTAAAAAATACCATCTGGGATTTATGGGAAACTACCCTAATTGGGGTATTCATGTTGGCAAGCACTCTGCAACTACCTATGCAAATTGCCTAAGTCTAGCCTATGAAAATACTATGCAACTGCTAATGCTAAATGCTAAGCCAATTACCTATTGCCAAATTCTGTTCAAATGCTAAGTGTGATTTTGCTACTGCCTAAGTACATATTTATAGAAAAAATGAGGAAATGTGTGGTAAATTTCTTACCATAAACATGATGCTAATCAAGTACCAACTTAAAAGTCATGCCAAGGATTGATCCAATTTCTCACCCAGTTCTATCTATTGAGTACGGCTTGCTACGTGCAAAACTAATGAGGGCTAATTAAGTAGCCTAAGCTAGTGGTAGTAACCAACGGTATTATGCATGGCCAAATGTTGAGGTGTCATTCTCTAGGTGTTTTGAAAATTCCAAGGTAGAGCTCATATCTTTTCAAACAATGATCACATCTTTTGCTTAATAATTCCTTTTGGGATATTAATTGCTAATGCATATGAATGCTTAAGCTTCTAGCAAATCATTGGCTCAAGTTCCAAGAAAATTGCACTATACAAAAAAGTTACCAACTATAATTATGAATTCTCATCACTTCAAAATTGTAAGTAATTCATTTCACACAAGCCGAAAAGGTTGGCGGTACATGCCGAATTAAATGCAAAAATGTCAACTCTCATTTACCACCTTGAGAAAAAATAGCTAAGTGTTGCATGCAAAGTGTTTAAGCACTTAAAAGGTTTTTCCAAATATGCTACCTAGAGCAAAAGAAGTTTTGAGCACAACTAGAGCTAAGGTAAAATTGCAAAGATTTCAAGACTAAGTAGAAGCTTCAAGCAAAGAAAGAATGGTAGAAAGAGGCATAGGGGGAGGCAATACCAAGGTTGTTTAAGGCTATGTGAGAAAAACTAGCCATCTATGTCTTTTACAACATTTCTTATGCTACACCTAGTATACTAGACAAGCCAAAGTGGATGAACACATAGGAATTGGAAAAGCCCAAAAACCACAAAAACTAGGCCCTAATCAAAGAGGATTGGGACAATATTCTGTAAGGAAAGCAGAGGTGTGGAAACAACTTTCCTAACATCAAATCCATAGGGAAGTAAGAAAATAGTACTTTTAATTTTTCCTAATTACAATTCAATTAAGATACACATGCAAGATTTGTAGAAACACAGAAGATACTCAAAGACAACTAAACAACATATTTATTTGGGAAACCCTTTTAGGGAAAAACCCAACACACCAAGCTGAATCTCTTTGTATTTCAATAATAAAAAATTACATATATTTAGAAAGACAACTCTTTGATGATAGTCACAGTAGCTCTACTCACTATTCACCAGTTACAGATAATGCTCTCTTCGAACTTGATAGAACTCACTCTTACTTTCCAAATCAGAAACATTTTGCTTTTATTTGACACATTCTAATTTTCCTTCTATGCATCCTTATCCACCATTTCCAATCATAGACAATTTCCTTTGAAGCAGGTGATTTTTCCTAGCATGCAGTTTTTCCAGCGTTGTAACTGATGCAAAAAAACCAACCGTCATCCATTTGAAAAACTGCTTCCTCTGATTAGTCCAACAAGATGCCACATAGGATGATCACATGGTCAATGGTGTTCAAAATTTGTTGGCATCTTGGTGAGACACTAACAGTGTCTCCTTGATGCCACAAAGTTTCTCTATCGATATCGGCTTAAGTCTCCAACAGTCGACAAGACAACATAACGAGTGTCACATGTCACACCGAAACCATCAATGTCCATTTTGTTCCTATCGGCAAGAGTTTCCCTTATCGGTGAGACTCATATCGAATGCATATAAGTCATATCGATCAGACATTCCATCGGCAAGACATACCGATCTTCGCCAGGACCTCTCACCAAACCTTCATGTTACATCGATGAGCATTGACGAGTCAGTGAGACTTATCATCTTTGCCAAGACCTTATACTAAGGTCTTAAGTCACTCTGAGTATTGCATTCACCAGTCGGAAAGACTTATATCTTTCGCCGAGACCACATACTGAATGCCCATGTCTTGCTGAGTCGGCAAGACATTTGACTTCACCAAGACGTTTTGCTGGGTGCCGAGAGCTACATCGACAACTGTTGGCGTGACTTATCCAAGTCACCAAGACTTCTCAGCGAAGTCTTTTGTCACTTGAAGGCACCACGAGAATACTCTTGTCAGCGTGACCTAGATTCATCATTGAGACATCTCCCTGTGACCTTTATGTTACCTTGATAGCTTTAAGCTATCGGTGAGACATTCACCATTCGTTGGGACCTCTCCCTAACACCTGTGAGATAGCCTGATAAGATCAACTATTTCCCAGAGTTCTACTGATCGCCAAAAGGTCATGTCGAACACAAAGAGTGATAGCGATAGACTTCATTTGGTAAGACATCAACCTTGTCACAGTGATATGAAAATGTCAAGAGCTTTAGAATAGTTAGTCACCTAGAAATGAACAATGTCACAGCGAATTTTCTTTTTAGGAGTTCCATGTCAGTAAGGATTGAGGCACATATTCCAGCAAGCTCCCACTTGGCGAAGATCTTACGGACACCTCTAGAGCATAATAAAACTACTGTAACTCATGGGCCAAGAGACCCATTGAATTGGCACACCACCTGAACTTGTCTGTGCTCACAGGCTTCATCAATGCATCTGCAACATTCTCCAAACTATCCACTTTCTCCAAAGAGACCTTCCCATCCTCCACCATATCTCATACAAAGTGATAATATACATCTATATGTTTTGTCCGGGCATGGAAAGTAGGATTCTTTTCCAAACATATAGCACTCTGGCTGTCACAGCGGATAGTAATATTTTCTGCATCAAAGCCAATGTTAGAACAAAAAAGTTTCAACCAGATTGCTTCTTTAGAGGCATGTGTGGCTGCCATGTATTCGACCTCTGTAGTGGACAAAGCGACAATAGCCTACCACTTGTTTTATCCAACCATCAGACCAATTAATCTGCACCACCAATCATCATGGAAATATATCCACTGGTGGATCTTCTGCTATCAATGTCCCCTGCCCAATCAGAGTCCACATAACCTCGAATACTGAGAGTTCTCTGTGATTCAACCAAGTTACCATGGTAACACAAAGCATAGTCTGAAGTGCCCTTCAGATATCTAAACACTCTCTTCATAGCATCCCAATGTGTCCTTCTAGGATTAGCCATAAACTGACTAAGAACTCCCACTACTTGGGCAATGTCTGGCCTTGTACATACCATTGCATACATAAGGCTACCAACTACACTTGCATAAGGCACACTGGTCATGTCCTCCATCTCAGTAGGAGATTTTGGACAATCCTCAATAGATAGCTTCGTTCCCTGTCTAACTAGAACAACTAGCTACTTGCACTCAGTCATAGAAAATCTCTCTAGAACAATCATGATATACTTACTCTGACTAAGCAAAAGTTTTCTATTCTTCCTATCCCTAGTTATTTCCATTCCTAGAATATACCCTGCTACACCAAGATCTTTCATTTCAAACTTTGCAGACAATTGAGACTTAAGATCATAAATCATTAGCTTACTATTGCCTATGAACAACATATCATCAACATAGAGTGCAATAATAAGTACTTCATCACTTTCAGCTTTGTAATATACATAGTGATCACATTTTGATCTTACAAATCCTAATGACAAAATGAAAGTGTCAAATATCTAGTACCACATCCTAGGAGACTGTTTTAAACTATACAGAGATTTCTTTAACTTGCAAACTAGTCTTTCTCTACCTTTTTCCACAAAATGCTCTGGCTGGGTCATATAAATTTCTTCTTCAAGATCACCCCATGAAGAAATGTTGTCTTCTACATCCATCTCAAGCCAATTTCTAAGCTCTGTTTCACAGCAAGTATTGCAAAAAGAAATCTAATAGATGTTAGCTTAGCTACAGGAGAAAATATTTCTCCATAATCAATTCCCTCTACCTGGGAATAACCTTTCACAACTAGCCTTGCTTTATATTTCTCCACACTACCATCCAAACCTATTTTCTTCTTAAAAACCCATTTGCAGCCCACAGCTTTTTTGCCTTTAGGCAATGGCACCAAACTCTAGGTATCATTCTTTTCTAATGATGCCATTTCTTCATTCATGGCTTCCAACCAAGAGTTTGAATCAAACATTTTAAATGCCTCTTTCACAGTCCTAGGTTCATCAGTGCTAGAAATTAAATCATAGGCACAAGTAGACTCTATCAAAGAAAACCCATACCTTTCAGGTTGCTTTCTTTCACAAGTTGACCTACTCACAGGCTGATGCTAAGGTGGTTCTTCATCTTCTTCAAAACTTTCAGAACTACTCGAACTCTCCTCAGTATCAGGTACATTTTTATTTTTCAATTCCTCTTTTTCTGGTGTTGAAGGAATTTTTGCTACATCCTTTTTGTTTTTTGATTTCTTCTCTGACTGTAGATCCAATGTAGAAGATTTTAGCTCATGAAAGATAACACTTTTACTGTACAAAACCTTCTCAGTTTCAGGGTTCCAAAGCTTGTATCATTTTATGCCAGCACTATAGCCAATAAAAATACACTTCACAGCTTTCTTTTCCAGCTTGGATCTCTTTTTTAATGGCACATATACATATGCCTCACAGCCAAAGACACAAATATGTCTCAGAGAGGGCTTCTTTCCAGACCATGCTTCCAAAGGTGTCTTTTCAACAAGAGCAGAGTTAGGAGAACGATTTACCAAGTAACATGCTGTAGAGACTGCTTCAGCCCAAAACTTCTCCTCCAAGCCAGCACTACTCAGCATACTTCGTGCTCTTTCCATTATTGTCCTGTTGAACCTTTCAGCAACTCCATTTTGCTGTGGAGTGTAAGGTGTAGTCTTGTCTTTTGATCCCATGATCCTTACAGTACCTTTGAAATTCTTCTGAACAAAACTCACCGCCATTGTCAGTCCTCAAGCATTTTATTTTTCTACCAGTCTAATTTTCAACAAGGTTTTAAATTCCTTAAACCGACTGAACACTTCTGATCTACTTTTCAAAAAATATACAAATGTTCTTCTTGAATAATCATCAATAAACGACACATAGTATCTTGATTTAGATAGAGAGGGAACATTCACTGGACAAAACACATCTTAATGAATATAATCAAGCAAACCAAAAGATTTGTGAGGACTGGAATAAAATGAAACACGACGCTGTTTACCATATATGCAATGTTCACAAAATTCGAACTCAAGGTTACAATCTTCAAGCCCTTCTACTAGGTTTTTATTTTTCAAGGTTTTAAACCTTTTTCACCAATGTGGCCAAGCCTATGATGCCAGAGCATAGTCTTTTCTGCTGGAAGTTTAACCTCCATGGAATTTACTCCATCAGGAACATTTTCCTTCTTTTCTCCATGAGCGGCTTTAAGTGACTTTGCAGAGACACTATTGCATTGAACAACATGTGTATCCAGCTTGTACAAGGTACCAATTTGTGCACCCCTAGCTAGCACTATAGAGCCCCTAGTCATCTTGTAGCCATTTCCAAAGAATGTGACATGTACTTCAATATCATTCGGCTTACTTATAGAAAGTAGATTTCGAGCTAGACTTGGTATATGCATCACATAATTGATTTCCTTCACTCTTCCATCAGTGAATTGAATTCTGACTCTTCCACAACCAACAATTTAAAAAGATGAATCACTTGCCAAGTACACCTTTCCACCATTGTATTCTTCATACTTCATGAACCAATCTCTATGAGATGTCATGTGGAAAGATGCTCCAAAATCAATCAGCCAGACATCATTTGATGCCTATGTAGCTAAAGCGCAATGAAGGCATCTGCATCACTCTGAGAAGAATCATTTCCAGAAGAGTTCTTCTTCTTTTTCTCCTCCTTGCAATCCTTTCGGACATGACCAGGTTGCCCACAATTCCAACACTTCACCTTGGACTTCTTTCTAGGAGACTTTGATCTCCCCTCTAATTTTGATCTGGACTTCTTGTCCTTCTTCTTGCCTTTCTCCTTTGGTCTACCTCTGACAGCCAGAGCCTCCTTTGCCATCTCAGAAGATTTTCTTCTCATTTCTTTTGATAACAGAGAAGCAACAATATCTTCCATTTTGAATGTGGATGTTGTACTCCCTATGGCCATCACCAAATGATCCCAAGAATCTGGCAAATAACACAACAATAACATGCACCAATCTTTATCTTCAATCTTTACACCAACAAATGTCAACTGAGTAATCAACATGTTGAAAGCATTTAAGTGATCAGCAATAGACCCTCCTTCTTGCATTCTTAGAGAGTATAGCTTCTTCCTCAAGAACAACTTGTTCACCAAGGACTTGCCCTGATAAATGGATGCTAATCTTTTCCACAAGGTAGATGTAGTCTTTTCTTCATGCACGTTCAGAAGAATAGAGTCTGTGAAACAAAGCCTTATCAGCCCTTTAGACTTTCTATCTGCTAAGTCCCAATCCTCTTGCTTCATGCCTTGAGGCATTGTTCCAGACATAGCATTCCAAAGATCATGATCAACTAAAATATCTTCCTTCACAACTCAAAATTGCTACCATTGAATTTCTTTATTTCCATCCTTTCAGATGTGCCCGAGATCTCAATTTGTAATTAAATTATCAGACCTCTAAAAAAATCCCACTAAAAAGGATTGACACAAAAAACCGAACCCAATCAGAAGGACAACACAACTGGCCAGGCTCTGATACCACTTGTAAGGAAAGCAGAGGTGCGGAAACAACTTTCCTAATGTCAAATCCACATGGAAGTAAGTAGACAATACTTTTAATTTTTCCTAATTACATTTCAATTAAGATGCACATGTAAGATTTGCAGAAACAGAGAAGATACTCAAATAAAAATAAACAGATTTACGTGGGAAACCCTTTCGAGAAAAAACCCACTACACCAAGCTGAATCTCTTTGTATTTTAGTAATAAAAAATTACATACATTCAGAAAGACAACTCTCTAATGATAGTCACAGTAGCTCTACTCACTGTTCACTAGTTACAGACAATGCTCTCTTCGAACTCGATAGAACTCACTCTTACATTCCAAATCAAAAATGTTCTCCTTTTATTTAACACATTATCATTTTCCTTTTGTGCATCCTTATCCCCCATTTCCAATCATAGACAGTTTCCTTTTGAGTAGGTGATTTTTTCTTGCATGCAATTTTTCCAGCATTGCAACTGATGCAAAAAACCAATTGTCATCTATTTGAAAAATTGCTTCCTTTGATTGGTCCAGCAGGATGCCACATAGGATGATCACACGATCAACGGTGTTCAAACTTTGTTGGCATCTTGGTGAGACACTAACAGTGTCTCCCTGATGCCACAAAGTTTCTCTACCGATATTGGCTTAAGTCTCCAATAGTCGGCAAGACAACATAACGAGTGTCACATGTCACACCGAAACCATCGATGTCCATTTTGTTCCTATTGGCAAGAGTTTCCCTTATCGGCGAGATTCATATCGAATGCATACAAGTCATATTGATTAGACATTCCATCGTTAAGACATACCAATCTTCGCCAAGACCTCTCACCAAACCTTCATGTTACATTGATGAGCATTGACGAGTCGGTGAGACTTATCATCTTCGCCAAGACCTTATACCAATGTCTTAAGTCACCCCGAGCATTGCATTCACCAGTCGGCAAGACTTATGTCTTTTGCTGAGACCACATACCAAACACCCATGTCTTGCCAAGTTGGCAAGACATTTGACTTTGCCAAGATGTTTCGCCAGGCACCGAGAGCTACACCGACGTCTGTCGACGTGACTTATCCAAGTCACCAATACTTCTTAGCAAAGTCTTTTGTCACTACGAAGGAACCATGAGAATACTCTTGTCGGCGTGACCTAGCTTCATCGTTGAGACATCTCCCTGCGACCTTTATGTTACCCCAATAGCTTTAAGCTATTGGTGAGACATTCACCATTCACTGGGACCTCTCCCCGACACCCATGAGATAGCCTGATAAGATCAACTATTGCCCAGAGTTCTAATGATCACCAAAAGGTCATGCCAAACACAAAGATTCATAGCAATAGACTTCTTTTGACAAGACATCAACCCTATCACAATGATATGAACATTTCAAGACCTTCAAAATAGTTAGTTTCCCAGACATGAACAATGTCATAGCGACTTTTCCCTTTAGGAGTTCCATGTCAGTAAGGATTGAGGCACATATTCCAACATATTCATGATCCCAATCTTGCAAAAAGCACTGTCTTTGAGGGAGGTGGCCTACGAAAGAATGAAAATACACACCAAAGTCTCACCATCAACAACACAGAGGGTATGGCTCAGCGGTTTCCCACAATATATGGTCCCATCTATGCACTATTGTCTCGAATTAGTTGATGTGGCCATCAAACATTTCAACTTGAGCACCAACACTATCGAGGGCTAGACATTGAGGGTTAGTATCAGCCTAGGAGCCATCTGGAATATGTTGTGCATCCCTAACCAGAGCTACAAAAAGGAAGACATAGAGACATTCACTCCTATAAAGGGTGAAAACATATGAAAGGGAATGCAAAAGGCTTTGGAATTTTATAACAAAGAAACCAAAAGGATTGAGGTAGAGCACCAGAAGCCACCAAAGATCTTGATGCAACATGGTGCTTTCAACATAGACTTCTAAGAGGCCTTTTCAAATTTGGCATTTTTTTGTGGTCTAGACATTGAGAAAGAGGTGCACGTGTTTTAGTTGGACCTGATATTTCAATTTCACAAGAAACACTCTTTCTTTTGGTATGATTTTGTAGAATTCATCATTGAGGAGATGATAAGGAAAATAAAGGATTACCAAAATCAATGGAAATTCAAGTTTCCTTCCTTTCTTGCCCATTTTTTTTGGCACCAAAACCCTAATTTCTTCGATGGGGATATGAAGTTGGCTATTTTTGATGAGAAGGGCAGAAGGAAGCTAGTTTTTGTTAGGACTCCTCTCCTCTCTTCTCCTTACAACTATTATGCATTTTCAAATTATTTCTTGACTCTGATTTTGCAATATTTGCAAGGAGGATGGTATTAACCGACTCACTAAGGAGAAGATAGGGCATATATAGAACTTCACTCCTAGATGTGACTAGTTTTTTGGAGCATATTTCACATTCATTCAGATGTGAGGCTTAATCAAGGAACCATTCTTCCTTTTGGCATGTGTAAAAAATCAATTGCTATCCCTCAAAATGCTCTGACAGGCATCAATTATTGATGTTACCTTCTGCAGAAGAAAACCCAACAAGAACAATTTTTTCACCTATTCGATAAGCTTCAAAATAGTTCCCATGAAGAAAAAGTAGACACACCAGATATTGTAAGATAAGTTGGTTCATTTAGGGTTAGTAATGATCTACGACAAATGGAAGTACAACCCTTTCAATGATTTACCATATGAGCATATCAAAGTAACTCATAGTTCTCGACCTTACTGGGAGAAGAGGCATAACTTGCTAGAGGATGAGCACAAATTATTGGTTGAATTGATTCATATTTCTACAGATGATAATAGGAAGCCATGGAATAAGTTCTACTTTGTTGTATTAGAGTACAATTAGAATCACAGAATGGGAGCCACCCTTTTCAAAAAGTTAAGAAAAGGAGTGCAAGAAGAATTAGATCCTTCTAGGTGTATCGCTAAGAGACAAAACAACTTGATGCCCCATATGGAAGCATGAAATTTGATGAACTATGGGATGATGAGTATTTAGATTCAGATTGAAGCACTAGCAGGGGAAATGACTCTGATGAGGAGCACAAAAAATAGGTGAAATAGGAATCCAATACATTGACATCCTCCGCTCAGCTAAGGAGAAAGTCCACAGGGCTACCTACCTATGTCACTTTGAATGTGTGAATGAATATATTGAGAGCCTTGTGGATGCTCACCTGGGCCTCAAAAATAGCAAGAGTGTCCTAGTAGCAATAGTCAGAGACTATAGAGATGAGGACTCCCCACCTACTAAACGAAAACACATGAAAAATATTATCCGAGAAGGTTCATTAGAACCTACCACAAGCTAGGTGCTCACAGTGAGCCAAGAGCTCGAAGAAAGTAAGGAGCCAACAACAAGGCAAGAACTGCCATCATCCAGTCAATAGGTAATGTTTGCTCCTTTTCTTACTTCTCAATCTTTAGTATCCTCTACTATAGATCTGGGTGCTCCTCACTACAACTATTGGCCTTCCCTTTTCACCTTTGTCGCAATGGTAGTGGAAGGTTTCTCCTTATTTTCCCATATAGTGCCATTTATCTTGATTCCTCCATGAACCCTTGCACCAACTGCCACTACCCAATCTCTCATCACCTCTCTTTTTGTAAGCTCAACCACCATTGTTACCCCTATTGCTACTATTGTCTCAGGTCCAACCCACTTATGCTAGTAAATAGACTCTACAATGACTACCCTTTCATTGCATCAACCAATGATCCCTCTTGCTAGTTCAAAAAATGAGCTTTGGAAAGTTCCTCATTTCTCCCCAAAGATTGTCACTCTCTCGAAGAGGAAAATGCTTAGGCCTACTACACTTACATTCCCTTTTTCCCTACCTCTTGATGCACCATTCATAGGTGGGTGAGTTTAGTTGCAAGGAAAATTCATAGCACAAGGTGAGAATACTAAACAAGCACAGGTTCTCATAATTCAAAAGAGAAAGGCTAAGGATGACAAGAAGTCAATGGAGCCAAAAGTATATATAGTTTACAATGAAGCTCAGGGACTGCTGAACTTCATAACCATGTACCTAAATGTTGATAAACCACAAGGGGAGATGTTGATGGATGATTACAAGATGTATGTTGTGGGACTTGATCTAAATGCAACCCAACCACATGACAAGGTAGAGCTCATGGAGGAAATGCAATGAGTGGTGATGATTGACTTCCTTTGGTCCAGCTACTAGCTAAAGAAAAAGGAGCAACTAAAGCTTATAAAGGAAAGGATTGATTTCTTATAGACGAGGGAGAAATCACTGGAAGTAGATGTTAATTGCTTGTTGAGAAAGTGAAGGAAATTTAACTAGAATAGAAAAAAATCCAAGAGAATCTTGCAAAGTCCCAATCCACTGATCCCACCCTAGTCAAAAAGCTATAGAAAAGAACCAAAGAATATCAGAACCAATTAACCCTGGTGGACTAGAATCTTCAACAAAAGAGTGAGAAATTTGAATGTCAACATGTCCAATACAAGTAGGAGATGAAGCAAACAATGAAGAGCTTGAACATCAGTGAGCTCAACATGAGCAAAACTTACAAGAGAAGGATACAAACTTTGAGGGCCAAAAGGACCAAATGGGAAAAGAGCTTCAAGAGGTGAAGTCTTCTCTTGAAATAGAGTTGGCAAACCACAACTAGGATGAGGAGAATTTGTCTAAAGAACCGAGTTACATCCAAGAATAACAGGCATCTACAAATAAGAGGATTGTGGAACTGACACAAGATGTTGGCTCGAAGGATACAAAGGTCGCCCTTTCAAAGAATTCTCCTCAAGCCCTTGCCACCTAGTCAAACCTCATTACAATAGCTCAACAGCTATATGTTTCATACTGGAAAAAGGTCAAGTCCATTTTCCTAATGCTACAACCAACACTCCAATTCATGTCATAGGAAAAAAGCTTGAGCCAGGAGGTCCATGGAGCCATTGAGTAGTTTCTGCAAATTATCATAGAAAGAGTTCCTGAGGCAAGAAGACTGCTAAATAAGCTATAAATGGTATCAGAAGAAGACCTAGCAATGGTAGGGATCAAGGATCAGAAGGTTACTACCATAACGGTGAATAAATTCATCCATTTCCACTTAGCCATCCTTCATGCTAACACATGTGCAACTACATTGGGCTAGACTATGGATAGCATGCAGGAAAGTTTCTCCCAGCTAACTAAAATGGGTCTTCCTTCCCCATTCCTTGTATATGAATTAGTGACCTCAGCAAAGCAAGTGGCAGAAAAGATTTGAGAGAAGCAACAAGACACAAATGCTTTCCAGAGCTTTAGCCAACCTCCCACCACAATAGATATTGAAGGGATCACTGATTCGATTGTGTGGATACCCTTCCAATTTGAGTCTAGGGTTAGTTTATCTGTGACACTGCCTTACAAAGAAATGCTTGATGTAAGTGAAGCACAAGAGAATCTAGATGATATATTGAGACCATCTAAGGATAAATAGTTGCCTCTACAGGTTGATCTTTTTAAGCTCTGATGTCATTGCCCAATAGTGGTGGAATTTGGTTTGCAAACTAGAGAAATTTTGGGTTCCTCATTCCTCAGGAGAAATGCCGCTAGTAGTCACCAAAAGCTATGAATATAAAATTCATCGACCTCCCTTTGAGTTTTTTTTTTGCTAAGTCCCAACCCATGCCTCAAATAAACATCATCGACCCCTTTTGATAAATGACCACCGGCCTCCACCACATGTCCACTTAGCGCTCTCCAAAGGGATTCTTCCCTTCGCTTTTCAAATGGCCCCTACCACACCATGCTTCCACATGTCATCGCCACACACACTTAAAGGTTGATTCCCTTCACTTTTGAGTTGGGCCCCATCTATGCACCACATAGCCTTTGACCGTATACACTTTGGAGGACCCCACAACTAGCACCAATAAAAGGAATGCTCCCACATGTCTTCCTAGCGCAAACCTTCATTGAAAAAGGGAAGGAATTAACCATGGGCTGCTACTACCACACATCTCTCTGGAAGATATTTTATGAAAGGAAAGCCAAGAGTGAACTATGAGTTGCAATTTGTTGCCACATGTTCTGAATGCCTCACTGGGTAGCGATACTTGTCTACACGAGACTATGCTAGGACCACTGCCATCATTCAAAGGGGATGTACCTAGATGGGAAGCGACCACATGTTATGGCCTGAATCTTTTTTATTACAATGGCTGAGGGGAATCATTCCTGCTACATCATTTCTCAGGATACCAAATCTTTTCAATTACTACTCGCCAAGTGGTGGGAATGCTCAGTATAAATGTTGCCTCTTCCTTCATAAAAGGGGTTCTAGAATTGTAGGAAAAAAATAAATTTTAGAAAGACACCAGGCCTTTTTTATTGTTTTAGATTATTGAAAAAAGACTCACAGACTATGCCATTGTTCGACCTTTCTATTTCTCTCAAGCTATTTGATAAAATTTATACTATGCCATTATTGTTTTGAATGGTTCATTTTCAAAACTTCTATGATTTTAATGCAAGTTTGATGATTTAGATCATGTCATTGACTCCTCTTTTTAGTGAATGTGTGTGAAAGTTATTTTATGTCATTGAATGAATTTTTTAGGCTTCAATCTTTAATTTCTATCATTCTAGTACATAGCAGATTGTTGAATGGGCCATTAAATTGTATCCAAAAGATAGATTTATCATGCCTCACATCTAAATCTTAGCGCATTGCCTTAGTTAGATCTTTTATTTTTTATATCTTCTTCCTTTTCCTTTTCCAAATCCTAATTAAAAAAGAAGCCAACCTCTTTAAAAATCCAAAGGTCACCCAGTTTAATGCAATTGGTCCCCCATAAACTGAGTTTCCCATAAAGGGTTGTTACCTTTCCAAATTTTGGCACCAACAATACCCAAGTAGCCACTATAAAGAAGATTAATCCTTATATCTTTGGGGATCCTCAAAGGAAATTTACACCCTTACCAAACACACTTCACAACATTATTACCTAGCTCTTAAACAAAAACATGCTTACCTTACCTTTTGTTCGACCCCTTGACCCTAGTAATCCATTACCTCTGAGTTTTCAACACAATTCCTATTGTTCTTATCACCAACAAAAGGGACATGATACGTAACATTGCAAGCATCTTAAACATATTTTGCAAGACCTCATTGATTCCAATCATATCCTAATTAGAGATGTGAATAACAAAGGTAATAATTTTGTAGCTCCTCCCAACCAATAATTGAAAATCTTTACCAATCCCATGCCTAACCATAATATTTCATTTGTCAAGGATAGTGAAACTAAGCTTGATGTGATGAATGTTGACACAGATGATAAGCATACAAGTAATCATGAAAAAAATCCTAAGGATGACAATAAGAAGAGTCTTATAGATACTAATGAACAAAGTCCTACTAATACAATGATAGGAGAGATTTACATTAAGTCTCATAAACAACAAATGATAATGCCCACTAAAATCACTTTCTTCCTAGAAGAAACAATTCCACATGCACCTAATAGTCCTCTTTACATAGTAGGAAATATAAATAACAAACCCACTCCTAGGATTTTAATTGATCCTTTCCATGGAGAGAATGTGATCACAAAAGAACTCTTATATGTGCATGAGCTCACTCAAGATAGATATGATAAACCAAAAGCATGGATCAAAATGCATGATTGTTTTGCTCATGCTACGATGGGCTCGATCACATTCCCTTTACAAGTAGGACCTAAGAAATCAAATGTATCATTCTCTATTATATATAATTCATACCAATTTTGTGTGAAGTTAGGCTACAAATGGCTTTGCTCCATGAATGTGGTCCCATCTATTGTCTATAAGTGCTTAAAGTTTCCAATCGGTAATGAAATATTTTCTATAAACCATAGTGACTTTAGGCCCCCATCTTCTCATGGAAACTTTTCCTTAGATTATTTTTGGGGCTTAAGCCTATGGAACCTATAAGACCCTATGAAGAGTTCCTTTTTCTATCCTACCAAAAGTTCAAAGAAAAATGCATAGCTAGGCCATCCCTTGAGAACTTGCCTCTACCCATGCTTGAACCTCCACCACCTAAAGAAAATAGCGTTGAACCTAAAATGCATCCAATAAACCAAAACCCATCCAGGCAAAATACCTTGCTTATTTCCTATAAAAGACCTAGAGAAAACTAGATAATTTGTAACCTGCATCCTAAGCAAATTTATAAAGCCAAAGAGAAGGTGGTTGAAAAACCACCCTTGGTTTCTTTCATTCTTCCCTCTCAAGAAGAAAAGGAACCTATGGTTGACAAACTTGCTCCTACACAAATGCAACTTGAAAACCATAATAAAAGGAACAAAAATGATAGAGAGTGTAGGCGTAGATGTCATGCTATTGCTCGAAAGATGAATGATGAGAACAACATTTAAAATAAATATCCAAACTTAACAGAAGCAATAAATGATGACCCTCCTCTATTACCAGAATAAATAAAAGTCATGTCTCCAACACAACAAGGACCAACATCTTCTACGGATGTTATCATTCATCCTCCTACTGTGGTTAACTTGGATGATGATGAGGAAACAACTAAAATTGATGAGGAAGTACATATTGAGTTAAATTTTTTATTTTCTTGGGGGTCACCTAGTGGACACCTAGCTTCAATAGCCCTCGCGAGCATGCATTTTTGTACTTTATTAAAGTCATGGAGGTATCGATTTAATATGGTCCCCCTGGGTCTCACCTAGTGGACACCTATCTTCACTAGCCCTTGTAAGCATGCATTTTTGTACCTTATTAAAGTCATGAAGGTATGGATTTGATATGGTCCTCTAGGGCTCACCTAGTAAACACCTGGCTTCACTAGCCCTTGTGAGTGTGTGTTTTATTCACATAGTGGACAATGCATTCCACTTGTAAACCTCTTTCAACCTAGACCTGGTCCACCATGTTGGATGACCAATTGAAGCTTGATCTGTTACGGTTCTCCTTTTTCCTTGTTCTGTTTTCTTTTTCTTCTCTTTTATGGTGTATGTTTTCCATCTGATTATGGCTTCATATATCATCTGCAAGCATGTTCTTTTGTGCCTATGTTGGTTTTCCATATGATCTTGATCCTAGGGGCTTGGCCATCCTCTTCATTATTGTCGTCCTATCTTACTAGCATGTATACATTGGAACCCCTCTTGATTGAGTGGTTGGATACTTTAGTGTGAGTTTGAAGCAAGTTCATCCTCTCAATAAAGTGGGGGCTAAATGTAGTGTAGTAAAATGCATACCCTTGCAATTTCACACTTGTTTGGGCCCTCCTTTCTTTATTTTAACTTCTTTATGGCTTAATTTATCCTATTTTACATTTACAAGCCTTATGAATTATATTTTTTTGGATAATCCCGACACTCTCCAATGCATACACGATAATTGAATGATTTCATCAAAGTGTTCCTGATGTTTGGGTCAGGATTAAAATTCCACCTAGGGCATCTTTGTCCCCCAAAGGTCTCAAGACCCTCATTCTAAGATATTTGGATTGGGGCCCTTTTTGGTGTCTATACCCCAAATTTTTATGACTTGGGACTAAGATTCCACCTAGAGCATCATAGTCCTCCTTGAGCCTTTTTTTTAGATTTAATTTCAAATTCTAGTGGGATTTAGCCTCCTTTGTTTAATGAATTCATACATCGGCTTGGTGTGATGTAATTTTTGGATATTAAGCATAAGTAAGTATAAATACAAGGTTCATTCTCTCAAATTTTGATACCTAGCAATATAATAAGCAATCAATTCTTTTGTTAGATCATTTAAGAGAATTATATCAAGCATTTGGAGCCATCATCAAGATTCAAGAATCATATCAAAGAGCTTTCTTGCATCATGTGTAATTGTGCTAACATTTGTGATGTAGGGTTTTGATTCAAGCAAGCAATTCAAGATCATTTCTTTGGTTCAAGATCCATATCCATTGTAGCCATTGCATGCAAGTTTGGAGACCTTGCAAGGGTTTGGTGTGTTGTAGCATTACATGCTCATTCACCATTTCCTTCATTATTTGTATTTCATTTCAAGGTTTAATTACCAACAAGGGGTTTGAACAAGGAAAGTCCCCATTCACTAACAAACAAGTTTTTCCCATATTGCATATTTTTTATTGTAGATCTAGGTTGTATTATTCAAGATCACTTGGAGTGAAAAGTTGTAAAATTTGCTAAGTTGCATTTCAAAGTTGTCATCTTCACGCAAACTCATCTAAAGTCCATATTCGAAAGATTCAGAACCTGAGATAAAAAAGGAAGCAAGTGCAGACCTTGGAGCTTAGGACCACAAAGGTTTCAAAAATTAAGAGTGGACTAATATGCTACCTTGGGCATCATATTTTTCATAGATTCCTTCAGATCTAGTTCTAACATTTGAAGATTCCTTATTTGCCCCGAAAAAATAGAAACAAGACTAATACACCATCTTGGGCATCTTTGTCCTCCTTGGCATTTTTGGACAACTTCTTTGCATTTCTAGAATCTTCACAACATCTCCAGGCTTCCTAGGTACACACATCCTATCTTTCAGTTTCATAATTTTCTATTATATCTTGTCTTTCTAGGTCATTTAGCATTCCTTTGCATATCACATTGTGCTTTCCAACATTTTCTTTTCCAACCATTTGCTTGGTGGTGAACCCCTTTTAGTTAAAAGAACCCCCTCCTAGGTCCTCCTAATTGTGAATTGAATCACCTTGTGAGGTTGTTATTCAATCCAATTAGGACTCCTAAGACATTATTGAGTGATTGTGTGGAGAAAGGAGAGATATTTATATCCCCCCCTCATTTTTCCCCATTATTCACTAGGGTGTCTCTAGGGCACATCAATGATGGACTTTCCTACATTCAAAATCAGCGGCAATGCAGTTCAACAAGGGTATCACTTTTTAGATTTTCAATTTTTTGACCTTTTTAGGGATTTTGATGTTTTCTAGATGTTTTGGATTTTTCCTTTACAAATTTCTGAATGTTTCTAGATTTTAGCTATACAATATTTTACAAATTTTTTTGGTATTTTTTGATGAATGTTTTATGAATGTTTTTGGTGTTTTCGACAAGATTTTATGATTTTTTTTAGATTTTTTAATGAGATTTTGAGGAAAACAATACATAGATGATGATGTCGATGTCATGTTATGGGGTATAAGATATGGATCAAAAGTTATTCAAAAAGAAGAGTGCAATAACTTGCCCCTAGTGTTTAGCAATGTTTCATAGTGCAATGGAAAAACCAATATAGGAAATGTATATGTGAAGAGTTTAACGGATTTTTATCATTCAAGATATGGGCTATGGGACTTCACAAGATCAAATGGTAAAGATCCTATCAAAAGTTTTCCATGAGTAGAGTTGAGGTATACACCAAATCTTTGTTAAGATCAAGATAAAGTGAAATATCTTGATAAATCTATATTGGATGGATGGAGGGAATGTTGGATTTGATCATGACAAGGATTAAATGCTTTTGTCTAAGAAGGATCACATAGATGCTTGATTCTACCCATGACACCTGTTTTCCAAGTTTTAATCATATTACTTTCCCAAAGCACCATCATAGTGTTTTTCACTAGAGGATGTTTTCTATCTTCACTGTTTTCAATCCTTTTTCTCATTTTTTTGGGATTTTGATTTCTTTTTTTTAAGATTTTATGGAAATATTTTCCTCATGTTGAACCACCTGGTGTAACTGATGTAGAGGTCACTTTCATAATGTGCTAGCGATATCCTACCTGAAGAAGTTTCTTTTCTAAGATATAAGCACTAGAATGCAACTTTGAAGAACTCTGATCTGCTTTGTGAATACTGAAATTAACCTTATCTATTTGTGCATATTGTGATAAAGTGCCTTTAGGATCCTTGTGATGAAGGGTAGCTTCCAACACATTGTCAATGCAAGAATTGGATATTGTGAATGGAGTGTATGGTGTCATGCATGAAGGAATATGCATGATGAATTGGTTGATAGTTTGGAACCTTTGACTCTCCAAATTGTGGAAGATGAGCGAAGATGGATGGAATTGGAGGTTTTCATGGAATTAGGATGAACCACTAGATATACTTTGTTCCTTGCTTGAGAATCTTGCTTTTTTATTTGAGGACTCTTTAGATGGATGCATTTCCCTTTTTGATTTCTCCCCATAGTTTCTTTGATTAATGGAGTTTTGAAGGGGTGATTTTCTTTATTTTTCTTTGGTATCCATTTGTATTTACTTTATCCTTTTTTCTTTACTACTTCATCTTCTTTGATGATATTTTCCTTGCTTTGATAGGAATTCTTCCTTTTATGTTGGTCCCAATTTTTGTATGAGATGATGGGTGAATGCCAACTCATGATACAACTAGTTCTAGTGTTTATAGTATTTTCGTCATAAGAATTCTTCATTCCCCATATGTTGAAGTTTGTTGTAGACAAGATTTCCCCTGATGTTTTGAAGGTATTATCAGTACGTAATCATTTTCCCTGATAATGTATCTGGTTATCCATAGCCACTAAATATGACTTGTCATGAACACATGATATTACTATGGGTTCTTGCTTTTTTAGGAATATAAAATTTTTACTCTGGTTCTAGGACATCATTCCCTATTGATACTGCTTCAAAAGATGTTGATGCTTACTCAAAAGATGTCGATGATGCACAATCACTATAAGAATAAAGAATCCCGATCGTTGCTTGCTCTTGTGTAGGAGTATCAAGAGTAGGAGACTCATGTTTTGGATGAAAAACATCTATATTTCTGTTACAAAGAAACATCTTGGGCATGATATCAGGGACATATTTGGATTTTAAAATGGTTTGGAAGATGTCCCTTATCCTGACTCAATTCAGAGTAACTTTCATTATCCTAAAGAGCCTCATCTTGACATGATCCTTAGGTTGATGATATATCATCGATAAAAGACTTTGCAACAGTTGGTAGGTATGGGTCAACAGAGGATATTTCTAGGTCATTTGGAATTTCTTCAACATGCCCAATCATCGAGTCATATGTGGGAGAGATATCACAATCTAATATCCACTTGATGTCATTATGGTATACAATAGTGTTAAACACTATTGATGGAATTGGACTTTGTTTTAAAATAGTATCTTGATACATGTCTTATTCCTCATGTTGTGATAAATAAATATGTCCAACCATTGTATCATGAGTATTGTTTAAATTTTTTGAGGTTGATTCCTTTCCTACATCTTTTTCTTTTGTATGGTCAGGCATAGGGTTTGTGTAAATTTTCATATTTTCATTCCTATATTTTTGATCAACATGAATGTCTCCTTGTTCAATAAGATCTTCTATTATATGTTTGATTCTAAAAAAAGTTTGTGTGCTATGACCTTTGTATTGGTGAAATTTACAAAAATGATCATCTCTATAGCTACGAGGTTTGACTTGTGGCTCTTGATAGTTTGAGAAATTTGGGAGTGTCATAAGATTAGACTGTATCAACCTCTTCAATACACCCTCTATAGATTCCCCTAAGGAAGTGAATTGTCATTTAGGAGCATGTTGAGTGTTTATAGCATTGATCATTGGTTGATTGTTTGGTGGTTGCACATATAGTTTTTGTGGGTTCATGGGTTGGGTGCTTTCTTGTCTAGGAGTAGTTAAGACCAACTATTCGTCAACAACACCATCACTAGTAACATTCTTGTTCTTGGCCCAATAGCGAGGCCTATCATTAAAACTAGTGGATTTGTAGTTGTCTTTATATACTTGTGTGTTTCCCTGTGAGATTAGGGCTCTAGGTACAAGCTTGTCATAAGATGTGATGCACTTCATTTTCAAGTGGAAGGTTAGATCTAGATCTAGATTTTCTATGATAATTCCCATTTGTTTTTCATTAGGAAGAGGCCACTTGAAATTATAAGAAATTATTGAAAGTTTCTCCTTTGTTTTTTTTGAGAGTATACAACTCTTCTAAGCTCATGTCCATGTCAAGATTAAAGGAGAAAAGATCTATGAATTTTTCAATGATTTCTTGGAAAGTTTTAATAGATTGAAGCAATTGAGAAAATAAATCCATGACAAGACCTGTTAAACTTTGTGGGAAGAGGCACATAAAATAGGACTCATTATAGGTGACCTCCATACACATGACATTGAATTCTTTGACATGGTCTAGAGGATTTCCTCTCCCTTTGTATTTATCAAATTTGGGGATTTCAAAATAAGGAGGGAATGGTACCATTGTGATTTTTCGAACAAATGGAAAGGTCATAGGTTTTTTTGTGTGTGGGGATTCTTCATCTTTCCCATTCAGAAATCATACATTTCTTGTGACAATACCTTAAGTTGTTATGCTAGATCATCTTGGGGGTTTGGTGGAGGAACAAATATGGCATATTGTTAGATGGTGGATGGGTTATATGTAGGATTCTGATATGATAAAGTGTTATATAGGGTTTATGGTGCTGTGAGATTCTATGAAGGTGATTGAGGTGTAGATGTGTATGTTCCCAACGTGTTTGTATTGACGATGTTCTGTTGAGGATTATAGTAAGAAATTTTTTATTTTTTTTGTTGTTGTTGGGTATATTGTTGAGCTAGTAAAGCTTGATGTTACTGTTGGGCCACAAGGGCTTGCTGTTGTTGGACTTATCGTGTTGCTAAGGCTGCTTGATGAGCTTGTTTTTTTGTTGTTATTGCACTATTAAGGCTTCTTGATGTTGTTGTTTTGCTACTAAGGTTACTTGATGTTATTGTTGTGCTACTAAGGCTTCTTGATGTTGTTGTTGTGCTACTCAGGCTGATTGTTGTTGTTGTTGTGCTACTAAGGCCTCTTGCTATTGTTGTTGTGCTACTAAGGCTGCTTACTATTGTTGTTGATATTGGACAGCTTGTTGTAAAACTAAGGCATGTGCTTGCAATGTAGGATCGTTTGATTGTTAAGAAATTTTTGATGGGTTTTGAATGTTTATGCTTTACGTGGGTTGTGGGTTTTTGATGAGAGTTTGGGAGCTCCCTTGGTTCAAAATTCCTTCCAAGATGGTGGATTGAGATGGAGGAATGTAAGTTTGAGGTCCCATTTGATTTTGCATGAAATGGGGGAAAAAGGGGAAAGATGATGTTGGTGGTGGCATTTGGTATTGTGATGGTAGTGGCACATTCAAACCTTGTAACTGATTGAAAGGGTTCCCTTGACCGATGGGTAGGGGGTTCCCTTGTTGTATTTGAGGTGTGATCAAGGTATTGCCTTGGTTGATGGGATTCGTAACCAAGGTGCTGTTTTGATTTGGATTGATGATAGATGGGTTTGATGCAAATGGTGGGTTGGCTTGAGTAGCTTGGGTAACCACTTGTTTTGATTTGTCAATGGGGTTGTTGGAACCACTTGTCAAGGGTTGAATTTGTGTGAGAGTGTTAACTTTCCCTTGTTTTCCTACTTGAGGTACTTGGTTCACATTACCCTATGTAATGCTAGGTATACTTGGGGTATTTTTTATGATGGATGAAGATGGTGGCACTCAAAATGTTGAGGTTTTTGTGGGATCATGGAATGTAAGTGGTTTTCTAAATGTTGGTATCCAACTTGTGTTGGAGGTTAATGGAATGGTTGTGTTGTGAATACCCATAGTTGTGTTTGTTCCTAGACATGAAGTGAGACCAAGGTGGGTTCCTAGCTGAGTTGCAAGACTAGATGTTAAGAGTTGACTTGGAACAAGATATGGAGATGGTTGAATCATAGATGAAGTTGAGACTTGTGTCAATGATTGTACAACAAAAGATGGGGAAATTGGAGCCATGCTTTCTAAGGCTTGATGTTCTTGTTTGTACTCCATGATTTATTCCTTAGTAGGTCCAAATGGATTGTTTGTGACATCTTCTATCTCATACGACCTTGATGGAGATGATGGTTGTTGTGAGTGGGTAGAATAACTCCTTGGATTGAATTCTTGTAGATTGGGATCATTGATGGTAGATGAGAATTTGGTTTTCTCCATGATCCTCTTGTGTTGTGATCTTGTTGTTACCATAAATTTTAGGTCATGTATGGGAGAGTTATGTTGAGATTTGTAATGTTTATACTCTCTAGTGGGTATGTGTAGGATCATCATGGAAAAAACAAGGCCTTAAGTGGAATTTTTTTTAGAAAAATCAGAGTTAGGCAACTTGATGTAAAAATTTGAATAAGTTATTTATATTATTTCAAAAATGTGCAATAATAGAATCTATAGCAAATTGAATGTAGTTTCTAAACTACTAGGTATGTTTTAAAAAAAGAAAATCTATTTGGTGGAAATTTGAAATTTCAATGTAGTGGTACTTAAATTTCAAAAAAATAAGTAGGTGTTTGTCTGACCACTCTAACCACAATAAAATGATAATATTTTTTTATAATATTTTAGATATAAGTAGATAAATCATGCCCTGATGTGATGCATATTTTTTATAATTTTTTTCAAGTAAATAATTAATTATGATTTTTTTATTACAATTTTTTTAAAAAATATGAAAAATCAGATGTTTGACCACCTTAACTTGGTCAAAACTTCATGAAATTAATTTTTTATTTTTTTAATCCAATAGTATGTGAAGCATAGAATGTGATGCATGTTTTGGATTTAGAAAATGTGATACCATTTGAAAGCTATAAATGTTTTTCAATTAGCCTATCAATTAAGACTTTAGTCGTGATTTGAATAGAAAATGAATAATAATTACTTATTAAATTCAAAGTAAAGCATAATTTATATCGATGGAAAGATGAGAATCTCCTTTAAAAACCCTTTTCATTTCATCAATTTTGGGTAAAATAATAGTTTTCAGCCACATTCCCATCATATTGCTACTTTTTGGCCCATCATGATCCTGCACATACCCTAGTTGACTAAAATTTAGGTAAAAGGGATGTTCTAATTAATTTCATTGAAATGATGATGATGGGAGATGAAAAGATGGATGATGTGGGAAGTGATCTTTGCAAATGTTTTGGGACAACACTTTTTTTCTAAAGGTTGAGTTTGATGTTTGGATGTTAGGAAAATAGATGTTTATGAACTTGGAAATCTTTAGGTAGACTCGTGACCTTCAAGATAAACTAGTTCAAATATGATAACTAACTTACGCAAATGCATGTGGAAAAGGATTCATTTCACATAAAAAGTAACTAAGTTAGGGGATGGTTTGATAGATTTCTAAGTCTAAAAGTGTTGGTGTATTCAAATTTTTTGTAAAGTTTAGTGAAGTGAAGGATAAAATTTGATGGAGGCGTGAGTGAAATGTTTGACCCAATGTTGACCTAGAGTGAACCTTTCTTTTCTAATACCAATGTAGTGAGAAACATGCTATACCTATGAAGTGATGAAACCCTATGAACTCAATTATTTTGGTAAAATAGTACTCAAATAATTTTGGAAATAGGACCCAATGATTTTGACAATAAATCTCAATGACTTTGGATAATGCAACTCAATGATTTGGACAATAGAATTTGGACTCAATTTTTTGTAATGTTTTTCTTGTCTCAATTTGCTTGTTTTGGGGGGAGTCAAAGTTTGAAAATACATCAATGTGGGGTGTTCATTTGATTTAATATTGGATTAATGATGTTATTTCTACCACAAATACTTGTCTTGGTTATGTTTTAGAACTAAATGTTTATGTCAAAAACATCATAACTCTCACAATGTCCATTTTGTGAAAATCATGAGGTTGGAGGCATAAGTGCCTATGTTGTCTTTGGAAAATATGGATTGGGTTTAAGTCAAGATATTTAGATATCTCTAAGGATCAAAACCCTTAGGAAAAGCATTAATATAAAGGCTAATTCAAGAGGTATCCTTAGTTAATCCAAAGTGTTTGAAATTTTATGGAAGATAGTGAATGTTTTATAATGTTTTATAATCAAGTAATGTATAAGGCTGACTCACAATCATTTACAATCCTAGGTTCGAAATGGCTATACTTGTTGATTCCCCTTTGTTATTTCTCCAAGAACTAAACAATGTGAACAATTAGAGATTTGGCGACATTGGATCCCCCTTTCTCGACACACACTTCTTGTGACCACCAAATCTCAAAATCCTTAAAATTTGGATATCAAAAGGGTTTTTCTATTTCTATAATTGAATAGTAAGAATGAGGGGTGGCTTTAGAACCACTTTTATTGCACCAACAAGTATTAAGGATATTTGGCTTCTAAACAGTGGTTCATAGTAAGGGCTTCCAGTTTAGGGGGTACAATGATAAACTTCCTTGAGAGATCTCCCAATCCTTAGAACACGTGATGTACACATGATAAATATACTGGGGGAGAGCTATCATGTACCACTTCTTGTTGATTGAAAAATTTCCTTGCAATCACAAATTTATATAGCGGTTTGGAAGAGCTTAGATTTAGCTTGTTATTGCTTGGGTCATGACCTCCTTTCAAAGCAAGGAGGTATGCCTTCTAAAGGCAAAAAATAGCAAGGAACTACATTTGTAGTTCGATCATCATTGCTTGCATAAAAAAAGAGAGAACACACACCATGCCTTTTTCTCACACTTGCAAAGGGGTTCAATTTTAATCCAAATTGAAAGATGTAGGTTATTTTGAAAAATGTTAAAAAATGTTTTTGTTTCTCAAGATCATTGAGTGGGACAAGAGAATTACATACACATCCAATAAAAATGTTGTAAATCACAAAACATAGTAAACAGTTGTAAATTTTAACCCATAAACTAAGATGAATTCATTTTATACACCAAACAAAAGATGAAATTTTCTTGTTCAATTTTAAACCCAAAATAACATGATAAAATGAGGGTTCAATTTTAGCCAACTTTTAAAATGAATTTTAAGCCCAATTGAAAGCTAGTTTGTCCTAAGATTGTAAGTTTTAAAACCTAGTGGAAATTTAGTGGTTCTAAAGCATAAAGAAGAAAGTGTGAATGTTGGGTTATAATTGCCCCAAAGCATTAAACACTTGTTATAATTATAGAATTTCAAGATAATAAAAGCTTTCTTCACTTCAGCTCCATGTCTTTCAACCTACAAAACCATGTTAGTCTATCAACAAGTACATAGTTAGAAGTGCCTCAGTGATATGACAAATCAGGAAAATTAAAGGACATGTTGAAAAAATGAATGTAAAACTTCTTTCCCTCATTAGGAGTTGTTGAAAATTATAGCATCAAGATTTGAACTGTCAGCGTTGCTTTGGTTAAATTAGGTGTCAATTTGCAGCAAAAAGAAAGAGCACGATAGCCTCAATACTTTGGTAGGCATCGCTGGACACAGTAGTGTTGCAATCTGGAATCTGCGAGAGTCATAGTTTGAACTCGGGAGTGTCACCATTTGAAATTTTTGATACCTCTATATTAAATTAGCATTTCCAAATTGAAATTAGCACTAGTGTATTTAATTGGTTTCGGTGTTTCAAATTGAGATAGCATCACTATATAGCAACACTCTTCAAAGTGCATCGCTATTTGTGATTTGAGCATTGTTGTAACCTACAAAAAAGAACACAAATAAAATTTGATCTAAAATTGGTTAATTTAATGGTTTTCCATCCTAGCATTGAAATGTGAGACAAGGATTGTTAGGGTGGTTTGATTACACTCAATCCATGATGAATCGAAGCATATTTTAGCCATTAAACCTTAATCACAAACAAGATCATTCAAATTGAAAGTTAAACAAAGTATTTATTGCGACTGAAAGCTACAAACTATGAAAATAGTGAAATTCCTACTCTAACCCATTTGAAACTTATCATGTTTTGGAATTGGTGTTGTGTTGATGTAGAATAACAATCCTTTCCCAATTTCATGATTAGTGAGCCTATTTCAGTCAAATCTATGGAAGAGAATTGATGAAACCATTGTGATAAATGGATGAAAACCTAATTTATGCTAAATTGAACATGATGCAAGCTAAATTAACATGATTTTATGCTAAAATTGATCTAAATATGCAAAATAAAAGCTAATCTAAGCTAATTCTAAGCTAAAATATGGAAACCCTAATTTATATACAAACTAAGATGGATGCATGAAAGCCATTACTAGATGTATTAAGCTATTATGCAACTAAAATGAACTAAAAAAAGATAAAAGTGAGTAAATTATGAGTGTGAGTGCAAGTGAATTCAACAACATAAGTTTGAAATTGAAAGATGGATGATGGATTCAACAACTTAAGTTTTCTTTGTAAAAGATGGATCAGATTCAACAACATAAGTTTGCTTTGAAAAAGATGGATCCATTTGTCTCCAAATAGTGTTCTATTTAGGAGAGCTAATGAGAAATGGAGGGTTGAGATAAAAAAGATTAATCAACGATCAAGGATGGAGGAAATAGGTGGCATGGATCATGGATTCTCATCAATGGATGAAAATGCAAGATGAAAGTTAATCAAGGGCTCACATTGGTTCCAAACAAACACACTTTTGACCTGCACACATAGGTCAAAGGTGAATTTCTCAAAAGATTAAAGGTTAAAACTTGCATAAGAAGCTAGGTGAGATGATTAGAGAGGGAATGTTCCTTGTAATATTCATTTGGGTGAGTATAAAAGATATTTTTCAAATTAAAAGAAAGTTTTAATTGTGCAAAAAGGGATAGGGAATATTCCATAGGAATATTCCACTTTGGAGAAAAATTAGTTTAATTATTAATTAAACAAGGTTTAATTACACAATTAGGGGATTCAGAGAATTAAAGTGATATTCATTAAATTAAATAATTTAATGAATGGGGGGGATGAAATGATATTTAATTAGATAACTTAGGGTTATTTAATTAAACAAGATGCCATAGGGAATTAAATTGAATGTTTTGATTTAATTAATTTAATGAGATGAAATGTTAGCATGAAGGGGGGTGAATTAACCCAATTTGATGAATTAGGTTAATGGAAAAAAATGATGCAATTAATTAATTAGCTAGGTTAACTCAATTAATTAAGCGAGAAGAAGATGGGTTTAAGGAGGAAGTGATATTAGTAAACCCGTTTCGAGTGCATGATATCAATTAGGGCATTTTTCAATGTCTATATATATATATATTCTCATACACAATTATCATCTTTTCTTTATATTTTCTTTTTCGAAAAGGATGATCTCTATAAGGTAGAGAATAAAATCATCATGTTCTCTAATTCATAATACTCTTTAGATTTAATTTTTAATTTGAGTCATACATTTTATAATTTGTATGCATAACTCAACATAAATATTTGTGTTCTATAGAAAAAAGTATCTCTTGCTGACATGGGAATAATTCATGAGAAATTAGACTTAACAAGGCCTTGATTTAATGTTGTGAGGCATTTTATGCATCAACACTAGGTCTTGGACCATTTAAAACGTATTTATTAATGTCTTGTGAAGGTGTTGTGAAGTGTTGTAAAAAATTTCCACACTTTTCTATACTCTTCTCATTATAATTCAACTAAATATCACCTTTCTATTCATCATCAAGTCCTATTTTAAAGTGTTGTAATGACTTGTAACAATATTTCACAGTTCTCTAGGCTTGATTCCACTAATTACACCTTTCTTATGATTTATTTGACCCCTTTATGCCCTCATAAGGCTCAATTAATTGTATTTTTGAATTTAAACTCGATAAACCTCATTAAATGTAACTTAATTCCCAACACCCATTTTCAAGCCCAAGGTGGGACCCATTCGCCATGGGTGGTGAATGAGTCCATCTTGGCTCCAAATTCAAAATAAATCAAATTTTATTTTGAGTTTTTATTTAAAAAATACCTTATGTCGTCCTGTGATGAGGTATTATCAAGAAATTAGGGCAGAAAAGTGTATAAATAAGTTTTTTTCTCCTCATTTTACAACACACAACTTATTTTTACATCTCTCATCATTAATTCATCATCTATGTTCTTTCTCAAGTCAAGCAAACTAGGGTTTTTGTCATTGTAAGTCATCAAGATAACACTTTTTAGACACTCAAGGGAAGATTATTCATGTTTTGTTGTAGAAATTCAAGATCAATCATCATGGAAAGGTAATATACTCATTATTTCATGTCTCATTGCATTGTTTCATCATTTTGGTTTAATTACCTAAAAGGGGTTTTCCTTTGCCTTAACATTCAACATTTCTTCTTCTCTTCTTGTGTGTTTGCAGATTTAGGACTCTTGAAAGCTTGGAAATAATTGAAGATCAAGTTGAAAAGTCATTCAAGTCATCTCTTCATTATTTAAGTCAAAATATCAACAAAAAGTCACTTTTAGGCCTGAATCTGATAGTTTCAAAAGCAGACACCTGTAGGAAGCAAAAGTGCAGATCTAGCTCCACAAAATCAACTCTAGAATTTGCAGATTCCTATAGGTGGACTAATTTTCCACCCATGGTGAATTAGTGCCACCTGTAGGACTGAAAAGTGATTTTGTCAAAATTTAGCTCGTAATAGTCAGAAACCTATTTCTAGGACTTTTCATTAGAAGCAGGACTGATTCGCCATTTTTGGTGAATCAGTCCTAGTGGTCATTAACAATGATTTCTGGAACATTCCAAAACCCTCCTGTAACAACAATCTTCTTCCAAGTGCACTCTGATAAGTTTCATCAATCTCTATTATCATTTGTTTAGGTTTCTAGTTTACATTTGCAATCAACACTGTGTTTTCCATGAACTTGTATTAGATTAGTTTGCATTCATTTATTTGCATTTGTAAGAATTCAAACACATCCACACATAATTCATATTCATTTCTTATCCATTCATACATTAGTCTTGAATGTAACATTGTGCATTTTGGCCCACCTTTCCCCTTTTAGGTGAAAAATCTTAAAAGGGTTAGAAAGGATTAGGATGCCAAAATCCTTCATTTCAATATGTATATACACAAATATATATACATCCTTTCTTTTTTAATTTAGAGGGGAAAAACAACATTAAACATACAAAGTAAAATGAGTGAACTAATAATTTATTTTCCATTAGTTTACCTATTTAATCATCGACACATCTTTCCTTTTTTTAAAACAACCACAGGGCATTCACATCAAAATCATATTTCAATTGTGGACACTATGATTTGGTGTGTGTGATCCATATTCCAATAAGCTTACTGATTGTCATCCGGCTCAGTACTGGACTACCTCAACTATGTTCTCATTCTTCAACCTAATCTTGCATTCACACACACTTACACTTGCAAATTTTCATCAGTAACATTAACTGATGTTCAAAACCAAATTATTTCATTACTATATCATAGCACTCATCCTTCATGTTCAATCATAAAGTTTACATGGATAAACATTTTCAAATGACATCAATATCTTAAATTTAACATAAATTAAAAACTGATAAATTTCAGTTTCCAATTATTTGGAATAACTTAATATTATTAAATGTAAGAAAAAATTGATATGTGACATCCTTCCCCACTAAGAAGAGACATCGTCTCAATGTATTTTCAAACAAAACTAAATCACATATGTCTATTTCAACAACCAATCATGCAACTATCAAACCCAAAATTTCATAACATGCAAATCCAAAATACTAGAGTAATAATATCTCAATGAAACATCAAGAGTTTATCTGGGAAATGAAATGAGGAAATGATATTTCTATCTCCTTTGCATCCTCCCATGTTACACTGTCCTCAAAATATTAGTCCCATTCGACCTTATATTGAACAATATCTCTATTTCACAACTTGACGTTGTGCCTATCAAGAATTCTGATGGGTTCCACCAGTACCAACCTTGGATCATGCACCTTTAAGGAATTCCAATCAAGTATGGGAGTTGCATCTAGATGGTATGGCTTAAGTAAATAAACATGAATTATATTATATAGTCAAGCTAGATTAGGTGCTAAAGCAATTTAGTATGCAATTCGGTTAATCACTTCCAACACATCAAAAGGACCCACATATCTCAGAGCCAACTTGGAATATTCTCCAAAATTAATAGATATTTTGTGTGGCTTGACTCTCAAAAAGACTTTATCCCCCTCTACAAACAATTTGAAGGTCGTATTCCTATCATCGTAGTTTTTCTACCTTTTTGCTGCTTCTTTCAATATACCCTTTACGAGTCTCATTTTCTCTTCCATCTCCTTAAGCATTTTAGGATCCACTATAATTTTTTCTTCTAACCTATCCCAACTAATGGTTCTATAACACTTTCACTTGTAAAGAGCCTTGAATGGTGTCATACCTAAGGATGCATGAAAGAGTTAGTATAGGAAAATTCTAGGTATATGGTAGGTACTCTTCCCATTTATACTATTGGTCCATTCAATAAATTTGAAGGAGATCCTCTACTAATTGATTTGCTCTCTTTGTTTGACTGTCAATCTGAGGATAATATGATGAACTAAAATTCAACTAAGTTCACAAAGCTGCATTCAAAGTTGTCCAAAATTAGGACGTCATCCGAGTATCCCTTTCAGATATGATAGTCTTAGGCACTCCATGAAAATGGAAGATCTCTTGGAAAAAAATCTTGGACAAGGTCAACAAACCATCCTTAAGATTCCTTGAAATGAAATGTGTCACCTTAGTCAACTTATCAACTACTACCAAGATGACATCATGCCTATTTTTACTCAAAGGTAACCCATGTACAAAGTCCATGTTGATCACCTACAACTTGTAATCAGGTATATCATGAGGATAGAGGAGCCCTACTAGATGCACATGTTCAACCTTAATTCATTGACATTCCAAATATCTCGCTACATATTCAACTACATCCTTCTTGAGTTTTAGCCAAAAATACAAATATTTCAACTCTATGATCATCTTGATAACACCGGGGTGTCCTGAATAAGGTGCATTATGGATTTCCTCTAAGACCAACTTCTTAAGATCCCCAAAATTTAGAATATAAATCCTTTTTTGATATCTTAAGATACCATTTGATTCAAATTCATACCCATCAAATTGATGGTTTTATGGACTCTTCTAGAGCTTGCTTTACTCTTTCATAGGGCTCATCCCCTTACAAGTGTACTCAAGGAGCCAATCACTAAGTGAATCCGCTTACAAAGTCATACTCAGTAAGGAATTCCAACCACCTTATTTTAAGTGCATTCAGATTTGGTTAGGTGAAGATGTATCTTAGTCCCAAATGATCCATTTTAAGCTCAAATGGTTTCCCCAATAGGTAAGGCCTCCATATTTGTAAGGCATGTACTAAATTATACCCAATTCCAAATCTTGTGGTGCATAATTCATTTTGTGTTGCTTTAGCTTCCTTGATTCATATGCCACTACTTTCCCATCTTGCATTAATACTATGCATATACCATCTCCTAAATCATCTATGATCACTGTGAATTGACCATTGGGATCAAGTATAGTCAACATTGGAGCTGTAGTATGTTTCTACTTCAAGAGTTGAAAAAATTTCTCACATTTTTCTATCTATTCAAAAAAATTTCCTTTCCTTTGAAGTGATGTGATTAGGGCTACAATATGAGAGAATCCTTGTATGTAGTTTCTATAGTATCTTATAAGACCCAGGTGATCCCACAATAATGGGTTATAATTTTTGGCCAAACTTGACATTAAAATAAGGATTTTTCATCAAACATTCACTTTCTTACACCTATAGCAGCTAAACCATTAAGGTTTTGAAGATGAATCAAACTAGTTATTTGTTAGATATTTTGTGTAGATTCTAATTATATTTTTTTAAAAAAATTAAAAAATAAATTGTGAATCATTTTATGTAATTTTTAATAACTTATATTTTCTACTAATCAGCATTTTTAAAAAGTGATGTTCACTTCGACTCATAAATTTTTTTATAGATAGGATACAATTCTGATTTTTAAAATGCAAATTTTTCACACCAATATCTAGGGGATGGATATTTTCATAATTTTTGTTACATATTTTTTTTTTTAATTAATTTTTCCAAGTCGGCGTAATTATAATTTGAATGATGTGCCGGCACATAAATTTTTTGTATTCATTTGAATTAACTTATTCTTTTTTTGTTGGAACCGGGACATCAATACCTAGGGCACATGTATTTTTTAGAATTTTTTTTCTCTATTTTTTCTATTTTTCATTTATGTGTGAAATAAAGAACTTGATGTTCATTGAAAAACCTACATTCTGAAAATAAAAAATTAAATATAATAATCAAATTAAAAATATTTAAAATTATACTTTTTGAGAAGCTTATAATAGGGTTACAGGCTTACAAAGCATATAAATTTTAAGTAATTCATTTGATCACCCAAAAGATAAATCAAAAGTGGTTTTTTATCAGCATTTTGATAGGTGTGGAGGAGACTTCGATTATAGGTATGGTTTAAATCTAACAAGGTTCTATCCAAGGGGTTTTGATCTAAGGGGGTTTGATCAATCCCTCTTTAATTAAAATAATTTAAATGGAACCTTTAAAGTCATAAATCATTGTATTTTCTAAAAATATGTGATTTCAGGAAAAAATCAGGATGTCCCAAAAAGTGTAACCCATTATTGTGGCAGCACCGCATGAAGCTTAAAAATTCTATCACACTCTAAGGTGTTGGCCATTCCACAATTTCCTTTATCTTTTTGGGAACTACAGTTACTCCCTTTGCTAATATGATATGCCTTACATAGTGCACCCTGTCCTAATAAAATGAGCATTTGGATAGCTTACCAAAAAGATTCTTCTATATCAAGCAATGCAAGACTATCCTCAAATGTCTATCGTGCTCCTCCATGGATTTAGAATACATAAATATGTCATTGATGAAGATAAAAAAATTCATCTAGACAATCCTTGAATACATAGTTCATGAGATTCATAAAGGATTTTGGTGCATTGTTCAAATCAAACAGTACTATAGTGAACTCTTAGTGTCCATACCAAGTTCGTAAAGTAGTCTTAGTGATGTCCCCTTCTTTTATTCTTAACTGGTGATAATAGGAGTTGATATCTATTTTAGAGAACACTGACACTCCCTTCATCTAATTAAATATTTCATCAATTCTCAGGAGAGAATGCCAATTCTTGATGGTGGCCTTGTTTAACATCCTATTGTTGATGAAAAAATGCAAGTTCCCATCCTTCTTTACAAAGATAACTAGTGCACCCCAAGGATACACACTAGGTCTAATGATCCCTTTTCTCAATAGTTCTTGCAACTGGGCCTTCAATTCAAATAGCTTGATGGTAGTCATATTTTATGAAGCCTTGGATTGAGGTTCGAATCCAAGTACTAGGTCAATAGAGAAATCCAATTATTTATTGGGAGTTAGATCTATGAGTTCTTCCCAAAGTCATCTAAACAACTAATATTTTTTTTTGAAAAGTTCACAATGGACTTGTGTTTGGTTATCCAATTAATCCCTAAGATCACATCATTGGAATCTAGGGGTGCCACATAAAGGTTGACTTGGGTTTGAAAGATGGGAAGTTCTAACTCACTACAAAAGAGAAAAGAATCTACACTTTGCTCTGCTCAATTCCCATATAGAACCATCCATGAGTTGGCCATATTTCATAGTTTAATGGGAAATTTAGAAATGATTCTTGGGTATGTGTAGGATCATGATGAACCAAACAGTGGCAATATGATGGGTATGTGGCTGATGAAATTTTTTTTACCCAAAATTGATGAAATGAAAAGGGTTTTTAAAGGATATTCTTGGATTTCCACCAATATAAATTATTCTTTACTTCAAAATTAATAAGTAATTTTTATTCATTTTCTATTCAAATTATGACTAAAGTCCTAATTGATAGGGTGATTGAAAAACATCGATAACTTTCAAACAGTATCACATTTTTTGAATCCAAAACTTGTGTCACATTCTATGCTTCATATACTATAGGATTAAAAAAAGAAAAAATGAATTTCATGAATTTTTGACCAAGTTAAGGTGGTCAAACATATGAGTTTTTATATTTTTTAAAAGTTGTAATAAAAAATTCATAATTAATTATTTACTTGGAAAAAAATTACAAAAAAATATGCATCACATTTGGACATGAGTTCTCTACTTGTATCTAAAATATTATAAAAATATATTATCATTTTATTGTGGTTAGGATGGTCAAACATACAACTACTTCTTATTTTTTCCCTAAAATTTAAGTACTATTGGATTGAAATTTCAAATTTTCACCAAATAGATTTTTTTTTTAAACAAGCCTAGTAGTTTAGAAACTACATTCAAATTTTTACATCAAGTTGCCTAACTTTGTTTTTTATGAATTTTTTGCCACTTAAGGGCCTGTTTTTTCCATGATGATCTTGCACATACCCTCTTGGGTCTACAAATTTTTTTGTGGCTCTAGTATCAATCAAAATGGAAATAGGTTTACCATAGAGCTTATCCAATAGCTGGATTGGTGAGGCTTGAAACTCATATTGTCTATTGTCCACCATCATATGAAACTGATGTTGTGGACCCTAGTGTTGGTTCCCTTCATTTTGTGCCTTTGAACATTGCGGGAAACTTGATGCATAATGATCACCTCCACAAATTTAGCACCCATCACGTGGCCCTTTCCAACCTCTTGACCTATCTTCTTTGGAGCTCTTCTATTTATTATCAAAATTGCTTCTATTGCTATTAGCCTTTTGTTCCTTTCCACCAATGTTTCCTTCTTTCTCTGGAGAGTCACTTCCCCTTTTTAGATTCTTGATTTTGTGGGGTTTGTTTCCTTTTTTAAGCTTCTTATTTCCAAATCAAGACTTGGAATTTGAACACTTATGGAAATTAGACAACTGTTGCAACTTCTACTCTTGTTTGGTGGCCTTCTCAAAGACCTCCTCCATAGTAATTGGATTATGTATACCCATCTCTGCTCTAATTTGGGGCCTTAAACCTAATATAAATTTTCAAATTCAAAAGCATTCATTGGTCTAGTATTGTGGCATGTATTTTAATAAATGGGTGAACTTTTCCCAATATTGAGTCATAGACATACTCCCTTGGGTTAGGTTCTGGAACTCTATCATCTTCCTATCAAAAAAGTGTTGAAGAAACCACCTTTTCCAAAAAGGATGAAGGAATTGTTCGCATGTGGTCTCTCCTAGTAGCAGTTTCCATTTTTCCATCTCATTGTCCCACTATGTGGCCACCTCTCTAGAGAGTTGGTATGTTTCCCATATAGCCTTCATTTCATATGATAAATTTTGAAGCACAAAATACTTATCCATTTCTATTATCCATGTTTCTACTCCATATTTGATGGTTTAGCCATCAAATTTCAGTGGAGCTAAGTTTTTAAGATCCTTTCCAAGCTCTCCTTTGATTCGTGCTCAGTTGTTGCCACCTTGATCCCTATTTCCTTGTGATTTTTCTTCATTCCTCTAATTTTCACTATCTCACACACCTCAGAATTCTTGTTCTAAGTGATCCATCATATTCTCTTGTCAATTCAATAGGTCAAGGATTCGGTCCAACCTCTCTTTTTGACCTTTGTCTTTCCCTCCACTTGGACCTCCATTCTTGGTGTTCATAATAATGATTCATAGTTGACCTGCATCACAACCCATGTTTACTGTAACTAACACAATTTTTCCATGTTTAATCATGCATACACATAATACTAAGTATTATAACATGCAATCTATAAAAGATAGTCATGTTTATTCATAACAAGGATAAGTCATTCAAGTTCACAACTTTGAATACAAATAAACAATTGCTTTATTTATTATAGTAATGGATTACATAGATCCTTATTTACATAATTTTCCCCTTATTAGGTGGGTTCTTCATTTTCAAAAAGAGGACACTCTTCTGGGTCCTCATTAGAGTCTACAATAACTTTCTTAGAAGAGGAAGGATGTGCACATAGGCACTCCTCTTCTTTTGTCAAAATGGGTGTATTGGGTCTACACCCTAAAGGCTAGTCTCAAACTATAGAAGGTTTCTTAGTTTTGGTAGTTTGTTTAGAATCTTTGCTCTTTGAAACACAAAAAAACCTAAATTTTTTCACTTCGAAGCTTGTTTTGAACATGAAAATGGAGGAGAATTCAGAAACCCAACTAAAAAATTAGGTAGTCCTTAGAATGAGCTATCCAACGAATATAATTTTAATATGTTTTTGGTTTTATTATGTATTTGTTTTTTTAGTTTTATTAAACATAGGATTTTCATTGAAAATGAAGGTCTCTATTCTACACATGTTAAAAAATAGTAGATTATCAAAAATAAAATTGAAAAATATTAGTGCACCAGATATTGAAGTCCTTGATCCAACAAAAAAAAATTGAATTTCGATATATACGAAAAAAGTTACACATTATACAATCGCGCTATGTCTAAATTGTAATTGGTTTGACTTTGAAACTTGATTAATGAAAAATTATTGATGAAAAACTATCTAACCAAGTGGAAGAACTAGATATCATAGTTACAAATCTAAATTCAAAAGAATTAGAATTTTATCCTTCATGGAAAAAAGTTATGCATTATACAGCGTGGGTCACTTTTTTAAAATATCATTTTCTAAAAAAAAACCAGTTTTTGTGGGAGATGGAAAAAGAAGTGGAATATGATTCCAATTTTTTTGAAAGAATATATTTAGAATCTACAAAAAAAATGTTATGAGACTCTAGTTTACATCATCTTCAAATTCCTCATGGTTCAGCTGCTATAGGTGCCTAAAAGTGAAGATTTAGTTAAAAATAATAATTTCAGTGTCCAGTTTGGCCAAAAATTGTAAAGCACTATCGTGGGTTCACCCATAGCTATTTTCCATCATAGCATAACATGTCAAAATAATGAATTATATTCATTCCCAAATGTCAAATGTTAGGTTACATAGTTTGACTAGGCTAACATCGCCAATTATTCAACTCAAATTTTACATCAAGAAGTACAAGTACAATATTTAAAAGATGGAATTCCTTATAATTCCACTTCAATGCTCACTACAACTGGTGGATGAGAACATGGTTCAAACACTTTTTCCACTTGACCATGAAGCTACACTTCCCTGAAATTCTTCCTAACTTTACGAATACTCGACCTTGCATGGAATACTTAGCAAGATAAATTGACATGTAAGGTGGAATCTAGTGTGTTCCTAAAATAACTAAATGCATATCTATAAAAATTTAGAACAAACAAGATCAATGTTAGGAAATGACAAAGAGTTACATCATAAAATTAATCCATTCAATATTATGGGCTACAAAAGCTTGGCCAAGCATATGTTGTACACAACAACAAAATGATAGATTTTGGAAAAAAGAAAAGCCTATACCCTCTGTTATTCCACTTTCGACATAATTATTTTTGATAATATTTAGAAAAGAGGTCCTCACAAGGCTTAATAGGCTCCATAGTTTTGTTCCAAAAGAAATACAATGAGAAATTCCAACGAGAAGACATGTGATTAAAGTCACTATGATGCACAATAAAGATGTCATTACAAAATGTAAATTTTAATCATTTATGCATTATTGATGGGATGACATCCGTGGAATATAGCCATGGATAACCAAGCTTCACATGGAATTGGTTTGATGATAGGATGACAAAGAATGAGACATTTAATTGTTTTAGTCCAAAATTTAAAGGAAGAGTGATCAAACCTAGATTATAGCGCAAGAAAAACCATTATGTATTTTGATCCATGGTTTTAGTTGTTAATAAGAATATTGATAAGGTTCATGCAAAAATATGAACTCCTTAGTGATCTCATTATCTACACACATAGGATCAATTAATATCTCATTAGTAATATTGTCATTTATTCTTCTAGCTATGTAAAGAGGACCATCAGGTGCACGTCTAATTATTTCATTTTGTGAGAAAGCAATGTCAAGAGGTATTTTGGTTTGGTGCTTACGAGGTTGAGCATCAATAAATCCAGCCATAAATTGTAAGTCTTCTTTATTTTCACTCATGTTCTCATTATTTTGATCTTGAAGTTTGTCAATATTCATCACATTATTTTTTGCATCATTAGCTTTTACAAAAGAGATGTTAAGATTTGTCATGGGATTAGCGATCTGATTTATAAATTTTGGTTTGGTGGGGAAACAAACTTATTTCCTTTCAATCATTAACACCACCAATCTGAATCTAATTAGAATCAATGAGGTCTTGTATAATATATTTAAGATGCTACATTTCTCTATATCTTGTCCATTTGGTTGGTGATAATGGAAAAATGAATTTGAGTTAAAGTTTGGAGGTAAAGGCTTAGTTGTATCAATGGATCTAATAGGATATAAGGTGATTAAGTTCTTACTCATAAGTTGCAACATGATAGAGTGAATTGTTTCGAGTAATGGTGTAAATTGTCTAATATTTTTCCTAAATGGATATGGATTTTTTTTCCTTTTTATGGAAGCAACTTGAGAGGTGATATATTGACTTGTTTGAGGTGTATTTAATTGTAAGAATCCCTTGTTTTGTTTCTTGAAAGGTTGTAAATTGTTTTTGATTACTAGGAAATTAGGGTTTGAAGGGGTCTTGAAACCCTTTACAATAGGAGCAAGCTACTAGAAAACATAAACATTGAAACCAAGAAACCCCATATAGTAAAAAAAAACCATTAGATGAAACAACAACAAAAAATCAATAAACAAGAAGCAAAACACATAGCCTAACAGAGAGAGACAACAATTACTACAAATTATTTAGGATTCTTGCTACCTCCGAGTCACTAGCAATTACTTTGTCATGCATCTTGATAACATCATTCAACTCTTTGGCTAGGACCATTCCACCTTTCTTTGTTTTACTCTTGGTATGAATGCAATGACCAACCTCCTTACCTTTATCTGCATCACCCAATAAGGTCTCATCCTCCACATCCTGGATCTCATTCTCTTTGAGCAATGACTTACCAGTCCATTTTATGGAATTTTCATTTAGCACTAACAAACCCTCAACACTATTCTGCATCACCTCATGGCTCATATTAACTAGGGTAGATACATCATCATGAATATTTGAAACTTTTTGTTCAAGTGCTACCATCCTAGACTCGTGATTTTCCTTTAATTTTTTAGCATCAACTGCAACTCTATTGAGGAAAAAAACTCATTATTTTGACCTTATTAATGACCAACATTTCCAATTTGTTACTATTAGTGAGAGAAATGTTAAATTGGGCTAGACAGTTAATATTTATGTTGAGATACTTAACTTCATTTAGAATCCACTTAAGAAGAAATAAAATGTTACCCATCCCCTCTCTCACTAAGCAAACAACTTCATTACCATCCATCAACTCCAAATTCAAACCTTGAAGATTTCTAGAATATATTCAAGCTTACCAACCAGGTTGTCCACCTTAAATTCACCTCTATCCACTGGCTCAACTTCAAAAGAGGAGTCATCTAGATCAATCACATTATCAATTTTATTTTGACAAGAACTATCATGAACCCTGTTAACTTAGTTTCCTTTCTTCTTCACTGTATCCTCACGAATGTGCTTGAAGCCTCTTAATGACTCCTCCAAGGCCTCGACAACCTTTTCCTTCCATTTGCCCAAAGCAGGGGCACATTTATCCACAGAGTTCTTCCCTACCTTCCTCATTTCTCCCTCTCCTAATAGGATTCTTCTTTTCACACCAACTAGAAGGCCTAACTCGTGCTTTCTCACATTCCCTTTTTTGTTCTTCTCAAAAACTTTACCTTCCCCTTCCAACTCCAAATCTCTATGAGAGCCCATGGAATGGGAAAAGGATTCCTCCATCTTGGCCCTTTTCCTAGAGAATTTTGCAAAGTCATTCTAGGAGAAGTACTCGAAGGAGTCAAACCCAACATCCTCCTCTTCATCACCTTTCGAATCATCACCTATATTGAAATAAAAAGGAATTTCCTTGATCTTATGACCTTTATGAAATTTGGGAGTTTCGATAACATATTTTTCCTTGATATGGTGATTCATCTAGAGCATTAACCTCTCATGCAAATAGGGGTTACTCAAATTCTTTTGGTGATCCAAAATGGGTGTTGCCACAATAATGGGCCACACTTTGTGGGACATCTTATTTTCGCTAAAATCACATATTTTTAAAAAATATAATGATTTAAACCTTGAAAGGTTTCATTTAAAGGATTTTAATTGAATAGGGTTTGACGAAACCTCTTGGATAGAACATTGGTCGTTTTAAACCATACCTATAATGGAGTCACCTCTACACCTATCAAAATGCTAATAAAAAACCACTTTTGATTTACCTTTTGGGGGATCAAGTGAATTCATTTAAAATTTATGTTTTGTAAGTATGCATTCCTTATTATAAGTTTCCCAAAAAGTATAATTTTAAATATATTTAATTTGATTATTATATAATTTGTTTTTTTATTTCTTGTGAATGTAGGTTTTTCATTGGAAAATCAAGCTCCTTGTTTTACATATATGAAAAAGAAGTAGATTACAAAAAAAATTCTAAAGAATATCGATACTTTTGGTATTGATGTCCTTGATCCAATAAATTTGTTTTGAATTTCAATACATGCAAAAAAAATTATGTGTGATATAGTAAACCAACATCTAAATTGTAATTAATTTGAAATCAGAACTTAATTAAGAAAAAAGTATTCAATAAAACACTATGGAACCAAATGAAGGAGCTAGATATTCTAGCTACAAATCTAAATTCAAAAAAAATGGAATTTTATCTTTCATAGACAAAAGTTGTGTTATATAGTAAACATAACTATTTAAAAATGTTGTTTACTGTTAAAAACTAGTTATCAAAAGAGAATGAAAAAGAAATACAATTTGATTCCAATATTTATTATATATATATATATATATATATATATATAATCTAAAGAAAAAATGTCACAAATCACTAGTTTTCATCATCTTCAAATTCCTCATGGTTTAGCAGCTATAGGTGTCCCAAATACCATTTTCTAATGATAAAAGTAGATAAAAGGGAAACAAAACCTCCCTACTGTGTCTATAATGATTGAGAAGCAAAAAATGGTAGCCATAAGTCACATAATGTAACACCCCTCCATTTTGGATGTTTGGATCGATAGTGTTTTCTTTGTAATGCTTTGTTCTATTTATGCTATGACTTTGGAACTTGGTTATTGAGGATCACAATTGTTAAATGATGTGAATGTTATATTTTGATGTGATGTTATTTTATTTTGATGTTATCTTTATGGAATGCTTTGGATTAACTTAGAAGATATTTGATTTAATGATGTTTTATGTTTTTGATCATATCATTGATGTTATAATTGTCAGTTAGTAATTGTGTATTGGTGAAGGGGACAGGATTGTATCACTCGCTTGCGAGTGCCCTACAATTATGAGATTTCCTCTTCACGATGTGTTTGATCATATTATATATATATGCATGTTCGATGTACTCTTTGTTCGCAGGTTGACAGGTACATGACATCGACTCCACTTGGTTTACAAGTTTGAGCATGTCCAATGACCAACGGTAATCGATTGGGAGATAGTAGCTAGGTTTTCCGTGCCAAGTCATCACCCTAGTCATAGTGTGTCATCGGTTTTTTGTTAGGTTGGTTGTTTTAATTTGGTCCATTTCACCTTGTGTATTTATTTAACTTCAAATTTTAAAGATTATTAGATGATGGGTGTAGTTAAAATGATGTTTAAATGTAGCTTGTTGCAATGTTGAAATGTTATTTATTTTATTGATTAATTTAATTTAATTAATAAAATATATTTTTTAGTTTATTGATTAACTAGGTTAATGGTGACAAATTAAATGAAATGGTTGTTTTAGCATTATTGTATATTAAGATTCAAAATTAAAATGGAAATGGAAATCATGTTAGATATTCAAGTTAAATGATAATAAAAATAGAAATGTGTTTAAATTTCACTTGTTGGAAATTTTGGATAAAATATATATTCCTTGCAACTTTGGGATTTTGGTTTTATTTGAAATTTTGAAAATGCATGAGATTTGAAATAGAAAGTAAAATTGTTTTAAATGTAAAAGAAATGGAAATTTCCCCAAATTTTGCAATAAATTTAGTGGGTGGGATATTTTAGGGGTTTGACCAAAAAAATTGGGGAAGTTCTATTTTAGCATTTTCCATTTCATATTATTGGAAGTTTCAAACTTTTGTGGAGAGTTTTGGTGTGGCTGAATTTGGAGTTGAAGAGGAGATTGGAATCACCATTGTTGAAGTCTTCAAGCTTGGGGAGAAAACACCAGGTTCATTTTCATTTTGTTTTCCCTTTTTGAAATAATCTTCAAATTTCCTTATGTTGTTTGAAAACTCTTTGAATGCTATTTTGATGCAAAGAAAACCTATGTGAAATGAACCCAAATCTTGCAAACTGATGTTGGAATTAGGAAGAGAACCAAACAACAATCACAATGGAAAATAGAAAGAAAACCCACCAAAAAATCTTCATTTCAAACTGATATTTTAAACTCTTGTTGTATTGCCAAATTTAATTATGTTATTGCAAAAAAAATTTGTTCTTTTGCTCAATTTTAGACTAGAAATGAAAATCTAGGTATATGTATTACAAATCTATAAATATGGTGTTGTTAGTTAGTTTGTTTTGAGAAAGAAATTATTGTTTTTTTTTTTAAAACCACGAAACAGAGTTTATGCTCTATTGTTTTGCTTTTGGTTTTTTTTTGTTATTTTTAAATTAAATGTAAAATCATTTTTAGAAAAATGTATTATATTAAAATTTTTTATTTAGGGTTGAGGGAACCCCCCAACCCTTATGGGAGGCTTGTTCCAGTTCACATTAGAGGCACTCACCCCAACACCCCCAGGAGGTGTGGCAGCCCACTCCCCTTTGGGGGCTATTTTAGTTTTTTGTTAGAAAAAAAAGGAAAACTTTAAAATTTGTTATTTATTTATTTTTTATATTATTTAATATTATATATTATATAATAATATAATAATATATATTATATATATTATATTATACATATAATATATATAACATATATATAATATATATATATGTTATATGTATCTATATATATATATTTATTAATATATATATATATATATATATATATATATATATATATATATATATATATATATATATATATATATACTTTTTTTAATAATTTATTTATATATATATAATTATCAATATATATCATATACATTTAATTTGTATATGTATATATATATATAAGGTATATATGTATATTTTATATATTTTTAAATAAATTAATTAGTTGAATTTAAAGCAGTTTATTTAAATGATAATGATATATTTAAATATATCAATATAGTTTTTAAGCTTAGTTAAATTTATGCTGATTATTCTAGTATAATTGAAATAAAGACTGTTTTATTCTCATGAAATAATTTAGTTAGTTAAAAGACAGTATTTAATTAGCTAGTATGATCGAGCAAGAAAATTAAATGCTTAGATTTGAATCCTGTAATGTTTATCAATGTGATTGGATTTTCCTCTCGAGTATGTACAAAGGAAATGAATTATTAATTTATACCATGCACTATGATGATTGAGTGAATTGGATTTACGAGATCCTAATATTAGTTGTTTTAATTCTTTTAAAGAATTATCTGAAATGCTTCCTTATGATGTGTGGCATTCATGCTTGGAGTGGGAAAATAGAGTAAATGGTTTGAAGTATTCTAGATAGGGGTTCGTTTATTGGTATGGGTTGTTGTTATGTTAGTCAACCTCTATTTTTCTGTGGGAAGTGCATATAGTTACACCATGTTGTTTCACCCAGTTTTCACGAACGGGGATGGTTTGTGCCTCCTTGGGATTAGGAGAGGGTTATGTGGTTGTGCCTCCTTTGGAAGGAGTGGGGTTTGTTTTTTGTTATCCTCCAGTGTTTGGAGTGAGTTTCCCTTGTTTGTTGCCTCCTTGGAATTGGAGACGTCATCTTATCTAGTTTACCCATTAGATTGTGGTTTTGTACTGTGGTTGTGTTGTCGATAGGAGAGTGGCTCTTTGTGGGGGTTCGACACACAAAGGGGTGCCAGGGTAACTCACCTAGGGTTTAATCAACTGATAATTTAAAAGAATCAATGGGGAACTTTCACAGTAATAAAGATAATGAATGCCTCTCTCATGAAGCATGTGTTTGTTAAGGCTCAAGATGAGACGAGACACATAGTTTTACATGAGGGTTCAACGGCTGGTAGAGGCAAGCCAAGGTAACCCAAGATGGGGGTCCGGTAGCCTAGGAAGGTTGAGCTAGGGTAACTCATGGAAATTTATGTATGAAACTCTTCCTATGTTAGCAGTCATTCAGTTATTGTGTGGTGTACAAATGTTGTACATGATATTTGTTCTCTGGAAGCATTGTACCTTGGTGTTAAGTGGTATTGTGGTTGTAGTTGTTTTAGTTCAGTTATGTTTTAGCCTGTGTCTAGTGGTAGATGGTCTTGTATAGGATTCCTAGTTACTATCTCCTAGCATGGGGGGTGAGCCTTCGGGTATCACATGGTTGGGTGGAACGTGCACCTTAATCCGTTGGGTTGTCTTCTTGTTCATGTGGGCGAGATTTCTAGTTGGAGAGCTCATGGGATCCAGTTTCTTTCCTTGCTTAATTCTTTCAGTTAATATTGTAATTTTATTACCCCTCATTGTTATCAAGGTGGAAGTTGTAATATGTAATCTTGCTTATTGGATTTATTTCATTTAGGGAATGAGTGTTGTAATCATGTTGTAAATTATTTTATTGGAATCAAGTGGTATCTCTTATTATTTGATGTAAATTATTATGTATGGAGTGTATGTGAACTTAATGGTTAAGTAATTAAATGTTATGGTTATAATTCATGTTTCTTGTTTGGGTTTAAGAACCCAGTCGCATAACCTTGGGGGATTGGTTGGCAATGGTTAGTGAACTTGCATGTTAATTGTTCTTATTAAAAAAAAAATTAGTTCGTTTGTGTAGTAAATTGCAACTTCCCCTATGGTTGCGTGGCGGGGCATTATACATGGTATTAGAGCCCAAGTTTAAACACTAGGTACTCTCGGATAATATGGACCCATTAAGTTGTTAGCTACATAGAATGTTTTGTTTGTGTACCTTGTCTTATGTTGTGGTGTGTATCTTTTCAGGATCATGCCACCTAGGTGAGGTCGTAAGGGTCGAGGAGGTAATCAGTAGGATACACCTCCCATTGTTCCCCATGTTTCTGATCATGAGGAGCATTAGGCTTCTTAGTTTATGCCAACGATTGGTATTCAGCATCAGGATCCACCAGGGATCAAGAACGCTCAGTTGCATTACTTGCTTGAGGAGACTCTTGCTCGCATGGGCCCTAGGTAGGATAGGGATTAGGAGGTTGTCGGAGAGAGAGATCAGGTTCCAGCTCCATCTGAGGCAGTCATGGCCAATCACATGAGAGATCTTCTCAGAGCTCGTCCACCCACTTTTGATGGTTTGGGTAGCGGATCAGAGGCTGAGACTTGGTTGTTTGATCTAAATAGGTGTTTTTCCATGCATCTGTATGGTACAACAACACCAAGAATAGGTGTGCAATTATGCATTTGAGGGATTTTGCATCTACCTAGTGGAGGTTAGATGAGTAGAAGCTCCATTTGGATATCGACACTATATCTTGGGAGTTGTTCCTAGAGCGGTTCGGAGCTTGATTCCTTTATGATCATTGGTGTCAGTGCCATGGAGATGAGTTCCATGCCCTATGATAGATGGATATGTTAGTGGAATAGTTTGAGCATCATTTCTTCAAGCTCAAACAGTTTGTAGGCATAGGTGATGATGAGGGTATGTTGGTTCAACATTTCATTAGGGGCTTAAACCCCTAGATCAGTGGTGGAGTTCGAGTATTCGAGCCAAAGACCATGGAGGTAGCTTTGGATAAGGCTCATATTGTTGAGGAGAATTTGGCTTTGGTTTTAGGTGGTTAGGCAAGAGTTCAGTTTGGCAACACACCTTCTTCTGGTGTTGCATCTCAAGGTGGCCGATCTCAGGCTATAGGCTTTTCTAGAGGGCATCAGTCACTCGCTAAGGGTGAGCAGCAAAAGTAGCCTTCATAGTCCAAGCAGTAGAATCCTCAGTCCCAACCCGATAGAAGTTGGAGATAGAAGAAGAGAGATAAGAGTTGGATGCGAGCTCATCATGATCGTTATGATCAACCTACTCAAAGTTCTTAATTGGCATTTAGTGGAGGTGGTCTTCCATGACCTAGTGGGCCTCTAGCTATTCATGGTTTTAGTAGAGGGACATGATGTTTCTCTTGTGGTTAGCAAGGCCACTTTGCTCATGAGTGCCCTCAGTAGGTCAATTCTGGTTTTAGTTAGAGGTTGGCAACTTCAGAGCCGACCATAGGAGATGCAGGAAAATCGCATAGGGCATTCACTATGGTGGATACTCGTTAGGTCGATCATCTCGGTGCAGTTCATCCTTTGGCTTCAGGAGTTGCTCCTCATGGATTGACGTTTTGAGTAGCTTAGGATCTAGTTGGTTTTGAGGGAGTTCTATCCCTATTTTGTTTGCAAGATTCTAGGAGTAAGCCTGACCCTAGGGGGGAGGATGTAACACCCCTCCATTTTGGATGTTTGGATCGGTAGTGTTTTCTTTGTAATGCTTTGTTCTGTTTGTGCTATGACTTTGGAACTTGGCTACTGTGGATCACAATTGTTAAATGATGTGAATGTTATATTTTGATGTGATGTTATTTTATTTTGATGTTATCTTTATGGAATGCTTTGGATTAACTTAGAAGATATTTGATTTAACGATGTTTTATGCTTTTGATCATATCATTGATGTTATAATCGTCATTTAGTAATTGTGTATTGGTGAAGGGGATATGAATGTATCACTCGCTTGCGAGTGCCCTACAATTCTGATATTTCCTCTTCACAGTGTGTTTGATCATATTATATATATATATGTATGTTCAATGTACTCTTTGTTCGCAGGTTGACAGGTACATGACATCGACTCCACCTGGTTCACAGGTTTGAGTGTGTCCAGTGACCAACGATAATCGATTGGGAGATAGTAGCTAGGTTTTCCATGCTAAGTCATCACCCTAGTCATAGTGTCATCAGTTTTTTGTCGGGTTTGTTGTTTTAATTTGGTCCATTTCACCTTGTGTATTTATTTAACTTCAAAATTTAAAGGTTATTAGATGATGGGTGTAGTTAAAATGATGTTTAGATGTAGCTTGTTGCAATGTTGAAATGTTATTTATTTTGTTGATTAATTTGATTTAATTAATAAAATATTTTTTTTAGTTTATTGATTAACTAGGTTAATGGTGATAAATTAAATGAAATGGTTGTTTTAGCATTATTGTATATTACGATTCAAAATTAAAATGGAAATGGAAATCATGTTAGATATTCAAGTTAAATGATAATAAAAATAGAAATGTGTTTAAATTTCACTTGTTGGAAATTTTGGATAAAATATATATTCCTTGCAACTTTGGGATTTTGGTTTTATTTGAAAATTTGAAAACGCATGAGATTTGAAATAGAAAGTAAAATTGTTTTAAATGTAAAAGAAATGGAAATTTCCCTAAATTTTGCAATAAATTTAGTGGGTGGGATATTTTAGGGGTTTGACCAAAAAATTTGGGGAAGTTCTATTTTAGCATTTTCCATTTCATATTATTGGAAGTTTCGATTTTTGGTGGAGAGGTTTGGTGTGGCTGAATTTGGAGTTGAAGAGGAGATTGGAATCACCATTGTTGAAGTCTTCAAGCTTGGGGAGAAAACACCAGGTTCATTTTCATTTTGTTTTCCCTTTTTAAAATAATCTTCAAATTTCCTTATGCTGTTTGAAAACTCTTTGAATGCTATTTTGATGCAAAGAAAACCTATGTGAAATGAACTCAAATCTTGCAAACTGTTGTTGGAATTAGGAGGAGAACCAAACAATAATCACAATGGAAAATAGAAAGAAAACCCACAAAAAATTCTTCATTTCAAACTAATATTTTTAACTCTTGTTGTATTGCCAAATATAACTTGTTATTGCAAAAATTTGTTGTTCTTTTGCTCAAATTTTAGACTGGAAATGAAAATATGGGTATATGTATCGCAAATTTATAAATATGGTGTTGTTAGTTTGTTTTTTCTTGAGAAAGATTTTTTTTTTTTTTTTTAAAACAACCACGAAACAAAGTTTATGCTCTGTTGTTTTGCTTATGGTTTTTTCTTTGTTGTTTTTAAATTAAATGTAAAATCATTTTTTTTAGAAAAATGTATTATATTAAAAAAAATATATTTAGGGTTGTGGAGGGGAGGGCCGAAGCCCTGCACCCCCCATAGTGCCCTTATGGGAGGCGTTGCTCCCACACAGCACCCCCCATTGGGAGGCGCTATGTGGAAGCACCGCAGTTGCCTACAGGCAATGGCGCTGCCCACACAACACCCCCCATATGGGGGAGGCTGTGTGGCAGCCTGGCCACTCCCTTTTGGGAGGGGCCCGGGCCATGCCTTATGTTATTTTTTGTTAGAAATAAAAAAGTAAAACTTTAAAATTCATTTTTTATTTATTTTTATATTATTTAATATTATATATTTTATAATAATATATATATATTATATATAATATATATGTTATATGTATATATATAATATTATTTTAATATTTAAATAATATATATATTTAATAATTTATTTATATATATATATACTTATGAATATATATCATATACATTTAATGTGTATATGTATATGTATATATATATATAAGGTATATATGTATATTTTATATATTTTTAAATAAATTAATTAGTTGAATTTAAAGTAGTTTATTTAAACGATAATGATATATTTAAATATATCGATATAGTTGTATATACATTAAATATACACTTATATTATTTAATATATGTGGGAATTTAAGCTTAGTTAAATTTATGTTGATTATTCTAGTATAATTGAAATAAAGACTGTTTTATTCTCATGAAATAATTTAGTTAGTTAAAAGACTGTATTTAATCAGCTAGTATGATCGAGCAAGAAAATTAAATGCTTAGCTTTGAATCCTGTAATATTTATCAACGCAATTGGATTTTCCTCTCGAGTATGTACAAAGGAAATGAATTATTAATTTATACCATGCACTATGATGATTGAGTGAATTGGATTTACGAGATCCTAATATTAGTTGTTTTATTTCTTTTAAAGAATTGTCTGAAATGCTTCCTTATGATGTGTGGAGTTCATGCTTGGAGTGGACAAATAGAGTAAATGTTTTGAAGTCTTCCAGATAGGGGTTCATTTATTGGTATGGGTTGTCGTTATGTTAGTCAACCTTTGTTTTGTTGTGGGAAGTGCGTATAGTTACACCATGTTGTTTCACCCAGTTTTCACAAATGGGGATGGTTTGTGCCTCCTTGGGATGAGGAGAGGGTTATGTGGTTGTGCCTCATTTGGAAGGAGTGGGGTTTGTATTTTGTTATCCTCCAGTGTTTTGAGTGAGTTTCCCTTGTTTGTTTCCTCCTTAGAATTAGAGAGGTTGTCTTATCTAGTTTACCCATTGGATTGTGGTTTTGTATCATGTTTGTGTTGTCGATAGGAGAGTGGCTCTTTGTGGGGGTTTGACACACAAAGGGGTGCCAGGGTAACTCACCTAGGGTTTAATCAACTGATAATTTAAAAGAATCAATGGGGAACTTTCACAGTAATAAAGATAATGAATTCCTCTCTCATGAAGCATGTGTTTGTTAAGGCTCGAGATGAGACGAGACACATAGTTTTGCATGAGGGTCCGACGACCAGTAGAGGCAAGCCAGGGTAACCCAAGATGGGGGTCCGGTAGCCTCAGAAGGTTGTGCTATGGTAACTCATGGAAATTTATGTATGACACTCTTCCTACGTCAGTAGTTAGTCAATTATTATGTGGTGTACAAATTTTGTACATGATCTTTGTTCTCTAGAAGCATTGTACCTTGGTGTTAAGTGGTATTGTGTTTGTAGTTGTTTCAATTCAGTTATGTTTTAGCCTATGTCTAGTGGTAGATGGTCTTGTATAGGATTCCTGGTTACTATCTCCTATCACGGGGGGTGAGCCTTTGGGTATCACATGGTTGGGTGGAATGTGCACCTTAATCTGTTGGGTTGTCTTTTTGTTCGTGGGGACGAGATTTCCAATTGGAGAGCTCGTGGGATCCAGTTTCTTTCCTTGCTTAATTCTTTCAGTTAATGTTGTAATTTTATTACCCCTCATTGTTATCAAGGTGGAAGTTGTAATATGTAATCATGCTTACTGGATTTATCTCATTCAAGGAATGAGTGTTGTAGTCATGTTGTAAATTATTTTATTGGAATCAAGTGGTATCTCTTATTCTTTGATGTAAATTATTATGTATGGAATGTATGTGAACTTAATGGTTAAGTAATTAAATGTTATGGTTATAATTCATGTTTCTTGTTTGGGTTTAAGAACTCAGTCTCATAACCTTAGGGGATTGGTTGGCAATGGTTAGTGATCTTGCATGTTAATTGTTCTTATTCAAAAAAAAATTAGTTCATTCGTGTAGTAAATTGCAACTCCCCTAGGGTTGCATGGCGGAGCGTTAGACATAAAACCTACCATCCAAAGTAAAGTACCTCATAACAGCCAACACCACCTCCCTCAAAATGGGCTTCAACAATAACTTGTCATAATCCCTAGAACCCAACTTCTTAATCTTCTCCTTCTCATTGTCTTTGAAGAAATTTGTCATAGAAAATTTAGAGGTATCCCTATCCTTGTAGAATTTTTTGTCCTTCATGGAGAGACAAAATACCTCCACTATCAACTCCTCTATTATGATAACTTCCACTCCAAAGATTCTCAAAATCCTAGTATTGTGCCAGCTATTCACAAACTCATATGACACTTGAGAATCAAAAAACATAGAGTTTCAATAATATAATGCGTAACACCTCCCCTCTAAAGGATTTTCCATACTAATTTGTTCGCCTTAGTGTCCTTGAATAGGTCATACACTTGATTCTACATCTATCACTGCCATGCTTAACTGCCCATAGGAAACTAGAGCTTGCTCCCTAGAAAATAAATTTGTGAAAAAGAGATCCCCTAGGGAAAGGTTGACTTTCAATCCTTAGTTGAGTCAATCTTAATGGAGATCATGATGTTTTCCTTATACTTGAGGACAGGTAAATCTATAGGGACAATACTTTTGGAAGATGAATGAAAAATACCAAATGAATGCAGTTCTTTAATGTAGCACATGGACCATCAATTTAAAACCTTAATTTGATAGAATCTAGAAAGTTTTAGTAGATTTGAGAGGGTTATAATTTTATGCACCTATCACTAAAATCCTGTGTTGAGTGTCCTCTTAGGATAGATTCATCCTAGGGAAAATGGGTATTTGTAGGCCTTTTCAACATAATTTTTTGGGTCTTTTGCTCCTAAGTTTTCACTCCTGATTCCTCTAGATTTCACAAGTGAGTTTCCATGGCTTAATGAAAATATTGACAACTTTAACAACTTTGCAAAATTGCACTTTTGATCAATCTTCAATCCTTCACCTATAAATTTTTACATACAAAGAGGGAAAAAATGTTTGTTTTTGGTGAATGGGTGTTTGGGGTTTTCCTTGGTCAAATCTCATTTTCGAAATTAAACATTGAATTGACATAATGAAACTTGAAAGGAATGACAAATGAACCCTTTCTATGTTGCAACTCACCAAACGCTTGAATAAAACCCTTGAAGGACTAAAACTTAGCACATCTCTCCAAGGTCTTGATCTTGCATGAATGGCTCGATTGGATGTTGATCTTTGATATTTGAATTGATACTTGAATGCTTGAAACCTACATCACAATGTTAGCTCCAAAAATATGCATGAATGCAAATAACTTTGGCATGATGCTTGAGATCTTGAATGCTGCAATAAATTCTTGAGAAATCTGCTCTTGAATGCTCTTGAAAATATTTTTTTCTCTTATAAAAATTTCCTTCTTGATCCCTAGTATTTGAATTGATAAAAGACCTTGTATTTATAGCTAATTTTATAATTTCCAAAAAATTAAACATTTCAAGCTGACCATTGCAAATGGAAATTGAATTATGGAAATCCCACCAAAAACATATTTAAAATTGGGGTTCTAAATTTAAGAGGGACCTATTGACACTTGGGTGAATGTGTACTAGGCCCCAAACCTAGGACACACCAATTTCAAGGAAATTTAATTAATGCTTAAAATTGTTTAATACAAATTTCTTTTAGAAAATGGGATTAATTAGGCTTTTAAATGCATAATTGGGCCAATTAGAGGCTTAATTAATTCCAATTTATTAAGGGACCCAAACATAGTGTGAAAATGTAAAGGAGTACATTTTCCAACACTATAGGTTGTTATGAATTTTAGAGATTTGAAGCACTTCTTGAATTTTGGGAAAGTTTCATTTTCAAGAAATTTTCCTTTTCGAAAAAAATTCTATTTTGAGAAATTTTCCATTTCAATTTGGAATTTTGAAAGATTTTTAGATTCTCCTAAAAATACAATTTCAGAAATTTTGAATTTCATGAATTTTTGAATTTCTTGGAAACCCATTATTGTTCCACATTCACCGACCTTGTTGAAAATGGGGCCATCCTTAAGAAAACCATTATTCTTAAAGGGGAAATTGAAATTTATACCAAAACACAAAATTCCCAAGGGACATCAAATGATAAAAACAAGTTTTGGTCTCGTAACAAGAATGTAACAAATGATGGAGTTGTAGACATAAAAGTTGTGAATAGAAAAGGTTCCAAATTGACTCTCAAAGCACCCAACCTAATTAATAACACACCATATGTTTCTAATCAAGTAGCTAACATGGTCCAAGATAATCAAGAACAAGGACCCCCAAGACAACTAAGGGAATAACCACAGAGATAATACACTCCTTTACCAGAACCAATTGAATCTATCCTGAAGAAGTTAAAGCAATCAAATGTTATATAGCTCCAAGATCCCAAACCATATGACCTGGGACAATTAAAACCCTTTTGATGGGATGACAATGCCTTTTGTGATTACCACTGCATCAAAGGGCATAAGACCTCATCATGTTGTCAGTTGAAGAACATGATTCAAGACCTAATTAAAAATGGCACCGTAGAGGTTGAGGGACAATAAAAAAATTCCAATAAAGACCATACAATTTTCAAGAATCCTTTGGAAGATCATGGTTCTAAAAAAACCCTCTAGTTTGGGTCAAAAGATAGAAAACCATGACAATTATACCAATGCTTCTTTTGACTACATAATTATTAATCACATATGAGTTGTTGATGATCATGTTAACATAATCACTGTTAAGAAGCAACCTGAATGCACCATTACTACCTGCAAGGCTAAGGTTACCATATTTGGGTATGTGTAGGATCACCATGCAAAAAATAGGCCCTTAAGTGGCAAAAAATTTAGAAAAATCAGTGTTAGGCAACTTGACGTAAATATTTGAATAAGTTATCTATATTATTTCAAAAATATGTAATAATAGAATTTGTAGAAAATTGAATGCAGTTTCTAAAATACTAGGTTTATTTAAAATAAATAAAATCTATTTGGTGAAAATTTGAAATTTCAATGCGGTAGTACTTAAATTTTAGGGAAAAATAAGAAGTAGGTGTTTGTCGACCCCTAACCATAATAAAATGATAATATTTTTTTGTAAGATTTTATATATAAGTAGAGGACTCATGTCCAGATGTGATGCATATTTTTTTGTAATTTTTTTCCAAGTAAATAATTAATTATGAATTTTTTATTACAACTTTTAAAAAATATAAAAAATCATCTGTCGACCACCTTAACTTGGTAAAAACTTCATGAAATTTTTTTTTTTTAATCCTATAATATGTGAAGCATAGAATGTGACACATATTTTAGATTCAAAAATATGATACCGTTGAAAGTTATAGATGTTTTTCAATCGGCCTATCTATTAGGACTTTAATTAAGTAATTCTAATAGAAAATGAATAATAATTATTTATTAAATTCAAATTAAATCATAATTTATATTTTTGGAAAGCTGAGAATCTCCTCTAAAAACCCTTTTCGTTTCATTAATTTTGGGTGAAAAAAAAGTCGTCAGCCACATACCCTACAAATACCCATAATATTGCCACTTTTTGGCGCACCATGATCCTACACATACCCATTTGGTCCTCCTCCAAAGCAGCCAAAATCTAAAGGTCAATACAATATTATTGACCAATTGGGAAATACACCTGCACATATTTCCCTCCTTGAGCTTTTGTGCATATCACCCAAACATAAAGCTACCCTTGATAAGGCTCTGAAAGAAACCTCTATCCCTATCAACCTAGACATCAACCGATTTAAAGCCATGGTTGGATATTTGGCCAACTCCCACCATGTATCCTTTTCTAACAAAGATTACTGTACATCCAAGTCAAAGCATAATGACCCAATACACCTAGAGGTCTTCATAAAAAAACAAAAGGTCGAATGAGTCCTAGTAGATGGTGAAGTTCGATTGAACATTTGCACTTTAAAACTCGTGAAGGAATTTGACCTCTCTAAAACATGTGCAGGCATAACTAAGAGCATTTTAATTAAATGCATGATGACGAAGAACCCTTCCAAAGGTGTCATCATACTCCCAATCAGATTTGGGCCGACTATCCTAGATACCACATTCCAGGTCTTGGACCTTGAACTTCCATACAACCTCCTCGTTAGCTGACCATGGATACATTCCATGAAGGTCATACCATCCAAATACCATCAATGTGTCAAGTTTCCTCACAAAGGCACTTAAATTATAGTCACAGGAGATCTTGACCATTTTCAATATTACTTAAATTCCAAGTGCCTATTAACAAGGAGACCTCATCATCTCACTACATTGATCCATCTTCATTGACCAAGTCATCCATTGCATTTACCATTCCATCAAACCCCAAGGTCCAAGTCCATGACATAGGATGTGGAGAATACCATGTGGATAATTTACCAATGAATGACAATGCTAATGTTTCCAAGAAAGATCAAAATTCCAATAATGATGTCAATACAACTACAGAAGGAACACAAAAAGATGGGAGTGCTTGGATTGAAATCTTTTGGGATCTTGATAATACATCAACCTTTACCATATCTACTTCCACTCAAACTTTTCATATCCATGACAATCCCATGTTAGACCAGGATATCTATGATAATCCACTTTTTGATTATGATCCTGCTAAGGACATCCAATCATCATCCTTCCATACCACCTACCCTAGGCTAGGATATGCATCTTCTACTATTGCATCTACTAATCCACCTTGCCAAGTCATTAAGAATGTGAAAGCTTCCTTTGTTGTTAGTAGTATCAAAAAGGATAGTCCCAAATAATCCATTGATGGCATCACCACTCCCATTTGTCCACTAGACATTCTCGTCACTCTGCCTATTTCATCCATCTCACTCACATCCATCCACATCATAGACTTGGGTCAACAAGTCATAGCTCAAGAAAATAATAAAGGAAAAGCTTCAATGAATGAGCTATCTTTAAAAGGAGATCAAGAATCAAGAGACATACTAAAAAGAAAAGAAGATCAAGAAAAGTCCCCTGGCCAAAATAAAATGCTATTGGAAAAATCCAAAATTAAAGAAGAGCAAGAAAAATCCCCTAGCCAAAATAAAAAGCTATTAGAAAAATAAAAAATAAAAGTCATAGTGAAAGCAAGAAAAAGTTGATCTCTAAGTATGCCTTTCCATCAAAAATCACTGGTGGCATCTATCAAGAAAAAAAGTCAAACAAAGAGCTTGTTGATTCAAGGTCTCCATCCACATCACTCTCACTCATACCATATATTCCATTCCACCCATCCATGAACACTTATCTATCATATCATACCATTGGTGATTTCTTTCAATATATCTTTGACAACGAGCCCTTTACGTACTCTAGCTCATTGGTAGCCCAATCTCCTTTTCATCTAAAGCCTAATGGCCCATGTAGTGTGCATATTAGGGATCTTATCATAACCTCTTTTTTCCTTTGCATCTACCACCCTTCATATTTTCTAATTGCACTCATCATCTAGATCGTGTCCTTTCATCCAACACAATCATCCACATAGGATTGGGGCATCGTTAAGGTAGTCTATGGATCTAGTGCTTATCAATTCTATACCTAGCTTCATAAAGCTAGGCTAAAAGTCCTAAAACAATACAAAAAAATGAGAAAAAGTCCTGAAAAAAATACAAAAAAAGAGAAAAAGCCTTAAAAAAATACAAAAAATTGAAAAAAAAAATTGTTACCTTGATGAAAACTTGGCAAATAGGCATCTTCATGATACCAAAAAAATAAAAAAATCATAAAAATAGTAAAGAGAAAAAAAAAATTGTCTAATAGTGAAAACCATATCAATGACGCTTTGGATAAGTACCATGGTGAAAACCTAGCAAACATGCACTATGTGTAGTTAGTTTTTGCTTTGTCATCTATTATCACTCTATCTGGTCTTCCACCCTAATTCATAATAATGTCTTTATCTTCCATCATCTCCCATTTGACACCCATCATCAGGCTTTGTCATCTCTATCATGACTTCCAAGCAGTTGTTGTCTTTTTCCCTTTCTCCTTCATCTTTCATCCATAATAAACCCTTGTCCCATCCCATCCCTATTGGTTAGTTTTATACCTAACTAGAGAAATTTCCACACACTTGGCTTGATTGGATTCTACACTTCTCATTGGATGTCAAAAAGTTCTAAAAAGACAAAAAAACCAAATATTCCCTAAAAAGATATAAAAATCATAAAACATTGAAAAACCCAAAATAATCAATACATGTCAAAACCCAAAAATATTTAGATAACTTTAAAAAAAATCCCAAAAACAGAGTCAAAGTCAGTTGTGTCAATCTTTGTCATTGTCAAACTATGTTGCCTTTGTGACTAGATGTAGGAAAGGCCATATGTCGATGTGCCCCCAATGCATTAGGTCAATCCTTTAGGTGTTGTCAAATAAAATCATGATTTAGTTCTTTTTAATTGTAAAAAATTCAAGGGTCATGTCGAACTACGAGGCCTCTACACATTGCTACGTAGGCAAGGCCATTTATCGATGAGCCCCCAAGGCTAAGGTCAATCTTTTAGGGTTTTTCAAGTTAGTCAAAATAAATTAGACACTCTCAACTCAAACATGACATCATCATCTGAACTTCAAACAAAAATTTGAAATCAACAAGACAAGCAAGCAAACAAGTCTTCAAGTCAAAATAGTCAATTGTTAAATCAATCAAACTAGTCAAATCGATCAAAACCAATGGTCCTATATAGGATGTGTCCTTCCTGAAACTAGAACTTGTCACTATCATACTTTTTCATTTGCCTTATATAGGTAGTTACATGATCAAAACCATACTTGACATCTTATATGACATGTTTCTTCTCCTGAAACTAGGCCTTGTCAAAATAGTCAACCCATCACTCAGTCACTTAACACACTAGCAAACACTTATTGGCAAATAATCTAAATGAGTGTTGACCTTGTTGGTCTACTTTTTCTTATCTTTTTGATTTACTCCAATCATAAAACTATCCACCTCGATGATGTCCCATAAAGGATTTAGAGGAGCGATGATGTCTCATCTTTTATTTGATTACTGTGTGCAGTTTGTCTTGACCAAAAGACTAGGGCACCTTTTCCCTTAGTATGAGTTAAGACATTCCTCGTTTATGACTGCCTATTTTATAGATGGATGACCTTGCACACCTTGGTCTATGTCATATCATGGTGTTTGTTGTCCATTTGTCATATTATACCACCCAATGATGATTAAATGCACAAGTATTATATAGCATTTAATATATATCTACAAATTATCTCAACCAGCACTATCTCAACATCTAGATCTTCTATGCTAGCATCCATCTTTTCTATGCTAACATTCATCTTTTCCGCTCTAACATTTCTTTTATGCTTCATCTTCATCATCCTCATCTATTTTCTTCTATCCTTTTGTCCTCCATTTTCTAGTGTTCTCATCCATTTCGAGAGCACATTGGTGTTCTTTGGACTTACTTGTCCTCTCAACGGGGCATACCACTACCTCCTTGTCATCCTACTTTCACTGTTGCATATCTTTTTCTTTGACACAACACAATAAACTACATTCTATCAAAGAGGGGCAAATGTAGACACTTCTGCACCATTCTCTCTTTGTTTCCAACATAATTAAGTAATTTTAATTTTTTAATTATTTTAATCGCATTCCTGTATTAATTAAATAATTTTGATTATTTCATTAATTCACCTTCCTTTCCTTAATTCCTCTTTTTATTAATTAAATAAATTATATTTATTTAATTACATCACTAATGAACCAAATGTCTTTCTTTTGATTAATTAAATAAATTACATTTATTTAATTATGCCATTAATTGATCCTTCCATCTTTATAATTAAATAAATTTATATTTGTTTAATTATTCATATCACTTTCAATTATAATTAAATAATTAGTCCAGATTATTTAACCATAAATCCTCTTCCACTATATTAAATAATTAATGTGAATTAATTATTTAATCCATCCACTTTATAAATTTAATTAGTTAATTAAATAGAATGCCTATCCTCTTCAATATTCCTTATTTTGACTACCACTTTTCATACGTTAACTAAGTGGATCCACCACTTCATCTCACTTTGTTTGAGAAAGTTTCCGAGTGGATCCACCACTTTACCTCACTCTATTCGAGGTAATTTTCAAATCAACTCAACTATTCGAAAGTTACTCATTAATTAATTCCTCTAATCAAATCTCGACTGTTCATCTTTAATCAATCCTAGCCATCCATTCAAACAACCTCTCTATAAAAGAGACTTTTCTTGGCCATTTCAATCATCTGGAGAATCTCTAAAAAAGTTCTTATGCACATAATTTTGATATTTTGCTATCATTGTCAGAGGTTTTAGGTGCATCTTCAACACTGAGGGCACTTGGAGCTTCAAATCAAAATGGAGGAAGGTAATGGAGGTAATTCGGTAATGACATAGGTTTGTGTTTGCACTACTTCATTAGTTTATGATCTTTTATGCTAATCTGTTCTTTATTACTTGATCTTTGGTTTGAATTTGGTTTCTTGATCTAACCATGCATAAAAACCATTGATCATAGAGAGGAACGTGCAAGATGTAATTAAATGAACATTTATAAAAGTATTTATTAATTGATCATGTTAAGTGAATATTGGAAAATTAAATAATTAATTTAATTATTTAATCTAGAAGTGAAAATGTGGTTTAATTAAATAATTTATAATAATTATTTAATATGAGAAGGGTCTTTGATGTTAATTAAATAATTAATGATAACTATTTAATTAAAATAGAACAATAGGTGAAGTTAGCAACATAATTAATTAAATGAGGTTTATATAATTGATCAGGAAAAACAATAGTTAATGAGGACATTATTGAATAAATTAGATTTATTTTATTGGTTAAGGAGAATAAGGATAATTGAGATTTTATTAAATAAATAAGATTTATTTAATTATTTAGAAATGATGATTGAGGATGAATTAATTAAATTTATTATCAAAATAATTGATAGATACATATTTTTAGAGTTTTGTTAACTAATATAACATTCTAATAAATTGCTAAAAATTATATTTTTTTAATATGTTATCATCTACCTAATACTTGATGGTGCAACCTACTCAAAATAATGTAAGATCCTAACAAAAGTTTATCCAAACTCAAATAAATTCATTCTAAAAGTTTACTTCACTAGTACAAAAACAACAATATATGACTAAATAAACTACTAAAAATTGCATATAAATGACAAATTTTGGTCACGTGACCATTAGTAGTTTATTGTTGGTCATTTATAACATGACCAAATTTATGACTAAACTATTTTAGTCATTTATCTAGTCATTGATTTGGTCATTGATTTAGTCATTGATTCAGTCGTTAATTTAATTAATGATTATTATTAACTGGTCATTTATTTAATCATGGTAGTCATATATTTAGTCATATATTTAGTCATTGATTGTTGTTAGCTGGTCATTTATTTAATCATATATTTAGTCATTAGTTTAGTGATTATTTTAGTGATATATTTAGTCATTAATTTAGTCATATATTTAGTTATTAATTTAGTTATTTTTATTTATTGGAATCCATTAATTTGTAGTAAATATAGTCATAAAATGAATAATTTATTAAATACCATAAATTTTATAATGCAAAACTAACATAATATTAAACTTGAACTAAAACATAAAAGCAAATAAAAATATTACATATACGAACAAGTTACAACATGCTATAATTAAAAGATTGATTCAACATCATGATAAATAAAGGTAATTTGCAATAAAAATATTTAATACAAATATAATATACCAAGTTATAAGATGTCAAAGTTGTCTAAGAGTATATATGTAAATATAATAAAAAATGTCAAAGTTGTCTAACAGTTTCCAACTCTTTCAAATACACCATGATAATTAAGATCCTTGAACAACACATTCAAAATACTGCATAAAGCAGTGAGCCAAGATGTCTAAAAACTATTACATGATAAACATGTTCAACTGTGTCATTTTTTACAAATATTTTAGTGGCTACCGTGTGAAGGTTTCCTGTTTTTCTTTCAGACGAACAACTCCATCTATTTTTCCTTCATAGAAAAGGGGTATGTTACTTGTGACCTTTAAAATGTTTACATTTGCATCTCTTGTTCCTTTCAAGTTGACTTCATGTACAATAGATAGGAAGTGAATCTGCCCAATGCCCACAACATCACCATCAAACAGATCCAACACCCTAACTTTATCCCCTTCTTTGAGTTTATCAATACATTTATGCAAAAATAAATAAAAAATAACACATTATATTGCATAGGTAATGATTACCCTTGTTTGCATAATAAAAAAAATATCAATGAGTAATTTGAATTGAAATGTTTATAGCGAAAATATCTTGGAAAAATTAAAACAACCAATTGTTGAAATATGTATTGAAGATTTAAAATATAACTAATCAAATCACGTATATGCAATTAGATTAATATGGACAAATGAAATGATAAATATCTTTGTGAACTATATGAATCAAATGTGTTTTATTGTTTGTTTGTCTTTGGTTTCTAGCTACAAATAAAGCAAAATGAAAAATATAAACAATAAAAGAAGTCATTGTATAAAAAGAAGATTTAAAATTTAACTAATCAAGTCACGTAGAAATTTTACCTTTGTGAACTATATTCAAAACAATTGTGTTTGATTGTTTGGTCTTTTGGTTGCTAACCGCAAATAAATATCAAAATCCTAAGAATTATAGGTTTGCAAGCATCATTGAAATATAGAGCAAAATATAAAATATAAACAATATTTCAATTTTAACTAATCAAGTCATTTTCCAACATGTAAAAAATTGATAAAATATATTTTAAATTAATATGGAGCTCATAAATAGAAAAGTTTCTATTAAGTTCGTCATGATATTCTGATATATCTAATTTCCTCAAATGATTAGAGGATAGCTTGAATTTTACCATCAAATTGAAACTTTCATAAAATATTTATATTTAATTAAAATTTATAAATTTATATCAAATTTAATTAGACAATAGAAATACACATAATTATTAAATTTATACCAAAGCTGAAGAGGAGCACACAACTGCCAAAGTCATTTCAACACAGGTCTTTTTACTTATAAACACAAATCCATAATAAAAAAAATATGTTAAAATATTTTGATACTGATAGAATTTACAATAGTTTATCAATATTGGTTTGAACTATCCTAATTTAAAAGATTCCTTGCATTCGAATTGATTAAGATCTCAAATGTTCTGATTCTTTCGTTCTGTAAAGAAAAGCCAACCTAATCTTATGGAAAGCGGCGATGTTTTGTTTGAGTGTCCATTCGTCTTCAACACCTCTCGCATAAAATCCATATACCATTTCAGGAAGCACTTGCCAATTCACTGAATTCACTCACATTTACTAGCTCTGAAGCCATTGTTTTACTATATCTAAACCCACTATGATTTCATGAAAATTTAAGCTAGAGAATGGGTTTGCGAGTTTGCGATTGTGGAAATCTGAGGAAAAAAACTTTTGAGCTTGGGAAGCGAACAAATTATGCAAGATATAATGAAAAGTTATTATTATGTCATTGAAATGTCATTAACGGTAATACTAATGAGGGTATCTGTAAGAGCATGATCCAGATTTCCCTGACTCAATAAGGAAGTCCGTCACTCCAATGGGTATGTGGTGAGGCCACATTAATAAAACTATGCACATTCAGGGGTGACCTAAATTTGACATCTGTAGAAGTCATTCCATGAAGCCAACTCAATAAGGCAATGCAATCTATCACTCCATCAGATATGTCATCAAGTTGCAGTGTAAAAATCATGGGTTACATTAAGGGTTGGCCTAAACTTGTGAAGAAAATGATATTAAGTTTCTGAAGCCTACCTTGCCTTCAAAGTGATGCTTGTTCTAAAAAATGGTGGTGTAGTATGCATCAAAAATATTCATGACTATTTAGGGCTGATTGTAGACATAACAACACATAAAATTGAAGGTTAAAAAAATACCAAGGAGTCACCTATTGAGTGCAATCAGTTTTAGGGATGATTGCAGACAATAGAAAGGCCCAAAACACTTCAAAAAGGTGGGTGGCAAAAAAATATAGTTTCTATTCCAATTTTGTAGTTTGACAAAGAAAAGTTGAGCAAAGACATACAACATGTCTTAAAAACCTTGATTATGAATAGAGATAAAGCTTTCTTTTCTAAGTATCTCCCACTAAGCTTCACAACAAATAGAAAATCAAATGACAATTTGAAACCTAATTCCAATAGGATATTGTTTGGATAATTTCACCATTGTCAAATATGGGGGACCTGATCTTTTAGAGCAGACCTTGGTTCTTGAAGAGTGCATATATTTGATGTAAAATTTGTCACTAGGGATTAACCCTATCATGATGATCTAAAAAATTTGAAGTAATTTTGGATCATTTAGGGGTCACAATTGGACTCATAAGTGTGCAGTTTCTATTGTAGGGCGAAAACAATAGTCATGTGGAATGAAAATTTCAATGCTTTTGCATATCCGAATTCCTCAGTCATAAAGCTATGCAATTTCAAAACAAAAAACATCACATTTCAAGTTTGGATACTCATACATGCTACCAAAACATGCAGCAGTTGTATGAAAGACAAAATGCTACTTTTTTCTTTTTCTAAAACACTAAAAAGGAGTAAATTTTAGGAACTCCAAAATATGTGGCGATTTTATTCACTTCCTTTTGGTCTTCCATTTGGCTAGAGGAAGGTTTTGAAAAATTTCCCCTCATCTGGAAGGGAGGTAAACTCATTCTATTGCTAAGACTTAGCAAGTGTATGTTGCAAGTTTGTTTGTATATTTTTTGAATTGTTTGATAGATGCAAGCAATTCTTAGATTGTACCATAGGTGGATGTATTAAGTTTCTCACCCTTGTTTGATGTAATGCAATAAATCAAGTAGGGGTGGTCAATCCACTGTCATTGATGTGAGAATTTGGATACTGTTGAAATACATAGACCAAGTGAGATTCAAATGTAGGACCTCCCATCTGCATGATAGGGTGCTCTATCACTGATTTGTTGGTCCCTCATAGATTATGTTTTGTTTGCACTATGAATTTCCATACAATAGGTACAACAGAGTTTGTTTGTTTGGTCAAAACATTTTAATTACATGAAATTGAGAAAATTCACAGTTTATGGTGTTCTACTTGATTTATGCAAGAGTTCCCTGCATCTAACATTTCATCTCTTGGATTATAGACCCCCCAAAAAAGATAGATTGAGTTTACTTTTCCAACATACAACAGGACAAATGTCTCCTTCACTAATTAACATTTTTCTTTGAATAGTAAGCATACATAAGGGTGAATAGAAATTTGGATCTTGACTAGGGTAATAGAATCCCAATTTTGTACAAAGATCTAAAGCCAGGAACCATGTATATACTGTAAAAATTACCATTTCATATTATGGTTAGATATGAGTTCATCAAAAGGAGAGTGACATACCAAGGTCTGTAAATGAATGTATCTATTTATATTAGGCAAATGAGATTATGATATTATATAGCTTGGATGAAGTAATGATTATTGGGCTCAGTCAGGATGAAATTGTTTTTTTCTTTTGATGGAATGAATCTATATTATTTCCCAAATAATTTTTCTTTGTACTCTACTTGAGCAATTTTTCATTTATCACAACCCATTATTAGAAATATGTGAGTTATTGATGACTACATAACATATCATAAAACTCTTAATGGTTTACTTTTCTTGGATTTTGTTCTAATTGAAGTTTACTACATGGTAATATGGGCATGAGAGGATTTGTGGATGCATGGAAGCTAATGGAGAGTGAGATAATAGATTGTTACCTGTATACATAGCATGCTTTCAATGCTATTGATTAGTATAGGCTTCCTTTGTTTGGATTTTGTTTTTTTTGAAGTTTACTGCATGATAATATGGGCATGAAAGGATTTGTGGATTCATTCATTCTAACGAAGAGTGATATAATAGATTTGATTACCTATATTCATGGCATGCCTTTAATACTATTGATTAGTACAGTTTATTTATAAATGGATTCATATTTCTGCTAGACTAAACTGTAGGCTACAAAAGCAACATAGGATTGCATTTGTAAAAAGGTTTCAAATGTTTTAGCCTTTTTATAGTGCTGAACTTTGATTTGATTCCTTTCCAAAAAAAGTATTTCTTTCTTCTTTAATTTTTAATGGTGTTAGTAAAAGGTTCAACAATTATTGCATATGGTTTCCCCTATTTTCTATTTTCAATTTTTGCTATTACAACTGTGTAAATGTTTCTTATTTACAAAATTGACAGAAATAATTATTCCCTTTATCATTTTTAACTTATATTTGTTAAAATTCTATTTTCAAAATTGAAGTTGATTCATGATCTCGTAGAGAGGGCACATTCAAAACAAGATCAATGTTGTAAGCTTAAATTTCTATGATTGAGTAAGTTGGTATATTTGATGAGGAATGCATACAAAATTACAATATGAAACACCTAATAAAATATGTAAAGAAATTGTGGCATATGAAAATTAATTTCAATGAGGAGATTTTGTAACATTAGGTATCAAGAAATGAAGGATAAACTACTTAAGCTGTGAAATTTCGTAGATGAAGACTTGACTCTATTTGGCACTTTTCCCCTCAACCTTTAAGAACGATCCTTATTAGAAATTACCTTAATAGATTCAATTTCAAATTAATTTCAAATAGAAAAGGGCTTTCCTAAGGGTTGAGCCTCTAAACATTGTCAATCTATTGGTTATAAGCCTAACAGTAATGGTAAAACAACTAATTGTTGAAATATGTATTGAAGATTTCAAATTTAACTAATCAAAAGTCGTATAAATATATGTAATTACACTAATATGCAAACATGAAATGATAAATACTTTGTGAACTATATGAAACAACTGTATTTGATTGTTTGTTTGTCTTTTGATTGATAGCTGCAAATAAATATCAAAATTCCAAGAATTATAGGCCTGCAAGCAACATAGAAATATAGAGGAAAATATAAATTATAAATAATAAAAGAATTCATTCTATACAAAGAAGATTTCAATTTTAACTAATCAAATCACATATAAATATATGTTATTAAATCAATATGAAAAATTAAAATGATAAATACCTTTGTAAGCTTTGTGAAACAACTTTGTCTGATTGCTTGTATGTCTTTCTTTTTCTAGCTAAGGAAAAAAAGGTCCAAATTTCAGAAATAAAAATAAACTCAAATAATATAGATGATAAATACAAGATAATATTTATATAACTGTAAGGTTGACTGCCAATATCAGTTTTTAACAATGAATTTCTAGAAAAATGAAAGCAAAGCTGGAAAACAATAAACCACAAAATTAAAATCTGAAGACAGAACGATTTACCATGTGAAGTTCCACTAAGTGAGTTGGATTTAATGTACATTCAAAATTTACTACTAAATTAAAAAAAAAACTAAAAGAAAAGTGATTTAATTACTTGAATGGATTACACATGATTTATTGCAAGAACAATTTACCATGTAAAGGTCCACTAAGTGAATTGAATTTATTAATGTACATTCAAAATTTACTACTAAATAAAAAACAAAACTAAAAGAAAAGTGATTTAATTACTTGAATGGATTACACATGGTTTATTGCAAGAATGATTTACCATGTGAAGGTCCACTAAGTGAATTGGATTTAAAGTACATTCAAAATTTACTATTAAATAAAAAACAAAACTAAAAGAAAAGTGATTTAATTACTTGAATGGATTACACATGGCTTATTGCAAGAATGATTTGCCATGTGAAGGTCCACTAAGTGAATTGGATTTAAAGTACATTCAAAATTTACTATTAAATAAAAAGCAAAACTAAAAGAAAAGTGATTTAATTACTTGAATGGATTACACATGGTTTATTGCAACAATATTTAATTACATAAAATGACAAAATATTTCTTCTCATATGGAAAGGCAATTAGGTCTTCAATATTGTTGAGCCTTCAAAATTGACATGGGATATGTACAGTTCCATTGAACATGGGGATGTGTTTGTCTGGTGACTCTGCTTAACTTCATTCTCCCTTTATATGTGACCTGGATAAGATCATTTTGTGATGGCATTTTTTCTTCCTTTTTCACTTGGGAAATAGAGGTGAATTAATTTATTCAACAAGAAAATAATTATTTTTTGCAAGCTTGATGGAGAGTGAGGTTTGAAAGGTCATGAGGTTTGGACGGGAGAGAATTTGTGCATTTTCAACACCTACTGATTTGGCCCCTTGTTGATATCTTGGTTTCCAGGGTGTATAAAGGAAGTGAATAGAATTAGTCAATATTATTTGGCCCATTCAGTTGATAAGCATCATAGGAATTCACATAGAGCATAATAGGTTCAATGCCTAGGTATTTATACTTGGAGCTTTTAAAATGTTCTTCCAAATAAAATATTCTCTAATATTTAGGTGCTCAACTTGATCTGTATAATTATCAGTTTGGATCATCCACCCATATTTCACCTGGAGTATTAATTAAAAAACACAAATAAAAAGAAGATATTTCAACTTTAACACATGAATACACCAAAGGTTCATACTTTAGTCGACACCATAGTTTGGAAATTGACCCTTTGTATTCAAACATATTGTATGTAATGCCCATAATTTTACACTAGGGCAAAACAACAAAACTAACAATTTTTTTTTTAAATAATTTTTTTTTTTTTGTTATTACAAAATATCAATCTTTAGCAATCCATACATGTGCATGATACACACAATGCACATCGAGAGATGTTGCTCATGCAACATCATCACTGACACGTTGACGAGACTGAAGTATGCAGGGGTAGTGAGGTCGGATGTGAGGAGTCCATTGCGCACACCCTCAAGCGATAAAGAGAAGTATCTCCATATAATATCACATACGAACATTAGATGATTACTACTAGGGACGAATGTATTTGATGTTAACTCTGTTGACCCAACCTATATATATATATATATATATATATATATATATTTGATTCAAGATCAAAATTATTATTTCCACGTATTACTAAATTTTCATGTTATTTCTCCAAGCCTAGTTAAGGTTGTTCTCATGGTCATAACTATTGTAATGTGGTTATCACATCATTTTTTATTTTTTTATTTTTTTAAACCAAGTTAATGTTAACACTAATATTGTTTACAACAATAATGTTATGGAATATTCATTTAACCATCGTAAGGGCTATAATTCTAATAAATTAACCATATCTCCACTTGACTTTCGCTTTAGTACTACTCTTATTCATTACTTATATCATCGTTACTAAGTCTATTATCGATACCCTTAATATTTCCAATAAGATGAATTGTTGATATTAGTGTCCCATTAATTCGTAAGGATAAGATAAGTTATTATCTTTTTATTTATTTGTTTAAATGTCAATTATCTGAATCCCATTTATCCACATGTATATACACACAACTATTTTACTTTAAAGGATAATTTAAAATTTTAATACTAATAATTATCCTTTATAATTAATAAATTATTTCTTATATATTAAGTTACCTTTTAAAGAAACCTAAAATAAGCAAGAGAGTATTTTCTTTTTTTTAATTTGTTTAAAGGAAGGAAAGAGTGGTATAAATACTTATTCAAATACTTAATATTTACTACTATTTATTTTATTTTTTTAGATAAGCTTACTTTAATTTAATATGTACTTATTTGGGGAGTGGAGTATATTCTACTTCCCTTTATTAAGGAGGTCTTGAAACCTAAGAGGATTACGTGAAAATCTCAAGGGTGAGAAAGGTTTGTTTGAAATATTAACGCATCATATTGTCTCTTTTTTTTATTTTTTTTTTATTTTCTTTCTAACTTTATTATCACAGTCCAAGTTCCACCTTATGGTAAGTGGCAATGTTCACTCCATCGATGCAATGTTTTTATGAGAGAGAATTGTCCAAGTAAGATTCGAATGAGCCGCAGTCAACATTACTCTAATATCCCCAGCCACTAGCATTCATTTACTTACATACACAGTTATTTTCAAACTATCATAATTTCACGTGGTCCTAGCATGCATCCCAGATACCTAAAAATAAAAGTACTCTTCAGCATCCTCCTTTAGAATATGTAATTCTCTGCAATGCCTCGATACCACCACGTACTTTTGCAATAGCCTGCAAATTTGACTAGTGATCTATAACAACTCCATAACCTATCAAAGAGGCTATCAGGTGTTCCAAAAAGGGAAACTGGTGCAAATGTCAGGTCGTCTCTAGCCAACAGTCTAGCATCAAAAGTGGGTCGAAAGGAGCAGTAACACCGACTTGTGCTCTGAAGTCATGATAAGACGCTTCGCCAGAGAAGGAATGGTGTATAACAAAATGAAGGTACATGCAGATCACGGGGTGATTAGGGGCAGAAACCGAGAAAAGTTGGACGCACATTGGAGGATGAATTCCAAGGAAAGCCAATATCAGATGATAGGCGGCTGAAGAGATGGTAAGTTATGTAACTGCCCAATGAGCCAAACTCCTTGCTCTGTTAGATATATGGTTTTCACTGCACGCCAAGAAACGTATAATCTATTAGATACTCAAGGTATCTTGCCAGAGAAATGCAGAAGGGACGAGATTAACTACAATGTCCCACGAACAAAATGCAAATAAGTGTCAACCACCAGACTGTGGTAGAGAACGCTATACTACGTACTTTTCTCTTTTACACTTTGGTTGTGACTACCAATCATACTCTCACACTGGTGCGCAGGTTACGCCATTCCTAGCTCCAAGATCCTATGTGGGGATGGGGACAACTCCATGCTTAAGTTGACTGTCGATCTGACCCATGGATGGATCCAGCTTTTTCTAGATGACAGAGTTAAACCTATGACTATGACAACTTGGTAGCATAAGATTATTTGATTCTCCTCTCTTTCTTTTCATTTCACTTGCAGCTATGAGATCAGGATAGAGGGGATCTTAATATTTTATGATTGCAGGGGCTTAAATCGCTTTAGGTTGTAATTCCTTGGAGCTGTTTTAGGCACAGAGAATATGTCTTCTCTTTGTTCACGCCCACCTAACAGTCCAAAACGCAGGTTTGTGGAATGCTTGATTAGGAGGGAAACAAAATGATTTTTGTCTCCTTTTATTTACGATTCCATTTGAAAGATTTGGGTTAGACAATAGAAGGCTTAACTAGCCTCATCTTTAACATTCTACAAAATGCATTTAAATAGTGTACAACGCATCATTTATGTTCCCTGGTAGATGGCTTACTAGAACCTCCTCATTCAAGCGCCACCTATCACTGTCGATCTCTTTATTACCAGTTAAACAAAGGTATTCCAGAAGTTAGAAAAGTTTATAGTTGATTTACTGTTGTATACTTGCTATGAGATTTGTGTAACATTTAGAAGGATATTTATTTGATGCGTTTATTTGCAATATTTAACAACTATAATTTTTACTTACACTGTCATGACTGGTTAAATTTCATGTAAAGCTTCTTTAACTGAATATTCACAAATTTATGTGTTTCACTGATTCTATTTAACCAAAGTATACAGACATATTTGGTTTATTGGTATCAACAACTAGATGATAGTCACACATGTCTGTCTGTTTTCTTGTTTCTTATTTATTTATTCCTCTTGCTGCTGGACTGCAATTTTCTTCTTTTGGATTTCTCTAAGCATAAAATTTTTATTTTTATTTTTAAACAGATTTTGTAAAATACAGTTTACTAGAAAACATAACTTGTGAAGACAAAATGAAATATAGATCTTAATGCTTTTATAAAACAATTGGTTTACTCACAAAATAACTTCCATTGAAATATAACTTTGGATTTCCATCTTTTATGAGGTATATTTAGACATTTTCTGTTTGGCAACTGTCTCTCTTTCTTCCCAAATTTTTTTTTCATTGTTTAAATTAAGACTATTTCCTTTTATTGATGGATCTTCACATATCTATCTTTCAAAAACCATCATAATTGGTTTCTTAACAAAAATATTGAACTATACTTTTCATACAACCATGAAACTATGTACAAGACACTATTTTGTTAAGATAAACCTGTTATAACTTCTTCTTTTTTTTTTCTTGAGAAAACTACTAACTTTCAATATTGTCATCATAATGAGAAAACTAAATATTTTGTATGCCAATGGATCGAGGCTTATGTTTTTTTTTTTTTCATCTTCTCATTCTATTAGAAATGCTAACCTTCAAACAATACTTAACACAAAAATGAACAAAGCTTCCTCTTTCCCATATTTTCCTTCTAAAACAAAATACTAAATTTCAATATTACAATGGTATTTAAAAGTACAATGACCACACCCAAATGAATAAGACTTGCTCTTTTCATTTCTATAGTAAAAAAAAAATATGAATCCCATCTTCTTAGACTTACAATATTACCACAATATTTGAGGAAGCAAATAACTTACAACTCATGATCAAGGTCTTGCTCTCCACCCTTCCATAATGGCGTCATGGAGCCTCATGGGCTCTAGCCATACCCCCGAGCAAGGATTTTACTAACCCCAAAATGATATATGGAGTCTTCTCAATATTTTACAAAGATTTAAAGATAACATAACATCTAAGCTCTCCACTCTCCATACTCAATGAACATTCCTTCAAACATACTATCTTGTTACCACAATTAATTCAATAAAGAGTGGGGAGAAAGGAAAACTTATCTCTTTTCATGAGAGATTGAACTCTTCTACCCTTCTTGCCTCTCCAACCAAGCCCTCTTGATCACCCTCCTTTCTTCTTCCTATTCTTTCTTCTTTCCAAACTAGAGTTCTCCATAAGGAGAAGTGGGCAATGCCCAAAATCTTCTATCCTATTGAGATATATAGGGATCCTCCAAACCCACACTCTTTCCCACAAATTCTCTCACATGTGTGAGTCTTGTGCCCATTCCAAGAACTTTTGAGGAGTAGAAGGTTGAGAGTGACAAGTCACTCTTCCCAAGCCCCAACACTTTTTTGAATTCGCCACATTCATGAATGTGGACTTTTGAGGGGTCTTTTCACACCCCAAGGGCAAGTTCACATGTTAAAAAGGTTCCAAACCCATAGGTATAGGTCCTAGGGGTCTATTCTTGTTCAAAAACCAAGGAAATTGACTCCATAATCCCTTTTCAAAGCCTACACAAGAATCCATACGAATTTTGATCCTGACCAGGGGTTCCAACCCCAACCATACTCACATCACATGTCCTACAATTGGATTCTTACTCAAACATAATCACCCAATCAAAATATCAAACCTCAACCCTTCCAAGTCAAATAGGGCTACACTTAGAACTTCCCAAGGATGTATTTGATTTGATTCCAACATTTATCTATCCCCTTATTTGTTTATTTGATTCCTCTTAATCTATCAACATATTAACTTTAAATCCTCAAGAAGATATCTTTTGATTTTCTCTCGATGGTCCTCCCTTCTCATGCTAACACCGTTACCTTCCTGCACATTACCAACATGATCATAAGTAACATTTTATATCACATTAATCTATTAGGTGAATCATCTAAAATTTAACCATATAATAATCCATTTAAATTTTAATCTGCATTCCATAGTATACTAGTGTATTCCACCTTATAATGTCAAAATGAAATTACAAGGATTTTGCTAAGAGATCTCCTTATTTATTATTCATCATATATCTAATCATAAATTGAAGAAATTCATGTCACAAATTATGTTTATCATTAATCACTTGTGAAACGGGGTCTTACATCCCCCTCCCCTTAGCTTAGACTTCCTCCTGGAAGTCGTTAAGGTTTGAAAACATAATCTCAATATAAGAACAATTATATCAAACTTACTAATTACTTTTACTTTCTTGATGGAAGAATCGAAGCATTTTGCTATAAGCTCATATTAGAGGAAAATCTCATTCATGAATTAAATATTTAAATACTTAAAACAAAATTTATCATACTGGAACATTTATTTGATATATGATTAATTTAACAAATGCTAACAACAATCCATGTAGCTCTAATTTATTAACAATGTAATCAACTTCAATTAAATTATGCAAAACTATATCTAAATGAATTCATAACCTTTTATACACCTCCAAAGTTTATTTGCATCATAAACATCACTCATGATGTTAGAAAATATTTTTGTTTCATTGACCACTCATGTCTCAGAATTTTTAGCTTCACATTTTGTCAAAATATATGCTTAAGAGAACTTTTTGCCTTGTAATTATGGCACTCATACCATGTCTCGAATAATATTAACCTTGCATCACATGTTACTATTTTTCTCACATAGCTCACAGTTATGCCACTTCACATTTGTTTATAATTTCACATGTATACACAACCATAGCAAGGATGCTCTTCCCAAATGGGTGCGCCTATCCTCATACAATCACAAAATCTACAACATAAGGCTCACATAATGGGGTTTACAAGGATGGATATTCTTGGATACCATAGCAAATCAAGAAGATGATCTCGAGGTCCTTCTCTGTGGAATCCTCCATATAGATAAGAATGGATTAATGACCGCCCCATACCGGTCCCATTCGCAACCCCTTTCAAAATAATTCCCCAACACATCTACTCCCCTATACGACCTGCCAGGGAACCCCCCGGGATATGGCAGTTTACAAATTCCACATTACACCACACATGCTAGCAATTTGCAATCAAGGAGAAAGCCTCAAACTGAATAACACAAGATCATAAACCAAAGTTTCAATAAAACTCCCAAGAGGGAACTTATAAATTCAAGAGAAACAAAATAAAGATAAATTGTAGCTACATTGCAACTTTCCAATCATAATTCAAAGGAAAAATTAAACAAGTCCTTGAGGCAAATCGGACTATATAACAACTTCCAAATGGCTAAATAGCCTAAGTACATAAATGTAAAATCACACATTGCTGGCGCATAATAATAAAATAAAACATCAATCAAGAATTACAAATAATTCATATTTCAACAATAAAATTGCACATTACAAGCACCACGTGACTTGATAAGCCACCTAAGGGGAGTAGGGGAATGGTGGTTCTCTAACCACATCTTAAGTATTATAGCTTGCAATAAATGGTGGTCCCTGACCACATAAATATGAATAACGGGTGGTCCCCGACCACACTAATATACATCATTGGTCGTCCCTGACCACATAAACATGAAGCACTGGTGGTCCCTGACCACATGAATATGAGTAACTGGTGGTCCCTGACCACATAAACATGAAGCACTGGTGGTCCCTGACCACATGAATATGAGTAACTGGTGGTCCCTGACCACATAAGTATGAATCACTGGTAGTCCATGTTATTCCATCCTTTACCCATGGGTTATAACATCAAGGAATAGGTTTGCACTATGAACCAACAAATGTGGCTCTCATATGTGGGGGAGTAGGCCACAGTCAACGTCCATGGGAAGATTACAATGACTTGACATAGATCCTTTATCAGGATTAGGGGCAACACCCTGAGCTCGTAATCTCCTGATGGTAGACCATGTGCCTCTCAACCCCTATTTACACTAGCTGGCATCACACTCCCATTAGGGGGGAACCAAACACTAGGGGTACACATTTAACATACAAACAAGACTAACACAAAGGAATACATCAAATCACATTTAATAAACACACGTCCACACATATCATGTTTGCATAATTTCTTAACTAGCTAACTTACACAATGGACCATCACAAAAGGGTACACATAGGGGATCGTACTAGACGTCCACCACCCTTATCCCAAGTCGGATACCCTGTATCTCATACTTGGGGCACAACACATTTACTGGTCTCACATCACATGACATAACACAATACACTCTATGAAATTTTTGATATAACATAGCAAAATCAATACACTCCATTTTCTTTAGGTGAAATTCACTTTTCTTCTCAATTTTGTAAATCTCTACTCACTTTGCATATGTAAAGGAAATCACTAGACGATGCACAACTATAGCCTAGGTAGTACTCCATTTTCTTAGGTTTAACAATACATGGTATATCATACTTTTATCTTACTAATCCATTGTCCAACATCACATTTATGATCAATATTGGTTTTCTATATTTGAATCCATATTGTCCCTCCTCTTTCATTCAACTATGTTTGTTACATGTTCACTAACATATCCATATGGTAATTCCATTATATATATTTTTCCACATGATAAAGAATGTTTTCTACTCAATAAAGAAGTTAATCAATCATTTTCTTTTGAAACATTATAATACAAGCGGAGAAAGCACATAAAACACATCATAGAATAATAATTTTCACAACTCATTAATCTATATATATTTTTTAACAAATATTGCATTTCACTGCCTAAGGTTGACTCATTTAATCACATGTTATAATCATAATTTTTTTATTTTTTTTTGTAATCACGATTATTTCTAACTTCTTATGGTACAACGACATACAATGAGTAACAATTCCTACCTCTAAGTTTTCTCCAGTGTGTTTCTATTTCTCACACACACACACACATTTTCCTCAAGAGTACTAGTCATTGGTATCTAAAAATGCACAACATCAGTTGGGAGTCTTTCATGGAAATTTTCATGTCCTTGTTGATACCATTTAGTTTCTCAATTATTCAATTCACTAAAAAAATTTCATAACTCCTCACCCAATTTATAAATTCAAACAATTGATTCTTCAATTCTTGTGACATATACACAACCTTAAAGGTCAACACCTAATTGAATATGTTATTACTTCATATTAGACATACAATCCTTTCTTATTTTGGCTCCAACAAGACTTTATTTATTATCTCATTTATAAGGAAAGTAGTAATAGCATGCATTCTAGATAAGGTTTTAACATCAAGTTCACATTTTGATATGGTCTCATCACAGAGGTATGTTTAATTTTCTAGAAATTATTTATACAATACCTAATTCAACTTTCACCAATCTTAACTTAGTTGCAACTTTCCACACATTCTCACCTATGACTTGAATCATGGTCTATCATTTGCTATTTTAGTCTATACATAAAAGAACTCAAGGTTTTAGTAGTTGTTATTGTTCCACTAAATTCACTAGGTCTCAATTTATTTGCAAAAGTGTTAGAATAACATAAGGTTTCACCAATTAATTCAAGGTATTATATGGTTTTGACCACTTTTCAAAATTGGATTTACTATGTATTGCCAAACTTTGATTCTTAGTTGATGCCATCATGCATGAAATTCTCTCTTACCAACCATAAAGTGAATTGTCTGTTGCTTCATGAGATTAACCCTTATACACTTATATGTAAATCAAGATCTTTGGGTAATAGAATAGGGCCTATAAATTTCGTGGTCAAGGTGTAAAAGATTCTTAGTTCATGCGTGTATTAATACCAATTTTGTAAACAAGTCCTTAATTTTCTTTTCCTTTTTTTTTTTAACAACCTACACCCTAAAGGTTTAGTTTTAATCTTTTTCAAGATTTTAAATCTAACTATATGATTGCTCAAATTCCTCATAATACACAATTCAAGGATTTTATATTATTCCATTCTTGTTGTCACTTTGATTTAATCAGTTTAAGGGTTTAGAGATCTAATGTTGAAGCTTTTAATTTTCTGGATTTTGAGATTGTGTTGGAGTTTTTTCATGGACTCCAACACAATCTCAAAATCCAGAAAATTAAAAGCTTCAGCACTATGGATTGTGGAAATCTCATAGCATTAATAGATCTAATGTTGTTCAACCACAACCTTCAACACATTAATCCCCCTTTTGAGTTTCATATAATTCCTTCCTTTATCTAGTGATAAGTTTACAAAAATATAGATTTCATTCTTTATTTGTACTAAGGTTTCTATAATAAGATATGTTGCTTCTAAAAAATATAACTGGATAACTTCAAGGAATTGTATTATTATTATATTTAAGAATTATAGCCTTAGGAAGCCAGCAAAATAATCTTTCTTTAGTAATACATATTATGATACCCTAAAATACTATTCATGGACTTTATAAAAAGACTATGTTGTAACCTCAATTATACCTTTTTTAAGGTTTAAGAGGATTTAATGCCAAAAGTCTACATTAACGCCATAATCCGTATTAATTAGACTCAGTCATCCAACTTTAATCAAGGGAACATGTTTAGTCTAATTTATTTTTAAAGGTAAAATGCTTTCAACTGAATATTTATTTGAACCACCTATTTTGATTGATCTCTAACTATTTGAGTACATCCCAATTCTACATGGGTTGGATAATAACAACTACCTTCATTTTAAATATGCAACATAAGTCCTCTTAAATTTTTCTTGTCAACATTTCATTCAAGCTAATACAAAGGAATTTTGCAATTATATATATGCACACACAATACTTAATGCCCAACTTATTCCCAGAGTTCCCTAGAGTTGCAACCTAGGGCTCTGATACCAAGTGTAATGCCCATAATTTTACACCAGGGCAAAACAACACAACTAACAATTTTTTTTTTTAAATAATTTTTTTTTTTTGTTATTACAAAATATCAATCTTTAGCAATCCATACATGTGCATGATACACACAATGCACATCGAGAGATGTTGCTCATGCAACATCATCACTGACACGTTGACGAGACTGAAGTATGCAGGGGTAGTGAGGTCGGATGTGAGGAGTCCATTGCGCACACCCTCAAGCGATAAAGAGAAGTATCTCCATATAATATCACATACGAACATTAGATGATTACTACTAGGGACGAATGTATTTGATGTTAACTCTGTTGACCCAACCTATATATATATATATATATATATATATATATATTTGATTCAAGATCAAAATTATTATTTCCACGTATTACTAAATTTTCATGTTATTTCTCCAAGCCTAGTTAAGGTTGTTCTCATGGTCATAACTATTGTAATGTGGTTATCACATCATTTTTTATTTTTTTATTTTTTTAAACCAAGTTAATGTTAACACTAATATTGTTTACAACAATAATGTTATGGAATATTCATTTAACCATCGTAAGGGCTATAATTCTAATAAATTAACCATATCTCCACTTGACTTTCGCTTTAGTACTACTCTTATTCATTACTTATATCATCGTTACTAAGTCTATTATCGATACCCTTAATATTTCCAATAAGATGAATTGTTGATATTAGTGTCCCATTAATTCGTAAGGATAAGATAAGTTATTATCTTTTTATTTATTTGTTTAAATGTCAATTATCTGAATCCCATTTATCCACATGTATATACACACAACTATTTTACTTTAAAGGATAATTTAAAATTTTAATACTAATAATTATCCTTTATAATTAATAAATTATTTCTTATATATTAAGTTACCTTTTAAAGAAACCTAAAATAAGCAAGAGAGTATTTTCTTTTTTTTAATTTGTTTAAAGGAAGGAAAGAGTGGTATAAATACTTATTCAAATACTTAATATTTACTACTATTTATTTTATTTTTTTAGATAAGCTTACTTTAATTTAATATGTACTTATTTGGGGAGTGGAGTATATTCTACTTCCCTTTATTAAGGAGGTCTTGAAACCTAAGAGGATTACGTGAAAATCTCAAGGGTGAGAAAGGTTTGTTTGAAATATTAACGCATCATATTGTCTCTTTTTTTTATTTTTTTTTTATTTTCTTTCTAACTTTATTATCACAGTCCAAGTTCCACCTTATGGTAAGTGGCAAACGTTCACTCCATCGATGCAATGTTTTTATGAGAGAGAATTGTCCAAGTAAGATTCGAATGAGCCGCAGTCAACATTACTCTAATATCCCCAGCCACTAGCATTCATTTACTTACATACACAGTTATTTTCAAACTATCATAATTTCACGTGGTCCTAGCATGCATCCCAGATACCTAAAAATAAAAGTACTCTTCAGCGTCCTCCTTTAGAATATGTAATTCTCTGCAATGCCTCGATACCACCACGTACTTCTGCAATAGCCTGCAAATCTGACTAGTGATCTATAACAACTCCATAACCTATCAAAGAGGCTATCAGGTGTTCCAAAAAGGGAAACTGGTGCAAATGTCAGGTCGTCTCTAGCCAACAGTCTAGCATCAAAAGTGGGTCGAAAGGAGCAGTGACACCGACTTGTGCTCTGAAGTCATGATAAGACGCTTCGCCAGAGAAGGAATGGTGTATAACAAAATGAAGGTACATGCAGATCACGGGGTGATTAGGGGCAGAAACTGAGAAAAGTTGGACGCACATTGGAGGATGAATTCCAAGGAAAGCCAATATCAGATGATAGGCGGCTGAAGAGATGGTAAGTTATGTAACTGCCCAATGAGCCAAACTCCTTGCTCTGTTAGATATATGGTTTTCACTGCACGCCAAGAAACGTATAATCTACTAGATACTCAAGGTATCTTGCCAGAGAAATGCAGAAGGGACGAGATTAACTACAATGTCCCACGAACAAAATGCAAATAAGTGTCAACCACCAGACTGTGGTAGAGAACGCTATACTACGTACTTTTCTCTTTTACACTTTGGTTGTGACTACCAATCATACTCTCACACTGGTGCGCAGGTTACGCCATTCCTAGCTCCAAGATCCTATGTGGGGATGGGGACAACTCCATGCTTAAGTTGACTGTCAATCTGACCCATGGATGGATCCATCTTTTTCTAGATGACAGAGTTAAACCTATGACTATGACAACTTGGTAGCATAAGATTATTTGATTCTCCTCTCTTTCTTTTCATTTCACTTGCAGCTATGAGATCAGGATAGAGGGGATCTTAATATTTTATGATTGCAGGGGCTTAAATCGCTTTAGGTTGTAATTCCTTGGAGCTGTTTTAGGCACAGAGAATATGTCTTCTCTTTGTTCACGCCCACCTAACAGTCCAAAACGCAGGTTTGTGGACTGCTTCATTAGGAGGGAAACAAAATGATTTTTGTCTCCTTTTATTTACGATTCCATTTGAAAGATTTGGGTTAGACAATAGAAGGCTTACCTAGCCTCATCTTTAACATTCTACAAAATGCATTTAAATAGTGTACAACGCATCATTTACGTTCCCTGGTAGATGGCTTACTAGAACCTCCTCATTCAAGCGCCACCTATCACTGTCGATCTCTTTATTACCAGTTAAACAAAGGTATTCCAGAAGTTAGAAAAGTTTATAGTTGATTTACTGTTGTATACTTGCTATGAGATTTGTGTAACATTTAGAAGGATATTTATTTGATGCGTTTATTTGCAATATTTAACAACTATAATTTTTACTTACACTGTCATGACTGGTTAAATTTCATGTAAAGCTTCTTTAACTGAATATTCACAAATTTATGTGTTTCACTGATTCTATTTAACCAAAGTATACAGACATATTTGGTTTATTGGTATCAACAACTAGATGATAGTCACACATGTCTGTCTGTTTTCTTGTTTCTTATTTATTTATTCCTCTTGCTGCTGGACTGCAATTTTCTTCTTTTGGATTTCTCTAAGCATAAAATTTTTATTTTTATTTTTAAACAGATTTTGTAAAATACAGTTTACTAGAAAACATAACTTGTGAGGACAAAATGAAATATAGATCTTAATGCTTTTATAAAACAATTGGTTTACTCACAAAATAACTTCCATTGAAATATAACTTTGGATTTCCATCTTTTATGAGGTATATTTAGACATTTTCTGTTTGGCAACTGTCTCTCTTTCTTCCCAATTTTTTTTTTCATTGTTTAAATTAAGACTATTTCCTTTTATTGATGGATCTTCACATATCTATCTTTCAAAAACCATCATAATTGGTTTCTTAACAAAAATATTGAACTATACTTTTCATACAACCATGAAACTATGTACAAGACACTATTTTGTTAAGATAAACCTGTTATAACTTCTTCTTTTTTTCTTGAGAAAACTACTAACTTTCAATATTGTCATCATAATGAGAAAACTAAATATTTTGTATGCCAATGGATCGAGGCTTATGTTTTTTTTTTTTTTTTTTTTCATCTTCTCATTCTATTAGAAATGCTAACCTTCAAACAATACTTAACACAAAAATGAACAAAGCTTCCTCTTTCCCATATTTTCCTTCTAAAACAAAATACTAAATTTCAATATTACAATGGTATTTAAAAGTACAATGACCACACCCAAATGAATAAGACTTGCTCTTTTCATTTCTATAGTAAAAAAAAAATATGAATCCCATCTTCTTAGACTTACAATATTACCACAATATTTGAGGAAGCAAATAACTTACAACTCATGATCAAGGTCTTGCTCTCCACCCTTCCATAATGGCGTCATGGAGCCTCATGGGCTCTAGCCATACCCCCGAGCAAGGATTTTACTAACCCCAAAATGATATATGGAGTCTTCTCAATATTTTACAAAGATTTAAAGATAACATAACATCTAAGCTCTCCACTCCCCATACTCAATGAACATTCCTTCAAACATACTATCTTGTTACCACAATTAATTCAATAAAGAGTGGGGAGAAAGGAAAACTTATCTCTTTTCATGAGAGATTGAACTCTTCTACCCTTCTTGCCTCTCCAACCAAGCCCTCTTGATCACCCTCCTTTCTTCTTCCTATTCTTTCTTCTTTCCAAACTAGAGTTCTCCATAAGGAGAAGTGGGCAATGCCCAAAATCTTCTATCCTATTGAGATATATAGGGATCCTCCAAACCCACACTCTTTCCCACAAATTCTCTCACATGTGTGAGTCTTGTGCCCATTCCAAGAACTTTTGAGGAGTAGAAGGTTGAGAGTGACAAGTCACTCTTCCCAAGCCCCAACACTTTTTTGAATTCGCCACATTCATGAATGTGGACTTTTGAGGGGTCTTTTCACACCCCAAGGACAAGTTCACATGTTAAAAAGGTTCCAAACCCATAGGTATAGGTCCTAGGGGTCTATTCTTGTTCAAAAACCAAGGAAATTGACTCCATAATCCCTTTTCAAAGCCTACACAAGAATCCATACGAATTTTGATCCTGACCAGGGGTTCCAACCCCAACCATACTCACATCACATGTCCTACAATTGGATTCTTACTCAAACATAATCACCCAATCAAAATATCAAACCTCAACCCTTCCAAGTCAAATAGGGCTACACTTAGAACTTCCCAAGGATGTATTTGATTTGATTCCAACATTTATCTATCCCCTTATTTGTTTATTTGATTCCTCTTAATCTATCAACATATTAACTTTAAATCCTCAAGAAGATATCTTTTGATTTTCTCTCGATGGTCCTCCATTCTCATGCTAACACCGTTACCTTCCTGCACATTACCAACATGATCATAAGTAACATTTTATATCACATTAATCTATTAGGTGAATCATCTAAAATTTAACCATATAATAATCCATTTAAATTTTAATCTGCATTCCATAGTATACTAGTGTATTCCACCTTATAATGTCAAAATGAAATTACAAGGATTTTGCTAAGAGATCTCCTTATTTATTATTCATCATATATCTAATCATAAATTGAAGAAATTCATGTCACAAATTATGTTTATCATTAATCACTTGTGAAACGGGGTCTTACATTGTAAATGGAAATAATCAGAGACAACATTTTATCAAAAGAATTTATTTTTGGGAGAAAATAATACCTACCAATTAGAGATAACACACATTGGATTGAATGTACATTCAAGTTTTTTAAATAAATAAAAACAAAAATAAAAGATTTATACTTAAATAGAACAATTGTTTGGAAATTGACCCTTTGTTATCAAACATATTACAAATGGAAATAATCAGAATACATTTTATCAAAAAAACTTAAGTTTTGGGAGCAAAGAATGCTACCAATAACATAAAACACACATTGGATTGAATGCACATGCAAAATTTATTACCAAACAAAAACAAAACTAAAAGTAAAGTGATTTAATTACTTGAATGAACTACACATAATTTATTGCAACGTTATTTAATACATAAAAGGACCAAATATTTCTTCTGATGTTGAGCAGTAATTGTAAGGCTGACTATCAATTTGAGGCCATGCTTTTTAGACAGACCACTGCCCTAGTCATCTTTCAATGTATTAAGTAAATTTATTTAAAGACTATTTTACAACTCTTGCAATAGCAATACAATCAATATGTGATATTGCAGAGAGTGAGGTACTTAGGACACACAATTAGAAATGGTCCAGCTAAGATTCAACTATTACAAAAAAATATCAAGGATATTGGAGACGTACACACCCCCCCCATTGATCTACCAATAAACAATAATTGAAAAGGGTAGATACAGCAAAGGTTGCCTCCCAAGAAATCAGAAAGGTAAGGTTGTGCATGTAGGGCATGTGCAGGATCATCATGGAAAAAACAGGCCCTTAAGTGGCAAAAAAATTAGAAAAATCAGAGTTAGGAAACTTGACATAAAAATTTGAATAAGTTATCTATATTATTTGAAAGATGTGTAAGAATAGAATTTGTAGCAAATTGAATGTAGTTTCTAAACTACTCGGAATTTAAAAATAAAAATAAAATCTATTTGGTGAAAATTTGAAGTTTCAATGCAATAGTACTTAAATTTCAGAGAAAAAATAAGAAGTAGGTGTCTGTCTGACCACCCTAACTACAATAAAATGATAATATTTTTTTATAAGATTTTAGATATAGGTAGAGGACTCATGTCCCGATGTGATGCATATTTTTTGTAATTTTTTTCCAAGTAAATAATTAATTATGTTTTTTATTACAACTTTAAAAAATATAAAAAACTGTATGTCTAACCACCTTAACTTGGTCAAAACTTCATGAAATTTATTTTTTTTTTTTTAATCCTATATTATGAGAAGCATAGAATGTGACACATGTTTTGGATTCAAAAATGTGATACCATTTGAAAGCTATAGATGTTTTTCAATCAACTTATCAATCAAGACTTTAGTTGTAATTCAAATAGAAAATCAATAATAATTATTTATTAAATTAAAAATAAAGCATAATTTATATTGGTGGAAAGCTAAGAATCTCCTTTAAAAACCCTTTTTGTTTCATCAATTTTGGGTTAAGAAAAAGTCGTCAGTCACATACCCTATATATACGCATCATATTGCCACTTTTTGGCCCATCATGATCCTACACATACCCTGCAATTGTTGCATGCATATCATGTGAATGGTCTCAAACATGGTGTCAATGATGCTAACACCAAAAAGTATTACAAAGCTGGCAAAAAATACAAATGGAAAGGCTATGAAGATTTGGTATTTTTGCACCATAATCTTCCCACCACATCTTTCATGCATGCTATTTAAGTGGGTTTTTATTCATTTTTGTGGGAGCCATTGGAGATTTGAATTAGAATTAAGACTGAAAAAGCTGTTTGGTTCAAACAAATGAATGTTGAAGGCTTGAATGCCAGTGCATGTAGGAAGACATGCATGTACGTTGAGTTGTAATGCATTGTAACATCCTTACTCCTGATGTAATGATTTTGTTGCATATAAATTATAATAAAGGAATATTTGAGTATTGTATTATGTCTATAGTTTGAAATGCTACTCAGTTCAGTAGTTTGTCAAAACCCCTAAACCTAGGACTGCATCAAACTTTACGAGTTTTTGTATTATCTTTCTAAATTTTGAAAACGAAGCTAGAGTGGAACAAAAAAAAAAGTGAAAACAATTGATTGGAACACTTTAGGAAACCCTCAATTGCTGATGCAACTCTGCATATGATCAAGCTCATCAATTACAATTGCTGGTATAAACCCTACATTACTCCAAAGATCTAAATTAAAATAATCATTCCAGCACCATTCCACATCACACAATCAATTTAGGAACCCTCAGAGATCTGATTTTATTTGTCCATTGAGCTGCAAATGATTACATTGCATGAAACAATATTTTTTCTGATTTTAGTAATAAAAGGTCATTCACAAAATGCAGCTCTGGACATCCTTGAAGAATCTTGTTTTGTCTTGAAACCCTCCAATACCTGGTATGAGCTACTTTAGGTTGCAACAGGGATTTTAGGACTATGGCGGCTTGTAAAATGGTGTAAATATTTGTTGTGCAACAACACGTAATGCTGGTACAACTCCTCCAAGTTTGATCAGACCCTCCTTGATGCTAGTACACTATAAAATTATGACAAATGGCTACTATGATATCTAAAGGTTGTATGGTTGATGCAATTTGACCCACAAAGTGTTGGTATTCCACTGATCTGCAATGAATGCTAGGAAAACAACAACCAATGTGCATGCAAACCCTTGAAAAATCAATAACATATGATGGTAACAATGTCCTAGATATGGTGCTCAAATCTAGCATAAAATTTTCATAATTAGTAATAAAAAAAAGTAGAAATTACTTGTAATCCAGCAACTAGGGTTTGAAAGTGAAATAGATGTTAACAATAAATTTCCTCTTCAATATGGCAACTCAAATCTAGCTAGAAATGATAGATGAAAAGTACCAATAAATTCTGAAAAATCCAATAAGAAAACCTTCCAAGTCCCAATCACCAAACTTGCTTGCAAACTAATCACTTCTTGCTGGAATCTTTGCTTGAAATCTCCAAAAATTAGCAAAAATAACTGTAGCAAATTGAAAAATGTGTTCAAATCCTCAACACATCAACACAATTGTGATCCCCAAATGGAATCACCCAAAATGGGAAACAAGGGTTTCCGTCCTTGATTGCAAATGTGGAATCCAAGAGGGTTTTTGTCCTCTTAAACCCCAAACAAACCAAGGGTTTTGTCCTTAGATGCCCTAAATTGAACAAACTACTCAAATTTGAAAATTGGATGCAAAAAATGATAACTTGAATAATCACCAAATGAAGATAAGCACCTCCTTGATATATCTTTCCAATTTGGGCCATTGTCTTAAATTTCCCTCCAAGTATATAAAAATAATTTTAATTATATATATATATATATAATATTTTTATTTTAATAAATTATTATATTTTAATTTGGAAAAGGGGGTATGACAATCTGTATGAATAGAACTCTCTCAATTGATAGAAAAGGCTAATTTTATAAGGAATGTGTACAAATCAAGTATGAAAGCAATAGAAGGATTCTTGTTTCCAACATTCGTGTAAAAGGATTGTGTGCCATGCATTTAAGGTTTGTTTCTACTTGCAGGCAGGTAGGATTCATCTTCCTATGGCTATATTTTTGCTCACGTCTATATTTTTTCCCAAGATTTTAAGGTTTGTTTCTACATATTTTTCCTATGAATATTGCAATTGGTCATATATAGGTTTTTAACATTCTATATTTTCTTCATCATTCATGTTTTTAGTGGTTTTCATTTTTTACCCTTCTATATTTTCATCGTTCAAGCTTTTAGTGGGTTTTACCCTTCAATATTATGTCAGGTTCATCATGGAATCACAAAAACACATCAGAATATGTCACAAGTTCTCCCAAATTCATCTGAGACAAACCCACAAGTGAATGTTTGATCCCTAGTTGCACCCCTGCATGCACCAAAGTAGGATCCAAACCCAAAATGAATCATAACCAAATTGGTAGGGTTGCAAGGTCAAACCAATATCATCTCCTACTTTTATTTTGACCTAGAAAACAAACAAAACAAACCCGAGGACAGATAACCTTGCTTGAAATGAAGAAAACAACAAAGTAGATCATTGGTGAAAACATTAACATAAGGCATCTATATGCAACAACTTGACAAACACACCCAACATAACATACATCAAAGCATTTATTAGTTATTACTGAAAGTTTCACAAGGGTACAACATGCTCACAAGCATATAAATAAGAGGCATCAACGACATTGAAATGCTCTATAATGTGAAGAAGTTAGTGGAAAATCATGTGGCACCTGATCATACAAGCTTGTTTCCCCTGTTGTGCTCTCTAATCAGGTTACGCACATAAAGATGATTGTAGATGTATTTAGTAATTTTTCTTGCCTCTTCGACCATGGTTTTCACCCATCCACTTTTTGTCTATATCCTCAAGTAGAAAATCCATGCAATGGGTAGCACAAAGGCTCCACAAAATGGTAGGGTATTGCGTTGTTAGTCACAACTTAAACAACAATCTCCACCCTCACTTCCACGACCACTTCATCTAACAAACCAGATAGAGTCTCCAACAGTTTTCACTTTGTGGGAGGCATCAATTTAAATTCAATAGATCAACATGTGGTTCATGCCATCCATCCACCCATCAAACAAAATAGTGCAGTCATTTTTTTCACCAAATTCTCTTTTGATCTCTAGTATGACCTCACTATTTTTCATAGCTTAATCCAACAAGGGAACACTCAAAAAATATGGTCTGGTTGCCTTGAACCCTTTTCTATCTATAGTGAATGCATTGACCAATGACTCTCAATATGGGCTCCTTGCATAATGGAACGATATGTTGTTATAATACCAAAATTAGTACATTCCATCCTCACCTTGTGATGCTTCTAATTCCACATAGAATATTTGAGTGAAAGTTGTGCACCAAGAGTATTACAAGGAACAAAAATCCCCTATGAGTCTAACTGCAAAAACCAAAAACCAAAAGCAAGAAACAAAAAAAGGAGTTACATATCTTTGAATCTGCTCAATAAATTTGTTAAATTAGTCGAAAATCACTCAAAATGAATTGAAATCACCTAAAAATCCATGCAATGAAATGAAGGAGTGAAGGGCACAAGAACATAAATCACAAATGAGAAGAAACAATGCTTTTACTGTTTTTAAGCCCCAATGAAATTTTCTGCACCACCAAGTGAGTTTAATAATAGGAATTAAGTAACCAAAAGTTCACTCATGAGTTACTCGGTTGGTTCTTGCCCAAAACTCATTGGTTCGAGTTTTTGGTCAAATAACTCACCAAACCCACCCAACTAATGAGTTTACAAGTTACTTGTAGATTTTTCAATCTATGATTCGATAGACTAAATAAAGAAAGTAAACATATATTTCTCCTCCTTTTATTGCTCTTTTTGAATTGAGAAATAATCCAATAGACTAGAATAAAAAATAAAAAAACAAATGAAAACCACCATATCTATGCATCATTGTGAAATGTGCAATCCATTGTATTTGTCTTTTAGAACTGTCATTACATTAAGACATCAAACCCCTTTGAATTTACCTTACTATGCTCATGGTACCTTCATGCTCTTTTCATTTTCCATAAGTTGTAGATTAAATCAAACCCTTTGCATTTCCACAACTCCCACTTCCCTACCCCCAATATAATTATCTAAAATTCAACTTTTATGGAGCTAGTAAAAACAACACTAGATGTGCTGGTTTAGGAAATCATAAGAAATACTCTAGAGCATCTCATCAAATCTAACATGGACAACAAAGGGTTATTCCAACTAGGATAATATAACTTATTGGAAGATCTACATTTGGAAAACAATCTAACCATCACACACTTATTAATAGAAAAAAATTCAAACTTAATTATCTCTAATTTAATAATGAACACATGCATCTTGTTCAACAAATGTAATTAAGATTATTTAAGCTTGAAATAGAATAAGAAAACCATCACAAATAAATTTTAAATATGGTTCACATCTCAAGGAAGGAAAATAAAGTACAATATGTGAATCCTAAAGGGTAGTACTAAATAGGATCTATTGAATCTCATCATCAATTTTGAAAATACTAGAAGAATGAATTATTTTTCCATCACATTATTATGGAAAAATTGAAACACAAAGCCAAAGCCATTGATTTTTGGTTGCTCTCTTGGTATGAATGTAAGAAACTATAGTGTTCCTCCAATCCTAAACCAAAAATTGTTGATTGAGACCAACACATCAAGGTCAAGGTTTGCTAGAGAAGCATCCACAAATGACCAAAGTAGGCCATTGATACTCAAATTTTCATTCTATTGCAATAATAAATTACTAGATTAAAAAGAACCCTAGGTTCGTGAAAAGTGAGTTTAATATCCAAACAATTTAAACACAACTATAAGGGGTCAATTCAAAGCAATTAAACTCCAAACAAAATGGTTTGAGAAAAAGAATAAATATAAATATAAGGGAAAGATCCACTCATTGAAACAACGAGTTGCTGATAATGAGTATCAATATGGAGGTCAAGTCTAGAAACTAGCACTATCACATATCTATAATAAAGCTTAAGGCAGAAAACCAACACCATCACTATACACCACCATGAGAAGGTCAAAGCATGATCAAATAATATCCATAAGATAATTTTTAATGTGTTGTGTGCCTAAGACAACATTTTGAGTGGTATTTTGTTAATAGGCCTATTATTTATTGTCATGTAACAAAGTGGAAAATATGACAGCTCATAATGAGTTATTTTGTTTAAGCTCATATTTTGTAATAAGGTAAGAACTTTATAATGTAGCTATTTAGTCATTATATGTGTTCACCATAAAAATATCCCCTTTTTGTTGGTATTGGATTCAATGTATCTTTTTGTACGTAAGATATTGATCTAAATAAGAGCTTACTCCTATCTATGTATTCAATCTTGTATCAATACAATTATCTTATGTATTTTCCACTTACTATGAACTTAAGACAAACTAGCTCAATATTTAGTACTATTTCTCTAGTCAATGATAACACACAACATGCTTATACACAAAATGTTGTGTTTGGTACATAGCTTGAGTTGAGATCACAAGCTAGGGGGATGCATGGTACTTGCCCCATGTAACATCTCCTAAAATCCAAGGTCTGTGAACCTTTGGATATAGAGAGAAAACCAATAACGTGTGCATCTTCTAGTGATCATGAATTGAAAACTAGGGAAACTAGACGGCCCTCAATGCCAAAATGAAATAGAACTAAAATACTTAGAATGAGAAAGGCTAAAGGAACCATAGTAGTAGCACAAAAAAATAAAAAATTGTCTCACAAATTCCCATCTATGTCTGAATCCAGAGTATCCAAAGGATGTTTAAAAGAAGGCAATCATCCTAGTAGGCCTAGGTTTCCACCGTAAAGTTTAGAGCTCAAAGACCACCTCTCAAAGAAAAAGGTATTAATTTATTTTATCAAAATAGTAGAATCAAACAAAGAGAAAATATAATCAATCTTTTTATAGACAAACATATCTCACCTAGATCTCATAGTTCAATAAGACACTGGAAAATAAAATCATTAATTATTCTTCACTTCTTAGATATAACAATGTAATGTCCTTTGTGTTGTCTTGTTCTAGGGTTTCAAATTAAATTAAATCAAACACCATTGTCACTACCCTACATATCACTATTAAACCCTTTTGTATAATGACAAAGACTGTACATGTAGAAAGAATATTTAATTTTATGGCAATATCATTCATCACCATAATACAATCTTAAGATATGAAGATTTACCAGCTTCGAATAAGATTGGTTTTTAGCCCTCTTAACAATCAGTTATACTACAACAAAGTCCGACTAGTTGATATCAATGTTGTGAAGTTAGGATGTAGCATGTCCCTAAGAAAGCAAATCAAATTAGGTGGAGCATGTCCCGAGCAATATGGTGCATCTGTTTTGTTTGTAGACAAGAAATGGATAATTTTTTTCTCATAGGGATTTTATTTGGGTGATTCTTTGATGAACTATACAATTCAATGCAATGAATATAGGCATAAAAGGAGCAGAAAAAAGCTTGTTACAAGGTCTCTAGAGTGCATGATGTAAAAATCAATTTGTAAACAAATGCATTGATCAGAAAATGGTGTTAAAGCAATTGTAGATTGACCAAGTAACTAAAGAAAATCCTTCCAAATAGTTTCCTATGTGCTTTGTGATTGAATAATTTTATTGGTCTTGAATACCATGTGAAGTGTGGTATGTTGATAGATGAAGGAAGAGTTCGAGATAAAATTTCCTAAAATAAACAATGGAGTTATAGCTTCCAAGTGTTCCCAAATGACTTGAATGTGAAGTATTTCATCCAAGTAGCTTGTTCAGTGAAAATTATAACATTTTGTGGGAATTTTTTTTTAATACATATGACGGTGTGCAAAAGAACGATCAACTAGATTTATGGAATTTTTGTAAAATTCTTCCATTTAAATAAAATTTAGGTTATTGATTCTCTTCTCAAAGTTTGATAAGTTGGAAATATTTGGGTAACAATCTAGCACCAAAAACTTGCCACTAACTCCAAGGCATAGGCCTAATTTGTCAGAATGTATTCTTCCAGAGGAGGTGGAAAGATCATTTTAGATGACTCCTCATATGGACTTTGTATGTGAGAGTAAAATTATCAAGGCCACTCATTCTCTTAGGCCTAAAAAGGATTATGCTACTTCTGATAATACTACTGTGAATTCAGGCCCTCAAAGCCATGAATTGGCTGACTTTAAGAGTAGGGAGTCAGAGTTAGGTGCCAATGTAGGAAGCAACCAGCGCTGGGTTAGGCCTAAGTGAATCCAATCAGGATCCATGGAGATGCCAGGTTACTCGAGGAGGGTTGTGTCCTTTAGGTTACCTTTACTAGTTGATACTAAATTTAAGCAAAGTACAAGCAAGAAGACATTGTCAGAGACAGAGGTATTAAGTTGGGAGGAAAGCAATTGGTTGCCTGGTTGGAATCCCAAATCCTAGGATTTGGGCCTAATGTTACAACTTCTAATGATAACCTTAGTACCACAAGAAATGAAGCTGTAGAGAATTCAGTGCCTTCATTTGCTAAGAGAACAATTAACTGGTTGGTGGGCAGACAAAAACAAACTGTGCATGCATTTTCAGGAAGGAACCCTAAAAGAACTCTAAAATCAATGGGGCGAGCATTGACCCCAAGATTCACATTTAAATAGTGATTGCAAATCTTCAATAAGTAAAAATAAAACCCCCAAAAAGATGACCAATAGCACATATACCAATCATTTGTAAATAAATTGTGAGATAAGCCTTTTAAGTCAAAAATTCCAAACAGGAAACACTTACAAAGAAAAATTATCTATACAAATCTTTGAGCATCCATAAAAGACCTGATGAAGAACAAATATTTATATGAAATGGAAAAAAATGGAGATTATATGCTTACAAGGAGCAATGTAGCTATGAGTGCCTACAAAGACTGTTCCCATATTGGCTCCTTTTCTGCTAGCTTAGAGAACCTTTGAAATGCCAAAATTAGCAACCTTTGCTTTGTAAAAATTTTCCAACGAGATATTTGTAGACTTCACATCTTTGTGAACAATCGCAGGCGAGCAATCATGATGAAGGTAACCTCATTCCTTAGCTGTACCTAATGCAATCCTGTACCTCTCTGGCCAATCCAAAATATGACCTCCTCTTTTGTCGCCCTGTTTAGTATAAGTAATTAAGTTGCCCTTGGGCATATATTCATAAACCAGAAGATTTGAGTTGTTGTTTGCTAGGGAAAATGGATGTCATCGAATGAGGAGGGAAAATAAAATGCCATGAATGAGGGAAATAAAAAATATTATTTTAGAAAAAGTATTTTTTTATTTTCTTAATTTAAGACAATTCAAAAATTAAAAATATAATTAGGACATAAAATAAATATTTAGGACAAAATTAATATTTTGTCTTAAATTAATGTCTTAAACTGGGGCTCTATGTAGTAGTGTACAAAACTCTCTTAGCTACTATGCATCATGCCCTCATGATAGTGCCTTGGTGGATGGATACCTTTGTTGTTCTACATGACAAAGAAACCACTCTATGATCCTTTAACAGTGACGTCTTTTTCATTGCATCAATGCCAATGATCCTTTAATATTGATGGAGTCTTTTTTAAGCCGATTTTTTGCTCTATAAACTAAGGGAAAACCTTAAAACGTGGGAGTTGAAACACCAAATTGTTGAATAAACTTCCAAACTTCCCTCCAACTTGCAATCACAATGTTTTACACCAAAAAATAAACTGTCTAAAATTCCCTCCAAATGCATACATGACCCGACCAAGGCATCAAAAATAGCTATTGCTAAATTGCACCAAAAAAACTATTGCGTGGAAAGCATACAAAAATTAATCTTCATTTTTAGGGGAAAAAATTCATCTATCTACATGTTGTCGTTTAAATATAGGTTGTGAAAATTAAGATAAGCATGATCCGTGCTCCTAAAATTACGAGAGTTCAAACTTGTATAAAAAGATAACATCTATAAAAATGATCAACACACAATTGATTTCATAGATTATAAAATAATTCTATTTTGAAAAAATAATTAACAATATAAAGCCTGAAAGAGAAAATTTTCGCATACCAAAAGCGATCATTGTTATTTCTATTTTTCATTATTAAGATGGTTGAGTATATCAGCAAGCCAAAATAGAAGTGAATCAATCTTCATTTTTAGGGCAAAATATTCTTTTTTTAAAGAAAAAAATCTTTGTTTTTAGTAGATTCGACCATTACATTCTACAACCCATATAAATTGAATCTAATTGCTTCTAGAAATAACTACTTGACCTTACATTTTTAAGGCATTGTTTCTAGAAATCATTACTTTTACAGACATACGTTTCTACAAACCATGTTAATTAAATCTAATTGCTTCTAGAAATAACTGCTTGACCTTTTGAAATGAAAGTGTTTGCAAGATAGCCCTCAAAATGCAATTGGATTGTTTAAATCATACTTTATTAGTGAAATTGACCACAATTTCTCTTTGATACATTTGACATGCTAACACAATAGGAAAATCAAACGGGATTCAAATCATAGTTAAAAACATTAATGATTCATTAACATAATGAGTAATAAAAGTTAAAGAATGTAAATGTTAAATTATCTTATAAAATATGTGAAGGCCTTAAGACTACACCAAGAGGCAATGCCTTCCATGCAATAGGTATTTTTGGTGCACCAAGCAACATAGGTGGCCAAATGGCCTGCTTAGGCAGGAGTCCCATGAGGGGGGCTTAATTAAACTCTATGGATTATGATCAATTTCAAAAGAAAAAATAATAGAGGAGCAATAGTCATTTATTTAGTCATTTTTATTTGTCTGGCCAATTATTTAGTTGTGATTTTACCCAATGACCAAATTAGTCATTTATACTTGTGAATTGTAAAAAATTAGTAAAATTTATCATTTTTAGTAACATGACTAAAACTTTTAGTCACGTGACTAAACGTTTTAGTCACATAGTCATTTATTTTCCAAATTATACTAGTGCGTGAATTCTCATATTTAGAATTGGCCTAATATTCACTCTTGAAGAACCTTATAGACTTAGAAGGCATATACACTTTGACTTAATAGAAACTTCAATTTTATAGTTGAAGAGACTCCTAGACATCCTTACTTAGTTACTAAGAAAACACATAGCTATTAGATCATTTCTATAATAAAATGTGGGCTTATATTGGTAATAAATATCACATCATAGTAATCCAAATTTGTGCACTAAATATTGGTTGTACTTTAGTGTTGACACTTGGCATTCTTAGGTTTACTCTTAAATTTTTTAAATTGTTCAAGCATTTTGAAAGGACAAATTTAGAAACTTTAGGTCTTAAAGTCTTCAAGCCCTCGGAAGAGAACATGAGAACATGTGACCAATTCCTATTGGTTTTGTTCATTAGATTTCTTAGATTTAATAAACATAAATTCATATACATGCAAGGATTATCTGAATCTTGATTTATTTGGTGCATTTATGGGGCTTCCTAAATATATACGCATTTTATGCCTCTCATTTACCATAGCCTCTTAGTTTTAAATTTCAAATGATTCTAATTCTACATGGTTCAATAGATGTAAGCCATTAGCCATGCATTAAGTTTTGAAAATAAATTTATTTATTTCTATAATTAATAAAAAAATATAATTATAATTAGAGATGTAAATTAACATTATTTTTTGGTGAGTGCCGATGGTGGAATACTTTGTCTCATTTTCAGGTGTAGACATGAATGTCATGAATGATGAAGACATGACTACACTTGACATAGCATTTGTAGTAGCTCTACACAACCCCAATTATGCCATCCTTATCAAATAGAAACTGGAAGGCGTAGGGGCTATTGGTTGATGTGCCAAAGTCTAATACCCTAGCAAGGTCAGCATGGACATATGGGACAGTGCCAACTGTCCTCCCAAATAATTGTCTCTGAAGTAACCATGCGACAACTGGGAAGTGGTGAAGGCTGCGATTTGAAAAGATTACGAAATGCCATTTTGAAGATGATAATAAAGAGAACATACGCTATGGTGCTTCCAAAACGACATTTTATAAACTTTTACAAATTTCCATATACTCTTGACACCACAGCCTTCACCACTTCCTTTACAATGATTGTCGTCTGGTTACTTCGACAACTAGTCGGAGACGATTATTTGGCAAGATAGTCGGCACTGTCCCATATGTCCGCGATGATCTTGTTGGTCTCAATCTTATGGACGATAGTAACATACGTGAGCGCTACCATTCGAGAACTTGGAAAATAAGAATGAGGAGGCTTTCTTCATATATAGAATGCTTTGGGTAAGAGATATTTGTGGCAATCTCACCACCAGTTCCAGTTGACATGCTGCTTTTGTTTTCGGTTTCTTTGGGAAATGGAGGGAGTCTCTCCTGTCTAGGCATTTTATGAATGAATGCAGAGTTTATCATTTTGCAAGTTGTGGTCAAATTTGTTATTTGTTTTGAATTCTAGCTTTTGGTTAGTATCTGAGCAAACTATTTTGTTGGTTCTTTACAATAAAAAAATAGTGCTTTCATATATTGCAGTTTGTCGGAGACAAATTAGACCATTCGTTTTATATTTCTCTTTGAAGTTCCATTGACCGCCATGGTGTGAGAAAAGTGGTTCATTGTATGTGTGTTTGGAGATATGAGAATCGATCGATTTTATAGTTTCTACGGTGGTGGTTTTTCATAGTTTTTTAAACAAAGGAAAATTCACTACAATAATTGATTGTCACCAAAAATTAAATTAATTGTAAGTTTGGTAAATTTTTAATGTGATGAATTTTTCTCAATGGTGAATTACAGGTGGTAATTTTTCTTGAGGTGAATTGTTGTCCAAAGCAGGTCTGGAATTTGATGGTCACCTCTAACTGTCATATGAAAATTTATGACGGTTTGGTCATTTAAACGTCTGTCAAAGAAATATTTAATTTATAAATTTTTATATAAAATCTTTTATAAATACAACATCTTGAAAAATTAGAAAACAATTATAATTATTAGTAATAAATATAAAAATCTATTGTTATAATTAACAATTAACAAAAATTTCTAAGTTCATATTAAAACCAAATCTTGTTAAATATATTTAAAAGTTAAAAATAATTATATTCTATTTTGAAAAGATTCTAAATTAATATATATTTTTTTATAATAATATTATAAATGACATATATTAATATAAAAAAAGACAACTATAATAAAAATGTCAAAAGTTTCTAAATTCATATTAGAAAATATCCAAAATCTTTATTCTATTCTAAATTAACTTTTCTTTTCATAATAAAAATTATAAAATGATATATATTATAAATTAAAATACTATATATTATATTTTTGCTTATAATATTTTTTTATGGTTTCATAAAAATATAGCAAGTCAAACTATACGGTCTAATAAATTTGAAAGCTATAATATATGGTCTAAACTTGAAAAAATGATCAAATAGACAATCAAATTTGTCCCAAGCCATTTTTAGAGTGAATTATGTTATTTGATTTTAAAATAACAAAATATGTTTTTTATAATTTTTGTACACTAGAGATTTTTTTTTAATATTATATTATTTATAAATAAATTATAAATGTATTATGTATAAAATTATATTTAAGTGTAATGATAAAATTTTATATTTATGTTAATTTTTTGCTACTAGTTTTAAATGTTTATTTTAATAGAGTATTTGAATAATTTTTTTTATCAATCAATAGCACACTCTTGTATTAAATTTCTATAACAATTTAATATCTTCTATTCTCTTGATTTTTATTGACATTTATTTCTATGTATTCAACCTTATCTTTATTTATACAAGTTTTCCTATATTTACAGTTATACATTATTTATTACTCTATATTTACTTGAAATCTATTGAATTGTATGTGACCATGCTCACCATTATTTGCTATGCTTTTCATATTAAATTTTGGAAGAGGTTCATTATGTGTATTTTGAGACATGTGAGTCGCGGTCTAAATTTGATGGTCATATGAACATATTTTAATATTTTATTGTAAAATTCAATTAACACTTTAGGAAGATTATATCACATTAAAGGAAATATTTTGAATAGATGGATTTATATAAGAGTATTGTAATATATAATTATTTTTTATATAATTTTATTCATAAGGTGTATTATATTATTTCAAAGGTAAATTTTAATGGATAATTATCATTAAAAACTTGTTTAGTTGGAAATATTGATTGTTTAATTTAGGTTGTAATGTCAATTAGTTGGGTTTTATAACTTCTAGGGCTAACTACCACACTTTGTAATTTGTTTAAATTTACAAAAATGGATGAATTAGTTATATTTTTTGGTTGAAAAATAGCAAGAATGTGTCCTTATAATCTAGATTTCTTATACATATATTTTTTAAATATAATATTTTAAATAAATTATGGATATATTATATATAAAATTATACATGTGTGTGTGGCGGTGAAATTTGTATATCTACGTTAATTTCTATTTTTTTCTTAAAATTTATCTTGATAGAATGCCTTTATATAGTGACATCACAAAGTAGTATATTCTTGTGTTAATATTCGCTCACAACTTAATATCTTTCTCTATTTTCTTAATCCCTATTTACATTTGCTTTTATGCATTCAACTTTATTTTATCCTCATTTAATCATGTCCTTATATATTTACCATTTAGATATTATTTACCATCTTGCACAGTACCCATGTCAACACATTTGTTCAGTTGTCTCAAAAATACCACTCACATCCATTTTCACTAGCTATTGTTAGCCATCTTGAGACTCATTTTTTAATTATTAGTATATATTGGTATTCAAAGATTTATTTGTGGGTAGCAAAAATACCAGTTCACTTTTGTGCATTTTTGGGTCACAATTTTTTATTTTTTAGTATTTATCACACTTTTCCAATTATAACAATTATTAAGTGTTTAAGAAAAAATTAAACTAATGGTTCATGAGATTTTTTTTGCAGATTTAATTTATATTTTAATTTATTTTTATATCAAATTTTTTCTATCATATTTGGTTAGTTTTTAATTAGCCGATAGCCTATTTGTGTGAAATTTGGTCAGAATTTTTGTCAACCTCCCTAGTTTATGAGTCTTCCAATGGTTGTGAAAAAAGGTGGAAAATGTTTTTTTTATTTAAATAACTTTGCTAGGAATTTTTGTCAGCCTCTTAGTTATTTGTTAGCCTTCTTGTTTTTGAAGCCTTCTAGCGGTCATGAAAAAGGTGGCAAAGGCAGTTGTTGGTGCATGCTGGGAATAGGGTGGCGGATTTCCCATCGCGTGGATAGAGAAAGCCGCCAAAATTAAATGTCAATTCACATCAACATTAATTGTTGTATGCTTTGCGTGTACTGATGATGGTTGTAATAACAAATATCGTTTAAGACCTCAAGAAACATAGCGAATGTCTATGAAATTTTTGATAAGGCATCCTTAGGTCTCATTCTATTGCTATACCTGCTATCAAAGCTATGAGCAAGGAGGGTAAGCTTCTGTGAGGGTACAAGTTTGATCAAGCCTTATGCAACATTTGCGAAGGTGGTTGGAGGTTATTTTGTGTTTTTTGCATGGGGCAGTGGTTGTAAAAGCAAAAGAAAAGTGTTTCCTATGATAATTTTCCCCATTTTGTGCAAGGAAGCTAGCAGGAAGAGGTGTGTTTGAAGCAATTGGGAAGTGGTGCATATCGAAAAAACCCTTTGCAATATTGTTTCATTTGTGGTTCATGGTTTGTGGCAAGCTATATTGTTTGATTTCTGATAAGGTACTGTTGATTGTTTCAAATTTTGATAAGTTGTTGAGAAAACACCATATAGTTTGTAAAAATGAATATTGTTTCATTTAAGGTTCACGTTTTGTGTCTGATTTTTTCATGGGTTTGTTACTATGAATTTTTGTGGGTTTCTCTTTATGGCTTTCATTTTCTGGCTATGTTTGCAATGAAATAAAATTGTTTAGGTTATGCAAGTTTTTGTAGGCTTCGAGAAAGAAGGCAGCATAGAGAAAGCTAGTGGGAAGAGGTTTGTTTGAAGAAAGCAGGAAGACATGCATATTGAAAAAACCCTTTGCGATATTGTTTCATTTGTGGTTCGTGGTTTGTGGCAGGTTATATTGTTAGATTTGAAATAAGGTATTGTTGGTTGTTTCAAATTTTGATAAGGTGCTATTGGGAAAAGACTATATTTTTTTGTAAGAATGAATATTGTTTGGTTTAAGGTTCACGTTTTGTGGCTATGGTTTTGCATGGGTTTGTAACTATGAATTTTTGTGTTTTGTGGGTTTCTCTATTTGGGTGAGTGTTCAAACCAATATTGTTTGATTTATGGCTTCCATTTTTTGGTTATGGTTGCAACAAAATAAAATAGTTAATGTTATATAGTTTATGTTTGAGTCCATTGGGCATTGTTGATTATTGTTCTCTTGCTTAGGCTATATTGTTTCATTTTCAAAAAGGTGCTATTGAAAAGGCTATATTGTTTCAATTTTGGATAAGGTTCTGTCAAGAAAAGAGTATAATATTGTATGGGTTTGTTACTATGAATTTTTTGTGGGTTTCTCTTTATGGCTTCCATTTTGTGGCTATTTTTAAAACTAAATAAAATTGTTGACGTTATGCAGTTTTTGTCAATTGTTGTTGTCTAGCTCAGGCTATATTGTCTCATTTTTTATAAGGTTTTGTTGAGAAGGCCATATTGTTTCAATTTTTGATAAGGTGTTGTTGAGAAAAGATTATATTGTTTTTTAAAAGAAATATTGCTTCATTTATGGTTGACATTATGTGGCTATCATTTTGCATGGGTTTTGTGGGTTTCTCCATCTGGGTCACTATTGAAACCAATATTGTTTGATTTATGGCTTCTGTTTTGTGGTTATGGCTATAACGGAATAAAATAGTTAATGTTGTACAATTTATGTTTGATTACTTTAGGTATTGTTGATTATTGTTCTCTAGCTTAGGCTATATTGTTTCAATTTTGATAAGGTGTTGTTGAAAAAGCTATATTGTTTCATTTTTTGATAAGGTCCTATTGAGAAACTAGTATATTTTTGGATGAGTTTGTTACTATGAATTTTTGATAAGGTGTTGTTGAAAAGGCTATATTGTTTCAATTTTTTATGAGGTTTTGTTGAGAAAAGAGTATATTTTTGCTTAGGTTTGTTACTATGAATTTTTCTGGCTTTCTCTTTATGGCTTATGTTTTTTGGCTATGTTTGGAACGAAATAAAATTGTTAACCTTATGCAGTTTTTGTCAATTGTTGTTGTCTAGCTTGGGCTGCATTGTCTCATTTTTGATAAGGTGTTGTTGAAAAGGCTATATTGTTTCAATTTTTGTTAAGGTGCTATTGAGAAAAGACTATATTATTTGTTAAAAGAAATATTGTTTTGTTTATGGTTGGTGTTTTGTGGCTATCATTTTGCATGGGTTTTGTGGGTTTCTCCATCTAGGTTGTTGTTGAAACCAATATTGTTTGATTTATGGCTTCCATTTGGTGTTTATGGTTGCATCAGAATTAAATAGTTCATGTTATATATATTTTATGTTTGATTCCATAATTCATTTTTTATTATTGTTCTCTAGCTTAGGCTAAATTGTTTTATTTTTGATAAGGTGTTGTTGAAAAGGATATGTTGTTTGAATTTTTGATAAGGTGTCGTTGAAAAGGCTACATTCTTTCAATTTTCTGTAAGGTTTTGTTAAGAAAAGACTATATTTTTTGCATGGGTTTGTTATTGTGATTTTTTGTGGGTTTCTTTTATGGCTTCTATTTTTGGCTATGTTTGCAATAGAATAAAATTGTTAACGTGATGTAGTTTTTGTCAATTTTTGTTGGCTAGATTGGGTTATATTGTTTCATTTTTGATAAGGCATTGTAAAAAAGGCTATATTGTCTCAATTTTTGATAAGGTGTTGTTGAGAAAATACTATATTGTTTGTTAGAAGTAATATTGTTCCATTTATGGTTGGTGTTTTGTGGTTATCATTTTGCATGTGTTTTGTGGCTATGGTTTTGCATGGGTTTTGTGTATTGTTGATTGTTGTTCTCTAGCTTGCGCTATATTGTTTCCATTTTTATAAGGTTCTGGTCAAAAGGATATATTGTTCCATTTTTTATAAGGTGCTATTAAGAAAAGACTATATTTTTGCATTAGTTTGTTACATATGCATTTTTTTGTGCTTTGTGGGTTACTCCATGTGGGTCGTTGTTGAAATAAATATTGTTTGATTTATGGCTTGCATTTTGTCCCTATGGTTGTAACACTATAAAATAGTTAGCCTTATACAGTTTATGTTGACTTCCATAAGGCCTTGTTGATTATTGTTGTCTAGCTTTAATATAGTTAATGTTATATAGTTTATGTTGATTTCCTTAGGCTACATTGTTTCATTTTCGATATGGTGCTATTGAAAAGGCTATATTATTTCAAGTTGTGATAAGGTGGTGTTGAGGAAAGATGAGGAAAGACTATATTTTTGCATGGCTTTGTAACTTTGAAACTAGTATCATTTGATTTATGGTTTTCATTTTGTCATTCAGTCTATGTTAATCGTTGTTCCCTAGATTGTTAGCCGATAGGTTGTTTGTGTGTACATTGGTTGGAATTCCCATCATCCATCCTAATTTTTGAGCTTTCTAGTGGTTGTGAAAAGGTGCCAGATGTTTACACTAAATTTGGTCAGAATTTGTCAACTTTTCCATTTTTAAAGCCTTCTTATAGAGGTGGAAAAGGTAGCGGAGGAAATTGGCATGCATTGGGAGCAGGGTGGAAAATTTCCCATTAGGTGGATAGTGAAGGCCACCTAAATTAAGCATTGGTTTGCATAAACATTAATTGTTGTATGCTTTTCGTGTACTAGCAATGGTTGTAATAGTACCTATCATTTATTCATTTGTGGATTCCATTTAGTGGTTATGGTTGCAACGTAGCTAAATAGTTAATGTTGTGCAACTTATGTTGTTTTCCATAAGGCATTGTCAAGTGTTTTTGTCTAGCTTTGGCTATATTGTCTGATTTTTTATTGTGTAGTCTTGGGAAACGTATTTGAAATCCTCCCTTCAATGGCTTCAAAAAGGTTTTGAGAAAATTGTATGTGGTAACTAGTGTTTCTTATTATGTTTAATATAAAGCGTATTGTTGTAAGAACTCCTTTTTCAAAATGAAACAAATAACAAGTTTGTTCCCAAATAAATAAATATGTTCTCAAAACAATAAATATGAATGTTTTGATTCCCTTTCTAAATAATGTTTTATTTAATATATAATTCTTATTAAAATGAGTTCCACTTATGGTTCATATGGTACTTAATTAGCATAACAAGGTGTTGAGAGTCAAATATTTAGCCATCAAATCTCATAATAAACACCTTAAGGGTCAATCAAGAACACACATATATAACTAGATATATATATCTATATCTACACATGTATATATCTATTTATATACAGACTACTATATCTAAATAGATTTGTGTACCATATTTTCCCTTCACTATGCAAATAGTCTTCTTTAAATTTATGAAGAGAGCAAACATCCAGACTAAATTTTCCCTCAATTGAATCATTGAGAAGGATACAAATTCAAATCTTTTGTTGCCTATAATATATTGCCTAGTCTAAAGCAAGGCATTATTATAGCCAACAAAAGGTTTGAATTCGTATCCTTCTCAACCAGTCAATTTAGGGAAATTGCAGTGTGGATGTTTCCTCTCTTAAACGTTGGATTCCATGAACATTAATTGTTGTATGGTTTGTGTGTGCTGGTGATGGTTGTAATAATAGTTGTTGTTTATTCATTTATGGCTTCTATTTTGTGGTTATGGTCGCAACATAGCCATATGAATTTTTTATTTTCCTTTCTAAATAATGTTTTGTTTAGTATATAATTTGTGTGATGGCAATGGTTGTAATAACAACTATCATTTATTCATTTATGGCTTCTATTTTGTGGTTATGGTTGCAACATAGCCATATGAATGTTTTATTTAATATATAATTCTCATTGAAATTAATTCCATTCATGGTTGATATGATCCTTAATTAGCATAACAAGGTGTTGAGAGTCAAAGATTTAGTGATGGAATTTTAGAATAAAGACCTTAAAGTTCAATTAAGATGATATTAGTAGTTTTACTTATAATAATATGTTCACAATTCAATTATTGCAAAATATAATGACTCAAAGGTACATACCTATTTCTTTTGTTGGTTGATATGTTGCATTCCTCTTTTCCATACCTTGCATTTTATACTTGTTGAAGTAATAAAATAGTTTATGCTATTTTCCATAGGGAATTGTTGATTGTTCTTCTCTAGTTTATAAATTATTTGATTTATGGTTTCTGTGTGGTGGGGATGGTTGCAAAGTAATAAATCAGTTCATCTTCTTCTTGATAAGGAATTCTTAGCTATTTTTGTGTGTGTTTAAGGATGGTTCTTATTTGTCTAGGCCTTAATAAGGATTTGTTAGAATGTTAGTTTGTATATTAAGTGTAATATGGAACATTGGTCTCGCTATTGATTATAGTGGAGGACCAAAAAATGCATTGCCCACCACTGTAATCAATGGTGATATCTATGTTTTTTTATTACACCTAATATAGAGGCTTAAATTGTGCATATAAATGTTGTTTGCATCTAATTTGACAAAGATACATAAAAATACAATCCAACATCATGCATCAAATGCATATCTAGGAATTTGTTGTTTGGAAATATACACACTAAAAAAGTACATGTAGAAATGTATGTACATGGCATTATATGTAGACAATATACACTCTTCCCACTTGCTTCAAATACACCTCTTCACACTAGCTTTCCTGAAAAAATATGGGAAAAAAATATCATAGGTGACACTTTTCTTTTTCTTTTGCAACCATCGCCCCATGCAAAAAACATAAAATAACCTCTAACCACCTACATGGAAGTGACTATTATATAGATATATCCATAGGTGGTCTTCAAACAAATGAATGTTGTTTGCATCTAATGTTAGTAACACACATACCAATGGATAGGAAATATAAAATCAAAGACAACAAAATGAGGCCTACTCTTGACCTTATCATATCGGGTCATTGAGCCTGATGGGTTCTCACCAAACCCTTGATCAAGAACATAGATTGTTCACTGCTCTAATCAATGGTGAAATCAATATTCCTTATTACACTTACTATATAGTCTATCATTCTAACAAATCCTTTTTTGAGGCTGAGAGAAATAATAACTAAAAAGATGTATTTAATGTATGCAATACATATATATGTAGCTAACAAAAAAAATCTTCACCGATATATAGATATCTCAAGTTAGATGCACATATATATTCATTGTTGATTGTACTCTACAAAAGACACATGAGAAACACACAAATTTGTTGGGTGAAAAATATGTAATCAGCTTTTCGATAGATTACACAACTTGGACTTCAGCCACAACTATGTGAGATGTAAATCTCTCCTCTCGGAAAGGGGAGGCACCCTTCTTACTTCTAACAAAAATGATAGTAAAACAAACAAGTAATTACAAAATGTACACAAAAATTGCAAAGTGGGGGGGTGTGTTACATTCATCCTTCTCTCTTTTTTCAGAGAAGATGTTTACAATGCTTCACTATTGGAAGTTCACAATTCTTAACAACTTGAAACAAACAACTAGCAATAATACTAATAACTCTATCTTGTCCAAGCGAAGCATAGAGATACCAGAAGTAATTAACAATAGACAAATAAAGTAAACAAGAAAGCTCATGAAGGCACAAAGTCATTGCATAGCTTTTTCAATGTTGGATCTGTGGAAATGTATCGTTTGTCACGTTAGAAGCACAAAGTCTTGTAGATCATCCAACAATAGTATCCAAGAGCATGAACCATTACAAGCACAAAGTCTTGTAGATCATTCAACCGAAAGATAAACAAAAACACAAATACAAATCTAAATAATAGATGCAACACAAAGTTTACATAAATCACTTAGAGTCCTTCAGATTTCATCACCTAATTACCACCAATGAGATCAATTCACAAAAGTATCGAATCCAATGCAAAGTTTGGTTTGCAATCCTCTTCTTTATTGATCAAATTCCATTCACAAAGCATGAACACAAAGTTTCACAAATTTTCTTCAAAAAGGGCAACACTTCGTTGCAAAATACTAAAGGATAAATTTACAATGAAAATCCCTCACATTATATAGAAAGAGGGATGAGCAAAAATAGGAAACTGATTGAGGAAATTAAAGAAAGTTGGGTGAGCGATTTTAGGAGATCTCACCTAAGTTTGACCAAAGTCAAAGTGTAATTTGTTTTCAAAATATTACATCTTTGAGCTTGGTGTAATTACAATTTACAAAAATACATTCAAAAATGTCAAGAAATATTTACAAGATGCATAAATGGATGTACTAGAAATGTCTAACACTGGACAATAGGAGGCTTCTTCATGTTTCTTTGCTTTGGGTACAAAAGTCTTCATATTTTCTCCTAGTCTCCTACACGAACTTCTCATTTGGACCAACAGTGTAATCCACAATGGTGTGAATTCTCGTGATCAATCTCATGGCAGATGAGTGAACCTTCTTGCACCTATCAAGATGTGTTTTCAGGTTATCCAATGTGAGCCTTGTATCACAAATGACATCTAGTGAAGCTTCTGAAAAGTTTGAACTATCAATCAATTTCATGATGGCTTCCTTGTAGATCTGAGATATTTCTATGGTTGGCAGGAAGATACGATTCTCTTCAAGAAGTTGACCAGGCAACTCATTGATACCTTTCTCAAGAATAGCGCGATGCCCTTCGACATCTTCCTGTACTTGGTGGAGATCCTCCGTAAGAGATTGAATTACTTGAATTCTATGTTTCAACGATTCTCTTACCTCAACGAACTTTTCTTTGTCAAGAATTACCCCAACCTCCACCAACTTACTGAGCTTTACCTGTTTCATCTCCGACCATGACAATAGACATTTTTCCATGTCTCTGCGCCCCTAGGAAAGTACACTTTTTTCTTTATAAAGCTCTGTGGTGAGCTTGGCCAACAAGGTAGTTTTCTCGACTGCAGCAATTATAATCTGAGATCCCTGTTCAATGATATTTTCAACAAAATCATACAACACTTTGCCTTTGGAGGCGAACTTCTCAGCTTTCTTGACAGCTGGGCCTTCAATACTTACCACTATCAAAAGTTGTGCATTACTTGGAGAACCTGCAAGTCTCTTTACAATAGTGGCATAATGCTCTGCCCTCTGTTTGTACATATTGCGAGCTTGCTCTACTTTATCAAGCCTTCCAGCCAAGATATCCAAAGTGACTTGCGCATTGGCTTTTGCACTTTCATTGGTAACCTTGCCAAGATGGACCTTTGTCACCATGTAGTCTTCCATATTGACATCACCTTCTTCATGCGGTGGTATGCCAATCTCTGCATACTTGTGGCCAGATTCATCAACGTTCAGCCTTGAGTATACCTTTGCCTTTTTCTTCCCTTTAGCCTTTGGAAGGACTATCTCTTCGTGGTCAAGCTCCTCTGGAGAAATCATTTGCTTGTAACGCTTTGACACTTGAGATATTAGCCAAGGGGGAAGAAAGGAAGTGTGAGCTTCTAGATTTACTATCAATTCAGCCATCATTGCTACTTCTAAAGTTATTGTCACGTCTGAAGTTACCATGGGTATCGTGACAATAGAAGTGTCTGTCATCATTGCTCCTGTAGTTGGCACATTGAGCTAATCATGCATTGAATCATTCATGAAATGATTGAATTCATTTTCAGAAGTGATATCATACATTGGCGAACACACGCTAGGAATGGACGATGGAGGACTCGACAGTATATCAACCGTATAGATGCTTGTCACTGAAGGAGTATCAAGCGAGGTTGATGCTATAGGGATAGTGGATATCTCAACTACATGAATGCTTGTGGTAGGAATAGGTGATGAAGGAAAAAGAGGTGGAGGAGTTCTTGAATTTGGAGGGGTATGAGGAACATTGGATGTAACAAGCGATGACGTTGTGGGAATTTCCTCAATTACATTCTTAGGAGAAGTAGTTCTTTCTTGATCATGCCCGGGTTCCTGTTGATCACCCTCTTGTCTCTCTGATTCTGTTTCACCTTCAAATCCTTCAGACTCTTGCCCACTTTCAGAAACCTCTTCTGCATTGGAGTCTACTTCTGCTGAATCTTCATGTTTAGTAGATTGGTCACTTGAAGTTTCTTCTTCATCAGAATCTACCTCCTCTGGAATAGACTTTTTACCCTTGGAGCGGGATTGATTAGATTCCATGATTTCTATATCTGGGATGGACTGGGTATCTTTCTTGCCAATAGTGAACTTGATCCTAGAACCTCTTCATGAAGAAGTGGGAACAACCGCTAATTTATTTTTGTTGTGGAGTTCTTGCTGTTGGCGAGCTTCTGCTTCGGATTCCTCTCCTTCTAAGTCTGTTCTAAATTTTTTCATTTCATAACCATGTTTATGTAACCATTCTGCAGTGTTGGCTAGGATTGGCCTCAACCTTTCTCTCATGCTGGTAACTTCTTTCCTAGACCATTGAATTGCAGGCAACGACATTTTAGCAATTTCTTGCTCATCATGGATAGCATTCATGATATCACCTAGATCTATAAAATCCTCTGGTAGGTCAGCAATATCAAGATCTATGATCTGCTGAACAGTCAACCTACAATAGTCCATTTTGTGAATGGCTTCTTCATCTCTTCAATCAGCCCTGATGTCTTCAAAATGATACTTGTGATGATGACCCTTTTGCAATCTTTTTCTGACATCTCGGTAATTGAAATCAAACCTATACTTGTAGGTCTTGATTGTCATGATCTACATTTTAGCATAAACAAACTGAGCCTTTTGTGCAGTAGGGATAGTATATCAGCCAATGGTCAGTGGGAACTTGAATCCATGCTTGTGGTTGCTTCTTCATTCCTTTTGTACTAACATCAACTATCTGCAAGTTTCCATGAGAACCCACTTATCTGAAGGATAACGTGGTAGCATGTAGGGACAACCAGTGTAGCACCCTACTCTCAAGTAAGTAAATGTTGGGAATTGAAGAAATAGGCATCCAACTTTACTTACCACCTTATACGCCTCATCGGATACTCTCCTTCTTTCAAGAGCTGAATCACAATTGAAAAGCAAAGGCACAAAAAAAGCATCTGTGACCCGCCTGAAGTGATGAAAGCTTTCCTTTAGCTCCAATTGATAGAAAAATTTATACACAGGTACCATCATTCGATTCCCTTTTGTAGATAGACCTGGGAATTGTCTCATTATAGCCGCTGCGTACACCAGGTAAGAAGTCATATAGAAATTCAATGTAGAAGGAGCATTGATCAACTATTCATGTATCTCATCACTGATTTGTTTGCCTCAGTCAATATGCACCTTCTTTCTTCTTATGATCCTGATGTATTCATACATTCAATCATGAAAAGTGGATGATTTAGGCAAGCCTTTCACTCTACTTAGAAATGTGATCATATCTTTGACGTCATCCTTGAAATCACTTTGCAGGAGTACTTTCGCCCATCTAGAAACAGATGATCTAGGCTTCTTTAACCATTGAGTGTTGGGTATGTGCAAGATCATCATGGAAAAAATAGGCCCTTAAGTGGCAAAAAATTTAGAAAAATTAGAGTTAGGAAACTTGACATAAAAATTTGAATAAGTTATCTATATTATTTCAAAATTATGTAAGAATAGAATCTGTAGCAAATTGAATGTAGTTTCTAAAAAACTAGGTTTGTTTTAAATAAAGTAAAATCTATTTGGTGAAAAGTTGAAATTTCAATGCAGTAGTACTTAAATTTCAGGGAAAAAATAAAAAGTAGGTGTATGACCACCCTAACCACAATAAAATGATAATATTTTTTTATAAGATTTTAGATATAAGTAGAGGACTCATGTCCCAATGTGATGCATATTTTTTTTGTATTTTTTTTTGCAAGTAAATAATTAATTATGATTTTTTTATTACAACTTTTAAAAATATAAAAACTCATATGTCGACCACCTTAACTTGGTCAAAACTTCATGAAATTTAATTTTCTTTTTTAATCCTATAGTATGCAAAGCATAGAATGTGATGCATATTTTGGATTCAAAAACTGTGATACCATTTGAAATCTATAGATGTTTTTCAATCAGCCTATCAATGAGGAATTTAGTCGTAATTTGAATAGAAAATGAATAATAATTACTTGTCATATTCAAAGTAAAGCATAATTTATATTTTTGGAAAGTTGAGAACCTCCTTTAAAAACCTTTTTCATTTCATCAATTTTGGGTAAAAAAAATTTGTCAGCCACATACCCATCATATTGCCACTTTTTGGCCCATCATTATCTTGCACATACTCTATTTACTAAGTGTTTAGCTTTATTGGGATCAGCGTCAAAGACCTCTTGTGCTTTTGATATAGAAATATCAATGTATTTCTCCATATGAGGAACCTTGAAAACAATGTCAAAGAAGTCAGGGTTGAGTCTCAGAATCTCGTGCCCAGAAGAATCGATCACACTTCTACTTTCTCTAATGTAATGAGACGCCACCTAAAGAACAAACTCTGTATTATGTGCAGTTGTAGGGAACATTGCCACCAAATGAAGGTTGCTGTGTACGATTTCTCTCATTGGATTAGGAAGAGGCTTCATCTTTGTTTGCTTCGCAAAGTCAACCAAGTCCTGATGACCAACCTCCATGTCTTTTATCTCTTCCACCTTGGAGGACACTATGGTTGGCAGATAGACACCTTGATATTTGTACTTCATTTTGCCTTTTTCTTTCGAAGAAGATGGAGGTTTACTGGCAGTCATTAGAAACAACTAGAACTTTGATCACTCTGACTTGAAGATCTTTGAAAAGCAACTACAAGGTGTTGAGCCATAACAAACATTAGTAGTTAGGAAACATGGGAATGCACAAAATGAGCAATGGTGATGGGAAAGCATGGAGCAAATGACATGACACAAAAAATGATGCACAAATTCGAAAGGAACAAAGTTCATGAGTGAAATGGTCAGAAATGAAGCTTATCTAGAAAAAATTGGAAGAAGTGTAAGGGCAAATCCAGAAAAACTATACACTCAAGTGTAAGGGCGCCAAAATTCAACGCCCTTACATTTTGGAGATTTTAGTTTTGATGCAGGGGCGCTATATTTTAGCGCCCTTGCATTTTTCAGAGTTAGAAAATATTTTGACATGTTTTAATATGTCAAGGCGCAAAAATTTGGCACTTCTACATCTTTGGCAATTTTTAGATAAAACAGATGTAGGGGAGCATGAAAACGACGCTCGGGGTTGGCAAAGTATTTTTTTGTATGGAAATACAATTTGAAATTTGTTTCATCACCATTTTATAAGCATTCAAGAGCTAAAGAAAACCTCTAATCGATTTCTCAATGTTCGCACCAAAGCGTATAGAGAGGGCAACAAGTAGAGGCGTTAGCATAAAAGCGTTGGAATGAAAAGCAAGAAGAATGCGTTGAAAATGAAACACAAGAAGAATATTGCGTGGGGGTAAGAGAAGAAAGGCAAGAGAAAGAAGAGAAAGCCACACAGACACGCCATGGGAAAGATTCAAGTAAAGAAGATGCAAGACCAAAATGCGAAGGGAGAGAAATAAAAATGCATGGGAGTAAAAACATTTGAAAAGAATGAAGGAAAGACAAAAACGCATAGAAAAACATAGAACATATACAAAAATAAAAGAAGAATAAAGATAAAGCAAAGATAATGACTTACCAAAATGAAACGCGAAGAGTGCTGAAGAGGAATGGTGAAATTCTCTGAAAAAATGTGTTTGCAGTTTGAAGAAAACTCGCCCAGCAAGAAGAAAAGAAAGAACAAAAATCATAACAATGAAAATGGTGAATTAAAATACTTTTAAATGAAAAAGAAAATCGAAAACCTAACTCAATTCGAGCAATAAATTTAGGCACGAAAAGTGGCACGATTGACGAAAAATGTGAAAATCATGAAGAAACGTGCTAGGGCCAAAAAAAAGTTAAGTCACAAGAAAAAGTGTAATGGCGCTAAAATTTAGCGCTATTACATTTTTTAGAAATTTCAATTTCATGCAGGGGCACTAAAATTTAGCGCCCTTGCACTTTTTTGTACTTAGCCAAATTTTGGCTTCAGAGCAGGAGTGCACTTTTTCAGTGCCACTGCATTTTTCACAATTCGCTAAGTACAAACAGTGAGACTTTGCGAAGGAGCTCATTTCGAAGGTCTTCACGAGGTGAACATAGGGGGATGCTCAAATCAACTATTCGATTCTTTGAAACTCATTTTGAGGTGGCTTGAAAATCACTTCGTTATGCATACTTGAACTTCACGAATCCTAGGAAAGAGACAAGTTTCGTAGGGGGGTTATCCGTGGAACGAGTGCTGCTAGATTTCGTGATAATAGTTGGCTCCTACTAGGGATCTTTCTTTGGTTGTTCTTTGAAAAGAACAAAGGAAGAAGAATTCCAGAATTCAAGTGCCTTTATCCATCCATTAGACTTGGTGTTAGGCGATGATGACGACAGAAACAAAAATGTAAAGACTCAAAAGGACTTAAAAATAAAAAGTATTTACATACCAAAGCCAACTTCTTTACTGTGTAAAGTGCTTGAGATGTTTCCCACTGTGAGGAAGGGAAAATGGCGTTCCATCTCTGTATGCTAACAAGAAACTATTTTCACCATGCAACTGATGTATTTGGAAAGGTCCTGTCCACAGTGAGTCAAATTTCTCGTGCATACCCTTTGGTTCTCTTCGTTTGTCCCACAAGAGAACGAGGTCAACAATTTGAAATTCTTGAGACTTAGCTTTTTTTTCAAACAGCTTCTTCACTTGGTCCTGGTATTCCGCGATGCAGTCAGCCACTTGAACCCAATTCTCTTCCAATTCAGAGAGATACATGATGCACGTATTGACAGAATTGTCAAACGTCTCATCCTCAATGGCCTTAGCCAACTTGAGGGCTGGTAGTTCCAAGGTTATAGGAATCTCAGCATTCAACCCATACAAGAGTTGAAAAGGAGACAAGTTGATTGCTTGCTTCGGAGTTATTTTGTCTACCCACAAAGCGTCAAACAAAGCATTGTGCCACAAACGTTGATTCTCATCCACCAGCTTGCGGATTATAGTTACCAGATTCTTGTTACTAGATTATGCTTGACCATTACCTTGCAGATAATAGTCAGAAGAATGTGACAAGGTTATACCGTGTTCAAAACAAAAATCAGTGATCTCACTCGATGAGAAGGTGGAGGCATTGTCAGCAACAATCTTGTTCGGCACACCGAACCTAGAAATAATACTTTCTTTTAAGAAACTGCACACTACCTCTGAAGTAGCACGCTTGGTAGGTATCGCTTCCACCCATTTGGTGAAATAGTTAGTAGCAGTCAAAACATAGATATTTCTAGCACTTGACGATGGATTAACTACACCTATGAAATCAATGCCCCATTGTTGGAAAGGTTCATCAATCACAACAGGTTTTAATGGCAAAGATGCCAATCTAGGACGGCCGACAAAATGTTGGCACAATTCACACTTACGCACCCAAGAGTACGTGTCCTGAAAAAGTGTGGGCTAGTAATACTTCACTCTCAGGATTTTGTGAGTGGTTACTGGCGCTGAGAAATGTCCACCACATGCCAAATCATGGTAAGATTTCAACAACTTTTGTTGTTGTTCTTTATCAACACATCTAAGAAATGTCCCGTCCATTGCACGCTTATACAAGCTATTGTCCCATAAGACAAAGTTAGCTGATTTCAGCTTGACGGTTCTCTTTTCCTTCAGAGTCAAGTGATTGGGACATTCTCCGTATGTCAGAAAGTGAGCGATGTTGGAATACCATTCATTAGTGGTGCTAACAAATAGTACCATTGGAAGTGTATTGGGATCAACCTCCTCTTCATCTGAAACTTCTTCATCCTTTGAAATTTCTTCATGTGGACAATTTTCTGCAATAAGCTGACAAAGGTCACATCCACGTATCAACTTAGTGGGTTTAATCTCCAGATCATATTCCTGAATCTTGGCAATCCAATTGCCTCTTTTCGTTCCAAATTCTTGTTGTGTTAGGATAGACTTAATAGTCAATTCTAGGATGAGAACTTTCACATGACTACTTAGAATGTAGAACCGAAAATGCTTGACGGATTTTACAATTGTAAAAGCGTGCTTCTCCATTTGAGAATATTTCAATTCATAATTTTTCAAGGGGTAGCTCATGAATGCAATGGGGGATTGAAAACCTTCATCATTTTCTTGTACCAAAATTGCTGATAGTGTATGCTCGGAAGCATAACTGTACATAACATAATCTTTGGTGTAGTTAGGGAAAACCAACACAGGCGCATGAGCAATGGCCTCCTTGATGTCATCGAATGCTTCTTTGCCTTCTGCCGTCCAATGGAATGTGGCATTACCCTTCATCATATTCACAATATGACGGGTCTTTTCAGCAAAGTCTAGAAGAAACCTCCTTAAGAAGTTTACTTTTCCGAAGAAAGAATGAATATCTTTCTTGCTTGACGGAAAAGTGAGAGATTTAATTCGATTGACTCTTTCCAAGTCAATCTTGATTCCTTCTGCAGATATAATGTGACCAAGAAGTTTACCTTCTGTCACCCCAAAAGTTTACTTTTTGGGGTATAGGGAAATACCATGCTGACGACATCTCTCAAGAGTCTGCCTCAAGTGGTAGAAATGATCATGACATTGCTTAGAGAAAACCGTGAGATCGTCAAGATACACCACAATGAACTTGCCCATCACATCACGGAAAGCAAGATCCATGGCACATTGGAATGTAGTGCTAGCGTTGATCAAACCAAATGGCATCCTGTGATATGCAAAGGTTCCCCATGGCGTTGTGAAAGCGGTTTTGTGTTGATCGCTTGAATTAACTTCAATTTGATTATAACTAGAAAATTCGTCTAGCATGGAAAGCATCTCGGATCTAGTTACATTTTGTAAAACTTGATCCATCACTAGAAGTGGGTAATTGTCTTTGAGAGATAATTGATTTAGATTTCTGAAATCTACACAAATGCAGATTTCACCATTCTTCTTACGAACGGGGACGATGTTGGCTATCCATGTTGAATGATGGATAGGGAATATTATCCGTGCATTCAACATCTTTTGAACTTCTGCCAAAATCATTCTAGAGATCTTGGGATTATAATGCCTCTGCTTTTGTTTGTAAGGAAAAGCTCCAACCTTGAGAGGAATATCATGTTGCACTTCTTTGGGCTGAAATGATTTTAGATCTTCATATGAATATGCCAAGACATCAATATACTCCTGCAGTAGCTGAGCAAACTGTCTTCTTTCTTTGGTTGTGCAACATTTACCAATGTTCACCATCATAGGGTTGGCTTCAATTCCTAAATTAATCTGTTCCACTTCATTAGATGAGTTAGAATCTGAGAGTTGCTTCTTTACGTAGCGATCATGCTTGTCAAAAATATTTTCCAAGGATACCAATCCTTTAGGGATCTTATTCCCTTTGTGTTGCAAATATTCTTCACCTGTGACAGGATCTATGTTAGACACAGATTCTCGAGGCGGAGAATCGCTGCCTTTGAAATACAACTCATCAAAATTCTCTGCTTTCTCAAGAAAGGCAATGATTTGATGATCATCATTGAAAATCTACCAATTCTCTGAATTGTCAAGGACACTTGGGCAGAAAACCAATTCTATGGTGTAGGTAGAACCTTGAAATTCTTTGTGTGGCACCAAGAGCGTAGAAGAGATTGCGAGGGAATCAGCTCTAGTATTGTATTCTCTGGGAACAATAGAGATATCAAAAGCTTCGAATTCCTCAACGGAATCCCATACTAGATTACGATAATGCCTGAGTCTATCATTCTTTGTTTGATAGAGATTTCTCACTTGACATACTATCAGCTTGGCATCACCTTGCGCATGGAGATTTTTTATACCTTTCTTCAGTGCGACTTGCATTCCCAACAACAGGGCTTCATACTCGGCGGTGTTATTGGTGTTATCAAACTGCAACTTGAAGGAGAAAGGGAAAAACTTTCCCGTTGGCGAAACAAAAACCATTCTTGCTCTAGAGCTGGTTGAAGAGCAGCTACCATCAAATTCGAGCAACCAGACACCATTGGGATCACCAATGCTAATAGTGTCGAAGTCCAAAACTTCATCATCGGATGAAGATTCATGGTCAGAGATAAACAAATCACTTGATGACGTCTCATTTGAAGTGGAAGAAACATCATCATTTTCCAATTCATTTTGAGTCGAGGATTCCCCTACCTCATTTGTCTATAAATAGTAAGTTCCCACACCTAAGGATTCGAACAAAATCTAAGCTCTGGGGTCATCTAACTTGGCAACTGAAAACTTTGATTCTTTTTCAGGAATCAGCTTTTGCATCACACCTTTTACTGGTATTCTCGCTTCGGACATATCCATACTTAGTTCTCCTCCAACATCTTTGTAGAAATTACGTCCAAGGAGGATTCCGTAGGAAGCTGATACATCGGCCATGAGGACCGTCATTTTTATTTTCTTCTCTGGGTATGCGGCGAATGCATATTGAGCATCTTTGATCTGACTGATCAGTGGCACTTGTTTATTCTCCATGGAAAAACAACGGTTGAAAGTTTTGGTCATTTCAAGGCCTAAAGCAATAGTTACCTTGGCCGGCATCACATTGTCGGATGCACTGGAGTCTATGATACAGTTACTCAACTTGAAACCATTTACGAGCAAGGAGATAAAAAATAGATCAATGTGTCCAGAAGTGGTGGGAGGATTAGATACAAGGTTACTTTGTGATATCTTGGGTTTAGGAATAACTGGGATGTCAGGAGGAGTATCCTGACTTGGGGGAAATTCTTTTATCATTGACGAACTTGACAAGCCTATCAAATTGGTTGAGGTTGGCTTTGAGGTATTTAGCCTCGAACATTTGAACCTTGGTTTTCTTGGCATGGTCAATAATGTCGAAAGCCTAGAAAGAACTTTGTAGGTTGGAAGTCATAACTTCAGTGATTGGTTTCACAAAAGGCACACTGGTCTTGGGAATGAGGGGATTAGCTTTAGGAATAACAGGAGTTGATGAAGGAGAATGAGGTGCACTTACTTGTGGATTTGTTGCTTTCTTAGGTTGCCAAGGGAGGGGAGATCCTCTTTTGGAGATCGTTACTAGTGGCTTCTCTTTTTCTGGAATGGCAGCAGCTTGAGCTTTATCAAGCTGATTTTTTTGATGCCACGTAAAAATAGCATAAGTGTTAGTCACCAAGTCATCTTCTTCTTCTTCTTCTTCTTCCATCATTTGCAAATAGCTAATCTTAGAGTCGCCAGCCGATTCAGTTTCTCCTTCTTGGAAGAGGTTGTCATTTTCTTCTTCAGGGTATTCAGGCTGCGCATAATCATCTTGTTCAGTCTCATAGTACCCTACAGCATTGTTAGCGGGCGGGGCTTCCAGAGCAAGTCTTCCTGGAGGTGCTGGGAGACGATTATGATTTTTGTTGCTAGCATAGTTAGGGAAAGTCCTCCTAGGGACGTCCTTGTAGTTATTACTACTTGAAACTTGTTTCTTCAGAGACAAAACTTCATTCGCCAACCTTTGGACCATGGGATCTGTGAAATTGGAGTTGGAAATGGGAGTACTAACATTGGATGTTGAATACCTTGAGGCTTGCATCCTTTTATTTCCATTAGTTCCCATCCTAATTTCTCTGGCAAGGATCATGTCATCTTCCAGACTGGTGGCCAATTGCTGGGCCACTTCAACATTAACAAGATTTTCCCTACGTAAGTAAAAACTCACCTTGGGTAGTTGAGTGTTGATGAAGAAGCACTTTAGGTTATGATCCATCGGTTTTGCATCAATTGGGATCCGTGTCACCAATTTATTGAATTTTTCCACAAACTCACGCATAGGCTTATGAGCTTCTTTACACATGGTGGTGAGCTGTGCCAATAGAGCATGTGAATCTTCAGCAGGTTTAAATCTTTCTTCAAATTTAGTGCGAAGAGTGGCCCAATTGGTGATGGAGGCGTTAGGAAGGGTGAAGAACCATTCGGCTGCAACCCCTTGAAGGGATTCAATGAACAATATTACAGAAACATCTTCATGTTTGATGCCGAGAATGCCACAAACGATGTAGAATGCAGATATGTGCTCATCGGGGTGTTGTTTGCCATCACCTTGAAACTTCGGGAGATGTTTCCTGGACACATGCGGTAGTTCCTGCAAAGGTGCAACCAAACAGAGGGGACCAAAAGCATTTCCCCATGGTCCTATAGGTGGTGCAGCCATGACTGGTTGTGCAATAGGTACTTGAATAGGACGTCTGTGATAAACTAACCAAACACTTGGGAGAGGAGATCTTTGGCTACGTGGAGGGAAGCTTATAGCACATTGCAGTGGTGACCTTGCTCGTGGAAGAGTAAATGGAAAGTTGTGTTGCAGCAGCTCTTCAGAAAGTGGATCTGTTACTCCTTGAGCTCTCAATCCTCTTGTATATATTCGGTCCCCCAGAATGTAGATCTGAATACGATGGATATTATAGAGTTAACAATATACAAAAGAATAGAAAGAAAAAGGAAATTTATCTACTTCAATCAAAAGCACGAGGCTCAGATTATGTATGTCATTTCCCCAGCGAAGTCGCCATAAAACTGTTGGGTGAAAATTATGTAATCAGCATTTCGATAGATTACACAACTTGGACTTCAGCCACAACTATGTGAGATGTAAATCTCTCCTCTCGAAAAGGGGAGGCGCCCTTCTTACTGCTAATAGAAACAATAGTAAAACAAACAAGTAATTACAAAATGTACACAAAACTTGCACAGAGGGGGGGTGTGTTACATTCACCCTTCTTTTTTTTTTTAGAGAAGATGTTTACAATGCTTCACTATTGGAAGTTCACAATTCTTAACAACTTGAAACGAACAACTAGCAGTAATACCAATACCTCTATCTTGTCAAAGCGAAGCGTAGAGATACCAGAAGTAATTAACAATAGACAAATAAAGTAAAAAGGAAAGCTCACGAAGGCACAAAATCATTCCGTAGCTTTTTCAATGTTGGATATGTGGAAATGTATCGTTTGTCACGTTAGAAGCACAAAGTCTTCTTAGACGCAGCAATTCCTTGAATAGCATGAACAATTACAAGAACAAAGTCTTGTAGATCATCCAACCAGATTATCCAAGAGCATGAATAATTACAAACACAAAGTCTTTTAGATCATCCAAGAATAGTATCCAAGAGCATGAATGATTACAAGCACAAAGTCTTGTAGATCATTCAACCGAAAGATAAACAAAAAAACAAATGCAAATCTAAATAATAGATGGAACACAAAGTTTACATAAATCACTTAGAGTCCTTCAGATTTCATCACCTAATTACCACCAATGAGATCAATTCACAAAAGTATCGAATCCAATGCAAAGTTTGGTTTGCAATCCTCTTCTTTATTGATCAAATTCCATTCACAAAGCATCAATGCAAAGTTTCACAAATTTGCTTCAAAAAGGGCAGCACTTCATTGCAAAATACTAAAGGATAAATTTACAATGAAAATACCTCACATTATATAGAAAGAGGGATGAGAAAAAATAGGAAACTGATTGAGGAAATTAAGGAAAGTTGGGTGAGCGATTTTAGGAGATCTCACCTAACTTTAACCAAAGTCGAAGTTTAATTTTTTAAAAAAAATATTACATATTTGAGCTTGGTGTAATTACAATTTACAAAAAGACATTCAAAAATGTCAAGAAATATTTACAAGATGCATAAAGGGATACACCAGAAATGTCTAACACTAGAGAATAGGAGGTTGCTTCATGTTTCTTTTCTTTGGGCATGGAAGTCTTCATATTTTCTCTTAGTCTCCTGCACGAACTTCTCATCTGGACCAACGGTGTAATCTACAATGGTGTGAATTCTTGTGATCGATCTCATGGCAGATGAGTGAGCCTTCTTGCACTTGTCAAGATATGTTTTTAGGTTATCCAATGTGAGCCTTGTATCACAAATGACGTCCAGTGAAGCTTCTGAAAAGTCTGAATTGTCAATCAATTTCATGATGGCTTCCTTGTAGATCTGAGATATCTCTATGGCTGGCAGGAAGATATGATTCTCTTCAAGAAGTTGACCAGGCAACTCTTTGATATCTTTCTCAAGAATAGCGTGATGCCCTTCGACATCTTCCTGTACTTGGTGGAGATCCTCCATAGGAGATTGAATTACTTGAATTCTATGTTTCAATGATTCTCTTACCTCAACGAACTTTTCTTTGTCAGGAATTACCCCAACCTCCACCAACTTACTGAGCTTTACCTGTTTCATCTCTGACCATGACAACGGGCATTTTTCCATGTCTCTGAGCTCCTGGGAAAGTACACTTTTTTCTTTATCAAGCTCTGTGGTGAGCTTGGCCAACAAGGTAGTTTTCTCGTCTACAACAATTATAATCTAAGATCCGTGTTCAATGATCTTTTCAAAAAAATTATACAACACTCTGCCTTTGGAGGCAAACTTCTCAGCTTTCTTGACAGCTGGGTCTTCAATACTTACAATTGTTAGTAGTTGTACATTACTTGGAGAACCTGCAAGTCTCTTTACAATAGTGGAATAATGCTCTACCCTATGTTTTTACATATTGCGAGCTTGCTCTAGTTTATCCAGCATTCCAGCCAAGATATCCAAAGTGACTTGCGCATCGACTTTTGCACTTTCATTGGTAACCTTGCCAAGCTGGACCTTTGTCACCGTGTAGTCTTCCATATTGACATAACCTTCTTCATGTAGTGGTATGCCAATCTCTGCATACTTGTTGCTAGACTTATCAACGTTCAACCTTGAGTATACCTTTTCCTTTTTCTTCCCTTTAGCCTTTGGAAGGACTATCTCTTCGTGGTCGAGCTCCTCTGGAGAAATCGTTTGCTTTTTACGCTTCGACACTTGAGATATTAGCCAAGGGGGAAGAAAAGAAGTGTGAGCTTCTAGATTTACTGTCAATTCAGCCGTCATTGCTACTTCTAAAGTTATTGTCACATCTGAAGTTACCATGGGTATCGTGACAATAGGAGAAGTGTCTGTCATCATTGCTCCTGTAGTTGGCACATTGAGCTAATCATGCATTGGCTCATTCATGAAATGATTGAATTCATTTTCAGAAGTGATATCATGCATTGGTGAAGATAGGCTAGGAATGGACGATGGAGGACTTGACAGTATATCAACCGTATGGATGCTTGTCACTGAGGGAGTATCAAGCAATGTTTATGCTATAGGGATAGTGGATATCTCGACTGTAGGAATGATTGTGGTAGGAATAGGTGATGAAGGAACAGGAGGTGGAGGAGTTCTTGAATTTGGAGGGGTATGAGGAACATTGGAAGTCACAGGAGATGACATTCTGGGAATTTCCTCAACTACCTTCTCAGGAGAAGTAGTTCTTTCTTGATCATGCTCGGGTTCTTGTTGATCACCCTCTTGTCTCTCTAATTCTGGTTCACCTTCAAAATCACCTTTAGATCCTTCTTTAGAATCTTCTTCAGACTCTTTCTCGCTTTCAGAAACCTCTTCTACATCGGAGTCTGCTTCTGCTGAATCTTCATCTTCAGTGGATTGGTCACTTGAAGTTTCTTCTTCATCAGAATCTACCTCCTCTGGAATAGACTTTTTACCCTTAAAGTGGGATGGATTAGATTCTATGACTTCTATATCTAGGACAGACTACGTATCTTTCTTGCCAATAGTGAACTTGATCCTAGGACCTCTTCGTGAAGAAGTGGGAACAACCGCTGATTTATTTTTGTTGCAGAGTTCTTACTGTTGGCGAGCTTCTGCTTCAGATTCCTCTCCTTTTGAGTCTAGTATGAAACTTTTGATTTCATAACCATGTTTATGTAACCATTCTACAGTGTTGGCTAGGATTGGCCTCAACCTTTCTCTCATGCTGGTAACTTCTTTCCTAGACCATTGAATTGTAGGCAACGACCTTTTAGCAATTTCTTGCTCATCATAGACAACATTCATGATATCACCTGGATCTGTAAAATCCTCTGGTAGGTCAGCAATATCAAGATCTCTGATTTGCTGAATAGTCAACTTGCAATAGTCCATTTTGTGAATGGCTTCTTCATCTCTACAATCAGCCCAAATGTCTTCAAAATGGTACTTGTGATGATGACCCTTTTGTAATCTTTTTCTGACATCTCGGTAATTGAAATCAAACCTATACTTGTAGGTCTTGATTGTCATGATCTGCATTTTAGCATAAACAGACTTAGCCTCTTGTGCAGTAGGGATAGTATATTGGCCAATGGTCAGTGGGAACTTGAATCCACGCTTGTGGTTGCTTCTTCGTTCTTTTTGTATTGACATCAACTGTCTGCAAGTTTCCATGAGAACCCACTTATCCAAAGGATAATGTGGTAGCATGTAGGGACAACCAATGTAGCACCCTACTCTCAAGTAAGTAAACATTGGGAATTGAAGAAATAGGCATCCAACTTTACTTATCACCTTATACGCCTCATTGGATACTCTCCTTCTTTCAAGAGCTAGATCAAAATTGAAAAGCAAAGGTGCAAAGAAAGCATCTATGACTCACCTGAAGTGATGAAAGCTTTCCTTCAGCTCCAATTGATAGAAAAATTTGTACACAGGTACCATCATCTGATTCCCTTTTGTAGATAGACCTGGGAATTGTCTCATTACAGCTGCCGCGTACACTAGGTAAGAAGTCATATAGAACTTCAATGTAGAAGGAGCATTGATCAACTGTTCATGTATCTCATCACTGATCTGTTAGCCCCAATCAATATGCACCTTCTGTCTTCTTATGATCCTCATGTATTCATACATCCAATCATGAAAAGTGGATGATTCAGGCAAGCCTTTCACTCTACTTAGAAATGTGATCATATCTTTGACGTCATACTTGAAATCACTTTGCAGGAGTCCTTTCGCCCATCTGGAAATAGATGATCTAGGCTTCTTTAACCATTGAGTGTTTATTAAGTGTTTAGCTTTATTGGGATCAGCGTTAAAGACCTCTTGTGCTTTTGATATAGAAATATCAATGTATTTCTCCAGATGAGGAACCTTCAAAACAATGTCAAAGAAGTCAGGGTCGAGTCTCAGAATCTCGTGCCAGGAAGAATCGATCAAAATTCTACTTTCTTTGATGTAATGAGATGCCACCTAAGGAAAAAACTCTATATTATGTGTGGCTATAGGGAACATTTCCACCAAATGAAGGTTGTTGTGTACGATTGCTCTCATTGGATCAGGAAGAGGCTTTGTCTCTATTTTCTTTGCAAAGTCAACCAAGTCCTGATGACCAACCTCTGTGTCTTTTATCTCTTCTACCTTGGAGGACACTACGGTCGGCAGATAGACACCTTGATATTTGTACTTCATTTTGCCTTTTGCTTTCGAAGAAGATGGAGGTTTACTGGCAGTCATCAAAAACAACTAGAACTTTGATCACTCTAACTTGAAGATCTTTGAAAAGTAACTACAAGGTGTTGAGCTATAACAAACATTAGTCATTAGGAAACATGGGAATGCGCAAAATGAGCAATGGTGATGGGAAAGCATGGAGCGGATGACATGGCATGCAAAACGATGCACAAATTCGGAAGGAACAAAGTTCGGGAGTGAAATGGTCAGTAATGAAGCTTATCTGGAAAAAATTGGAAAAAGTGTAAGGGCGCCAAAATTCAGCGCCCTTACATTTTGGAGATTTTAGTTTTGATGCAGGGGAGCTAAATTTTAGTGCCCTTGCATTTTTCAGAGTTAGAAAATATTTTGACATGTTTTAATATGTCAAGGCACTAAAATTTGGTGCTTCTACATCTTTGGCAATTTTTAGATAAAACAGATGTAGGGGAGCATGAAAACAGTGCTCGGGGTTGGCAAAGTATTTGTTTGTATGGAAATGCGATTTGAAATTTGTTTCATCACCATTGTATAAGCATTCAAGAGCTAAAGAAAACCTCTAAGATATTTCTCAATGTTCGCACCAAAGCATATAGAGAGGGTGACAAGGAGAGGCGTTAGCATAAAAGTGTTGGAATGAAAAGCAAGAAGAATGCGTTGAAAATTAAACACAAGAAGAATATTGCGTGAGGGTAAGAGAAGAAAGGCAAGAGCAAGAAGAGAAAGCCATGCAGACACGCCATGGGAAAGATTCAAGTAAAGAAGACGCAAGACCAAAACGCAAAGGTAGAGAAAGAAAAAAGCGTGGGAGTAAAAACATTTGAAAAGAATGAACGAAAGACAAAAACGCATAGAAAAAATTAGAACATATACAAAAATGAAAGAAGAATAAAGATAAAGCAAAGATAACGACTTACCAAAATGAAACGCGAAGAGTGCTGAAGAGGAATGGCGAAATTCTCAGAAAAAATGTGTTTGCAGTTTGAAGAAAACTTGCCCAACAAGAAGAAAAGAAAGAACAAAAATCATAACAATGAAAATGGTGAATTAAAAGACTTTTAAATGAAAGAGAAAATTGAAAACCTAACTCAAGTCGAGCAATAAATTTAGGCATGAAAAGTGGCACGATTGACGAAAAATGCAAAAATCATGAAGAAACGTGCCAGGGCCAAAAAAGAAGTTAAGTCATAGGAAAAAGTGTAATGGCGCTAAAATTTAGCGCTATTACATTTTTTAGAAATTTTACTTTCATGTAGGGGCGCTAAAATTTAGCGCCCGTGCACCTTTTTGTACTTAGCCAAATTTTGGCTTTAGAGCAGGAGTGCATTTTTTTAGTGCCACTGCATTTTTCGCAATTCGCCAAGTACGAATAGTGAGACTTCGCAGAGGAGCTCGTTTCGAAGGTCTTCGTGAGGCAAATATAGGGGGATGCTCGAATCGACTATTTGAGGCTTTGAAACGAATTTTGAGGTGGCTTGAAAATAACTTCGTGATGCGTACTTGAACTTCACGAATCCTAGGAAACGAACAAGTTTCGTAGGGGGTTATCCATGGAACGAGTGCTGCTAGATTCCATTATAACAAAATTCACAGTAACAAACCAACACAAAAAAAAAACAATATTGCCTCCAACCCACTACGACTACATAAAAAATATAAACAAAACAATATAGACTAAGCTACAAAACAACAATCAACAATTTATTTTGAAAAATAACATAAACTATTTTTGAAATACTCAAGAAATGGTTTTTTCAATATGCACCTCTTCTCGCTTGAATTCTCATCTCTCAATTCTTTCTTCACTGCGTATAAAAAATTAAGCAAAGAATTATCACTACCGACACTTTTGTATTGCTTTTTCAACCATCGACCCATGCAAAATATACAAAATAACCTCCAACTACCTTCATAGAAATTCCACAGCTGATGATCGTACTTGCACCTACATAGAAGCTTTCCCTCCATATTCACAACTATCTTGAACAACAAGGTAAACCCATAGAACAACACCCAACAATTCCCTATCGAAAATTGTGTAAACATTAGCTATATTTTTTGAGGATTTTTAAGGAAAGTGTTAATTACAACCATCGCCACTACATGGAAACCATACAACAATTAATTGTGTTGCCATTTCACTAGCCTTCTCTATTGACATTCTAAACACTTTTTATTTAAAAATAAAAAAAATGATCTACCACTGGCTTTTCATGGGTTTGTTATTGTGAATTTTTGTGCTCTATAGGTTTTTCCATCTGATGTAGTGTTTCATTTTTCTTTTCTTTTGTGCACATATGTATGTATGTAAAATTATATGTGGACAAAATTCATATATACTTGGGTTTATAGTAAGCATAATATGAAACATTTTTCTACATACAATGTGTTGAAAAGCTCTTAGAAGTTATTCAAGGAAGAAGTTCTGCAGAGATGGTGGCATCAATATTTGATATTAAACTCAATATACAGCTTATTATTCCAACAATGTTTCAGTATGTATCAATGTTGTTTGGAACTGCTATGACATACATCCAAATCTGTGCATGCCACTGTTCATCAATGTTTCCCTTGGAACCATTCACACTACACACAAACCAACAATGCCCTATAGAAATTAACATAAACTATATATCATTACATTCCAATATATACTTTCTGTGTCTATATATATTTTCTCAATAGATTCCTACAAATATAGTGAGGGCATGCAATGCCTACATATGTTGTAGTAAAACAATATGTGTGCTGATATTTGCAAAACAAAATCATTGCTTTTGCAATGATTGTGCCATGCAAAAAACACAAAATAGGCTCCAACCTTCTTCACAAAAATTCCATAATAGATAATTACACTTGCATGTTTGCATAAGCTTTCCCTCCTCACTCACACCTATGATAGTAGGTAAAGCCATAGAACCAGACCCAACAATGCCTTGTTGAAAATTGCGCAAACATTCGCTATGTTTTCTTAGGATTTTAATGGTAGGTGTTACTTGTAGCCATTGCCAATACATAGAAACCATACAACAATCAAAATCTGACAATGACAAACCCATTTAAAACCTTCACGACAAAATGTGAACCATAAATGAAACTGTATTGGTTTCAACAGTCAAAACATATGAGTTTTGTTTGTATCAAATGTCAAAAACACATAGACCCACATATAGGAAATATAAAATGAAACACAACAAGATGATGCTTGCTATCCACCCTACCATATTGGGTCATGGAGCCTCATTGACTCTCACGAAACCCTCGAGCAAGAACATACATCATCCACCACTCTGATCAATGGTGAAATCAATGTGCCTTATTATAATTACCATATAGCCTATCATTCTAACAACTCCTTTTGTGAGGCTAAAAGAAATAATAACTAAAAATGTGCATTTAATTTTAGATTCCCCAAACAATAAACATGGCAAGCAATATATATCAATGTTGCCTAAATCTAATTTCACATACATACATATCTACACAGAGCAAAAGAAAAATGAAAGACAACAAAAAAAACACAGACTTTTTTGTGTTTATATATTTGCAAGCAACAAATTCCTACATATGGATCCAACACATGCAATACATATATATGCAGCTTAAAA
>VDFB02000002.1:136184817-136245406 GCA_007258455.2 Sequoia sempervirens | reverse complement strand
TACATATATATATATATATGTGTGTGTGTGTATGTATATATATATATACATATCTAATGTTAGGTGCACATATACATGCATTGTTGACCATCATGGCTGCATGGAGAGCACAAATGAAACAATATACCATCAACTAGAGAACATAAATGAACAATGTCCTCTGGAGAATAACATGAACTATTTTTGAAATACTCTAGAAATGGTTTTTCCAATATGCACCTCCACCCACACCTCTACCTGCTTGCTTCAAATGCACCTCTTCTGACTTTCCAAAATCAATAATGGCACTCTCAATCAGAGTGATGAAAAATGTTTAACCCCTGTGCACATATATGTATGTATGTCATAGCAAATGCAAACAACAATGATTCCATAAGACATTGGTGATTGTTTTTCTCTAGGTTAGAGTGTACTATTCAATTTTCAATAAGATGTTGTTGAATAGGCTTATACGATTTGATTTTCAAAAAGGTGCTCTAGCAAGAAGCAAATAAATTTAGATTCCATGCCTTATGGACAATATCATAAATTCTATAATATTTACTATTGGATTGCAAATCAAATATGAAACAATATAGCGAGAGTTGAAGTCATAAAAAAATTTATGTTGTTTTCCTAACTTCAAAGAGCTTTTCAACACATTAGATGTGGCAAGAAATTTTTCTTATTATACTTAATATGAAGCTTATTATTATAAGAATTCCCCTTGAGGAAAAAATAAATAACAATTATCCCAGCAAAGCAATAAATAGGGGGGTGAGTTTATATGAATGTTGTCTACATCTTATTTCGCACACATACATATCTGCACAGAAGAAAAGAACAATGAAAGGCAACAAAAGAAACATATACTTAATGTTTTTCTACACACATACAAAAACATTACAAACACATTTGTCTACACACGATTGTATCAAGATGTTGTATGCACTGAGAACATTGAATTGCATGCATACATGTTTTTGTATATGTATATGTAGATGTATACATGCATACAACCATGTCCACAAGTATATATAAGAACAACTAGAAATATAAAGGGTTTTTTCAAATTCCACCTCTTCCTTCTTGGTTCAAGTGTACCTCTTCCCACTTGCTTTCTCTTTGCTCGTTGCTTTCTTTAGCATTTGCAAAAAAGGGAAATAAATTATCACCACTGACATTTTTGTATTGCTTTTCCAACTATCACCCTATGTACAGGAAAACACAAAAAAAAACCCGCTCCTAGCTGGACAACAGCTTGACAATGCATGATCGAACTTGTACCTTCATAAAAGCTTGCTCTCCTTGTTTGTACTTATGATAGCTGGTAAAGCCACATAATGAAAACCAAGAATGCTTTGTCAAAAATTGTGCAGACATTTGCTCACACTGATGGACAATGTATTTCCCCTATGTGGAGAAATGTATGTATGTCATAGTGGATGCAAAGAACATTGATACATAGTGATACCTATCTTTATTTTGTTGGGACATCCTTGGAATCATAAGGTGTATTTTCAATGCTCTATAATAATGTTTTTTGCATGTAATATCACATATGTAGATTTTTGCACATAGGGGAAATAAAATTAGTGCCAATTATAGTCAAGAATGCCTTTTGGATAACAACATAAACTCTATAACATTTACTATTTTATTATGCATTGAAAATGAAACAATATAGCCAATGCTAAAGAACAACAATCAACATTTTGTTATGGAAAACAACACAAACTATTTTATTATGTTGCAACCATTGGCATAGAACAAAAGCCATTTATGAAACAATATTAAATTTTCCTGTGTGTATAGATATGTATAAATGTCAAAGTAGATGTAAAAAATGTACATATGTACTCTTGTAAATGTTTATTATTGTTGATGTCTCTAGGAAAAAAAATTTGAGATTAAAAAAATGAAACAAAAAAATTGGAATAAAAAATTGTATATTAAGTATTATATGAATCATTTAACCATTTATTTTTATTAATCCTTTGCTATCATATTCTCAATGCTCATGCAAAAAATTGAGAGCTCATGTTATCTTTTCAAGTCATAGACCTTGTAGTTAGTCATTGGTGTTGTATCTCTCATATTTTAAAAGAATAGCCCTAGCAATGTCAGTGGCCTCTGGCTCTACCTAGGCTAATGAAGAATCCTTAAGCACTAGTCCTGAAATTTTGTTTCTTGTTTTTTTTTGTTACTGACAATGAAATTGACACTTTTCCAAGTGCAACAAGTGAACTATGAATATGATTCATTTGAATTACTAGTTGTTATGATGTATATTCTAACTAATTTATATTCAAACTCTTTATATTTTCTTTTCTTTTTGATTTGTTGGCCATTTGCGAGTGACCTATGTGTTACAAGAAAAAAAATTATAGTTTTCAAATGTATCAATACTGTTGTTTGCTTCTAGACTTGTGTCACAACCATGAATATCTCATTGATTTCACTCCACTGAGTTAAACTTCCTTGTAGGATACAAATTTAAATCCAACCTTGATAGCACATGCGATACATTCTATTGATGTTGGAGATGTTGTCCCATCTTCGGTTCTCCAACTAATGTCTTTTCAAAAAATAGGAGGTAATCAAAGCCTAGTTAACTAGGTCAAAGTCATCCTTTCTGATGGAACCCACTTGCAAATAGGGACTTTTCCTGCAAAATACAATGACCTTTTGTTTATAGGGGCATTGAAAATAGCATCCATCTTGTGCTTGACAAACTATCTATGTAGAAATTTGCAAGAATCAAGGTTAGATATTGTTCTACACTACTTGTACTTGTAGTTTTATTCTTTCCTATTTGTGGGGATCACCTTTTCAAGTATTTGATGTTCGTTTGGTTCTAGGGAAATAGTCATATTGTCCTTAGATGTCAAAATGTTATAATTCCAACTAATTGGAAAGCCTAGATATTTGTTTAGAGATCAACAAGAGAAAATAGTTGGCTACAACTCACCCTCCCTATCCAAATGAGGCTCAACATTTGGGATTATTACATCCCCAAGAAAACATGATGCTCCTACAAATATCAGCCCTGTGAAAGGGTTGAATGTTTGCCAAACCAAATGGACAATAAAAGGCCAAGTAACAACAAAAAGAGATATTCACCATTACAGTAAATAGGGACACGAGGGCCAAGTATTCAAATTTGACATTATTGATAGTGAGTGAACAAAAATATGAATCACTTGCTTTAATGACATAACCAAATTGCAATATGATAGGGTTGAGGTGAGTCGTACTTATTATGTGTCAAAGGACTCGGTGAGACAAGTAGATAGGAAATAATTTTGGATCAAAACTCAATGTTGAAATACTATGACAATGAGGCCTTTTTACGAGAGAAAGTATTTAAATTCATCCCAATAAATGAAATTGAAAATTGCAACAATAACATTTTGATTGATATTATTGGGACTATGGTGCATGTAGGAATGGTATCGACTATACAAAGAAAGGATCAGTCCCAAAAAATTCATAGGACTATTAAAATTAATGATTTTTCATCCTTTTCAATTGATGTTAATTTGTGTAGCTCAAATTGGGAAGCAAAGGGTGACAAGCTATCCAGAAAGGTTGTACACCCCTAGTTCGATTGTCATCCTTGTTGTTAAAAATGCACATGTTGGCTATTTCAATGGACTAGTTGTGAACACAACCATAGGGACTCTTCTATATATAAATCCTGACATAGTAGAAGCACAACCCTTGATCCAAAGAGAACATATTGATCCACCTATCCTTGAGCCCTCTTGGATAGTGCCTCAAAAGGTTGCTTTGGAAAATGGAAGAGTCACTATTGGATATATCTTGGATCACTGCCTTGGCTTGCCAGAAACTTTACAGGCTACTGTCAAGGAAACATTTAAATCTATTAAAAATGATGCATTATATTACATTGCATGTTCCTTACAAGCCAATGGCATACAATGCAAGAAAAGTGTGAAGATTCAAGTATGTGCAGGATCATGATGGGTCAAAAAGTGGCAATATGATGGGTATGATTAGGGTATGTAGCTGGTGACCTTTTTTTACCCAAAATTGATGAAACAAAAAGGGTTTCTAAAGGAGATTCTTAGCTTTCCACCAATATAAATTATGCTTTACTTTGAGTTTAATAAATAATTATTATTCATTTTCTATTTGAATTACGACAAAAGTCCTAATTGATAAGTTGATTGAAAAACATCTATAGCTTTCAAACAGTATCACATTTTTTGAATTTGAAACATGTGTCTCATTCTATGGCTCACATACTATATGATTAAAAAAATTGAATTTCATGAAGTTTTGACCAAGTTAAGGTGGTCAAACATATGAGTTTTTATATTTTTCAAAAGTTGTAATAAAAAATTCATAATTAGTTATTTACTTGGAGAAAAATTACAAAGAAATATGCATCAAATCAGGACATGAGTCCTCTAATTATATATAAAATCTTATAAAAAAATATTATCATTTTATTGTGGTTAGGGTGGTCAGACAGACACCTACTTCTTATTTTTTCCTAAAATTTAAGTACTACTGCATTGATATTTCATTTTCACCAAATAGATTTTTTTTTTAAATAAACCTAGTAGCTTAGAAACTACATTCAATTTGCTACATATTCTATTCTTACATATTTTTGAAATAATATAGATAGCTTATTCATTTTTTCACGTAAATTGTCTAACTCTGATTTTTCTAAATTTTATCGCCACTAAAGGGCCTATTTTTTCCATGATGATCCTGCACATACCTAGTTCGAGCAAAATACATGGTTCTTCCCTAAATTCCAAACAACAATAGTTGATTGTGACTTTTCATATTTATTGCAGCTATAGATGGAAGACCACACAATTGCGATTTGGGCTACTACTTTTGATGAGGTTACAACAAGCTTATTGCAAATGTCATCAAAGAGCTTTACATGTTGCAATATGAGTCTTCTATTGCAATGAATGTTGAGTTTTTTTATCAATGTTACCACCTACACCTCATTTTTTTCAATATTCTTATTAAAACTCAGACCTATAATTTAGAAACAAGGCTTTAAACAACAATAGTCAAAGTTGCAAGAATTAACTTTGAAGCTGAGTGCAAGTTGTTGCTATGAGATTTGTCTGCTATTTCCCCTATCATGAAAGAATCCCCAGAGATAGTTTTCATACTGCCTTGAATGCCAAAACAACCATGCCTAATTGTCACTTTGGATATTTTTTATAGTTTATGTTGACTAGATGTAATGCCTGCCGTGCAAACCCCAGAGAACAAACATTGCAAACAATTTTTTTTTTTTTAATAACATAAAGTAAACATGCATCCAAACCTTAATTACATTTACATTGCACATTAACAACTAAGTGTTACATTCTCTGGGGCATGCGAGGTCACATCGCAACACAACTAAAATAAAAGTAAAAGATAATTATTAAACAACTTGACCAATTTATATTAGAATAATCATTAATAAAAGTACATCCATAAACCAAGAGTGAAAGTATCACTACATCCCATATTACAATCATATAGAATCTCATCCAATAATGTTACAAAGGATCCTACCTATTACATCATTGTATAAACATAAGATTACATGCTCTCAATAATGTGTTACAATACATTTCCCATACATGTGGGATGATACAAAGTACAATAATATTTGAATTACAAATGATCCACTAGAACAAACTCCAACTGAAGTAATGCTGCAAACAAAGAATGTTGATGGGGAACCCAACAGGTGTGGAGCACATTCCACCCAACCATGTGAATTATGAATAACTCACCCCCCATGCTCAGAGGTGACAAGGAAGAGATCCCGACTATGAATGTCAAAACCAACTCCAAGACAACAACCAAGTACAAACTCAAATACAAACTCAGAGATTACAATGAAATAACCAACAACATTCACGAGTCAACATAATAAAATAAATCTATGTCACTCATCACAATTAACCCAAGCAATAACAATTAAACAAGTCACTAAGGAACATTCATAAATCATTTTCACAAGAATCTTAATCAACAATAAGAGTACAAAACCAGAAGAACTAATACAACATCCAAAAGACATTTCTAGAAGAACTGATACAACATTCAAAATACAATTCCAAATAAATATGAAACAATAAATAGAACATGATTCCATGATATAATCTAAAACAACAATTCAGTACACAATTCTAGAGGCAACAAGAAACAAGGCAAATGAGTGTCTAGTGGAGAGTGTCATTGCATAGCTCTCATGGGATCTCCTGGCCCTTCCTCCAACTGAGGTGTCGGCCCCCATGAAGAGCCACTCTCCCTAAGACCCCTAACATAAAACAAATCCAGGCAAGGGTTGTACTCAACAGATAAAGCACATAACTCAAAACCAAGCCATGTGAGGCATAACTCATCTCATGATAATTCATAACAAAATTCAACAACCTGTACAACCCTTCCATCATAAAACCAATAAGTTTCAACTCCAAAAGTGAAACCAAAATGAGGATAACATTCAAGATTTAAACGTGCCTCTAGAAAGCAAGGTTCACAATAACTAACATTGACTCATAATTATGACAGAGTTCCCACATTAAAACAAAGAAGCCATCAACAACAAAATGGCAAAATAAATAAGTTCCTAAGGTTCAACATTTAACACAACATACTCAGCAATACATCATTTCCTATCACAATCCCAATTAAACGCTCAAAATAATTTTACAAAGTTGCACCATTAAATTTAACTCATTCCCAATTGATCAATCAAATTAATTCCCCAATGTTCTGATCATTACAAAAATTAAAATTCCAATTTCTAAATCCAAGAAAGTCTATCCCTCTCTATATGAGTCTAAGTACATATACAACCAGAGGTAATACAAATTTATGTTTAAAAAAATATTTATTTAATATAATAAATGATGAAATAATGTCATATATATATATATATATATGAACATTAATTAACATATTAAATGAAATAACCATAATTAACATTTTAAATAAAATGAAATATAATAATCATTTTTAATAAATTAATATACACCACACATATGTATATATATACATATATATAAATATATATATATATATATATATATATATATATATATATATATATATATATATATATATATATATATATATATATATATATATATATATATAAATATAAAGAAAACAAGGCTCACATAAAAGCAAAGGCCGATGACCTTTAGGACTATCCGAAACAGTCTTATTGACTGCTGTGCATAGCAGTCATTAAAGACTACTACGCTCAGTAGTCTAAGACTGTTGCACGCAATACAGACACGTTAGGGGAGTTATGGGGAGGGGTACAGCTATGGTTGTCCTTCCTCGTCTCCCAAAACAAAATATTTTACATTATTTTTTTTGGTTATATTTTTTTAAAAATAAAATAAAATCTCGGCCATAAGAATAACAGGGCCAACAGATGCCTAATTTCAGCCTAAAGAAAAAACAAATGAACCAGAACAAACATAATTTAAAAATAATTATAAATAAATATATATATTTTTTACCACAAAGAACACTCATATTTTTGTAGAACATAGAATTTTTTTTTTTTTTTATAGGAACAATATTTCAAACCCATTAAATAGAAAGATTGATCTTTTACCACAATGAAGGAATCGAGAGAAATTGAGCATATATCAAACAAAATTTGACGTAATTTCATTCCGTTTGTTTGTAATTGAATCGATTTCACATTTCTAATGAATTTTCTTTCGAAGAAGGCCTATTTATATATTTCTTTTCTTTTCTCAGAGAAATCATTTTTATCTAATTCGCAGAAGGATTTTCTTTTACAAGCAAAGAATTATTCAAAACACATTTATATTCTTTTTACAGATTCAAAAACAATCAAGAGGAGAGGGTGGAACTTGGAGTCCTATGCTCTTGAGAATCTAATGAAGCTTGCTTGATCCCGATGGCCTCTACAAAGAGCTTCTCATTCCTACTTTGAAATCTCCTCTCCAGAATTATGTGCTCAAATTCAAATCCAATTCTTTATTCAGAAAATTCTCTCCAGAATAATACCAGCAAAATATTGAAGACCCCTTTCTAAAACTCTCCTCAAAATATTGCAAGCAAAAGAATGAAATTATCTTTCCCGAAAACTTCCCAAGATTCAATAGTACAGAACAATCCTTTTCTTGCAACTACAATAATCCTTCCCCTAAAAACCCTCAAAATTTTCAATTAAATAAAAGATATTACCAATTTCTTCCAAAAGCTCTCAAAAATTCATAATAAAAGAAATTATATCTTTGAAAGCAAGCTTTTCAGTCAAATCTCAATTCTCATTCATTCACACAACTTTTTCCATTCTTTTATTTATTTATTTTTCTATTCTTCAATACTTTTTGTTTTAACTCAGCTTTTGCAAGCTTTACTTGCTTTGCACATAATTTGATTTATTTAATTTATTTATTTTATAATTATCTTCAACAAGATAATTTAATTAGATTAACAAAACATAATTTAATATTTAATTAGCCTATAATAAAATACATGACTTTTAAACTAAAACTTTTAAATATTTAAATACAATTTTATCTAACATTATACTAAATAATTATTACCATCATTTAATTGAATCAGTCACAACTTATAAAATACCAACATGAATAACATACGACAAGACACTCACACAAATACAATAATAATTGCAGAAAAGGACAATTACAAGAACACACAATACCATTCAATCGAGACAGTTTGACAACATGGGACGAGATGACTTCCAAGTCATCTCTATTTCAACATTATGCCATTGGGTTATTGGTGCTCACCTTGTCCTGCCGAAGCAAGTGGAATCGAGACTATGTACCTGCAATCCCTGCATACAAACGAAGTCATGTACATGTGCATACATATATAAAATCAAAGCATTGTATTGTGAGAAGGAATCACAGCATAGCAGGGCACCTGCGAACAAGTGGTGCTACACTGTCCTTCATCACATCTATCCAAACAATATAATATAACCAATAAATTAATCATTTCTAAACTAACAAATCATATCATAACATAATTTACTAAATTAATGCATCATAATGTTACTGAAATCAAACTAATATCACCAACCATAATATCATATCAATAGTCATGTCCTCAAATGTATAGGCATAAACAACAAGGTCTACCAACCAAACCAAACAATAACAGTCTCATCATAGTATCAAGTACCAAATCTAAACAGTAACAGGAGGGGTATTACACTAGACATTTGTTTCCTTTTCTTTCTTTGCAGTGATTGTCACATCAGAAGACCTTTCCTTTCTACTACTATTGTTTTATTGTTCATTTAACTAGTCATATATTAAGACAATGAAGTATAACTTATAATGTTTAACAAAAAATTATACACTTGTTTTCTTTTTTATTATTTATGTTGCGTATAGTTTTATTTTGCTATATGTGTATGTTCTTGATTTTATTTTATGTTGCTTGGTTATATAATTATGTCATCCTATTTAATAGATGTATCAATATTTATAGTTGATCTAATGTATACTTGAGGACATGGTTGTGTGCATATATACATTTACATATGCATATACATAAATACATATGCATGTAATTCAAATTTCTTAGTGCATACAACTTTTTGATGTAGATGTGAGTAGATATATGTGTTTGTAATGGATATGTATGTGTATATGCATGCACAGTTCAATATTTATAGGTATTTGTGAGTTTTTTTAATAAAATTTTGTTTTGATGTTGTTTTGAATGTTCTTAGTGCATACAATATCTTGATAGAATTATGTGTAGATATATGTGTTTATGATGTATTTGTATGTGTGAGTGTGTATGCTTGTATATGCATCTAATGCTTCTTAAATATTCTCCCTACTACTTTGCCATGTCTAATCATAATTTCATGTTGGATATGGATATCATATGGTTCTTGGATATAATGTTTTTTGTGTATGTTGTGCAACTCAATCTACAACCCAACGCTGAAAAATGCCTTATTGAAAATAACACAAACCACTCAATTACTTTGTAAGTTTTAAATGCAGGTTATTATTGCAACCATCGCCAATATATGGAGCCCATAAATGAAACAATTTTGCCATGACAAGCTCTACCAAGTGATGTTTGTTTTCTCTTCCCAGGAAACATACACATATATGTGCATTTAAACTCATCTATATTTCTTTCACATGTACTGACAACTTTGGGTGCACATATGTATGTATGTCATTTACAAAAATAGTCATCATTGTGGTGGCTCACAATCTTCATAGTAGGTAAAGGTACAAAACAATAGTCAACAATGCCTTATGGAAACTAACATAAACTGTTCAATTTCTTTGGCAACTTTAGAACTGGCACCAACTTATAATGTTTAACAAAAAAAGATATACTTATTTTCTTTTGTATTGTTTATGTCGCTTATAGTTTTGTATCGCTTTTACTCTATGCCTGTCATTTTAATTTGTGTGGTTTGGTTATATACCTATGTCACCCTATTTAACACATGTATCAACATATTCAACTGTTAAATTTCCTTGCAACCATTAGGACCACATGAAAAGCATAAATGAAACAATATTGGTTTGAACAATGCCTTATTGAAAATGCACCATTGTAGCCATAGCCACAGAACAACACTTCACTATGCCTTACAGACATCAACATAAACTATATAACATGCACTATTTAATTATGTTAAAAAAATGAAACAATATAGCTAAAGCTAGAGAACAATGGTCAATGATGCCTTATGGAAAAAAACATAAACTATGTAGCGTTGCAACCATAACCACAAAATGAAAGCCTTAAATGAAACAATAATGGTTTCAACAACAACCTAGGGAATTCTTGTTTTCAACATGACCTTATCAGAAAGAAAAAAATGTTTTTATTGGCCTGTTTTATTGCTTTGCAACCATTGCCTCTATATGGAAATAATAATTGAAATAATATTTATTGTTTTGCAATGATTGCCTCTATATGGAAACTTTTAGCCGATAGGCTATATGTGTGAATTTTGGACTAAATTTTTGTCAGCCTTCTTGGTTTTAAAGTTGTTGGGAAACAATCAACAATGAATATATATTTGCATCTACCTCTACACACATATATATTGGTGTAAATTTTGTTTGCCACCTGCATCTTTATCTATTTCATGTGTTTGATGCATAGATAAGAATTTGTTGCTTTGAAATATATTTCCACAAAAAAGCATGCGCTTCTTCTGTTGTGTATCATTTTCCTTTTTGTGTGTGCAGATATGTATGTATGTCAAGTTAGATGTAGACAACATATACTCCTTTTGTTTATTGTTTTCAAAGGATAGTTGTTTTTTTTCCTGCTCAAAAGGGAATTCCTACAATAATAGGGTTTCTATTAGGCCTTATAAGAAACATTGATAGACACCATTCATCATAGTGGTGGGTAGTGTATGTTCTTGCTTGAGGGTTTGGTGAGAGCCTATTAGGCTCCATGACCCAATATGGTAGGGTGGAGAGTAGGCCTTGTTTTGTTTTTTTCCACTTCACTTTCCCTATGTACAAATATGTATATTTGTGAAGTTAGCCATTGACAACATTCATGCCTATGTGTAGCTATGCAAATATGTGAAATTAGATACAAACAAGTGATATTGCCATGCTAGCCTATGCCAAGTGATGTTAATGTCTCAACCTGTGCCAAGTGATGTTTATTTCCTTTGCTCCCAATGTGATTTATATATTGACAGGTCCATGTATGGCTATATATGTGTGTTGTCTACTTATAAACTTTAGCTCGCAATAACAAGTTGATTCAAAACCTTCACAACAAAACATGAACCATAAATGAGACAATATAGGTTTCAACAGTAAGCCAAATAAAAAAACCCACACAAAACACATGATATTGACTATTTGTAACCATTCACACAAAATGGTGGCCATAAATGAAACAATAAAGCCTAAACTAGAGAATTGCAATCATCACCATAGAATGAAAGACAAATGAAACAATATTGGTATCAATAAACACCCAAATGGGAAAACTTGCAAAGATAATTTTCTACCCATCTTTTCCATGTCACTTGTAACCAACATTCATCCATATGTGTAGATATGTATGTATGTGAGCTTAGATGTACAAAACATTCATATATATTCCTTCCTATGTTTATTCTTTTCATAGGGTAGTTTTTATATTATTATTATCTCTATAGTTAAACTTCTCCATAGAAATTAATTGCTACTTGCTATTACATAGCCATGTCTCTATTCGTTGAGAATTGCCATGACATCTAACAAAAGAACGGGTACATATGTTTCAATTGACAGTTGCAGTTTTGTTGTTTGAGACCCACATCATGCGTTTATTGAAATTTCTTTTGTCAACTCAAACATGTGGTAACTATTCTTTTGTGAAGTAATTGGCTCATGCTTAGGATTTTCCAGTTCCTTTTGCAAAAAAAAATAGGCAAAGCATAATCCACACCATGCATCAAATTAAATTTGTCCACATATGTTTAAAACCTTGGGAAACATAGTTAATGTTTGTGAAATTTTTGATAGGGCATTGTTGGGTCTCATTCTATTGCTATAGCTACTATCAGAGCCATGAGCGAGGAGTGTAAGCTTTTGTGAGGGTGCAAGTTCGATCAAGTGTTTTCCAACTTCTATGAAGGTGGTTGGAGGTTATTTTGTGGTTTTTACATGGGGAAATCATTGCAAAATCAAAATAAAAGTGTCACCTGTGATAATTTTTTGCCATATTTTTTTCATGGAAGCTAGTGTGAAGAGGTGTGTTTGAAGCAAGCATCAAGAGGTGTTTATCAAAATAACCCTTTGCAATATTTTTTCATTTGGGGTTTGCGAAGGAATTTTCTATGTTTTTCAAGGATCTAAAAGGTAGCTATTACTTACATCCATCACCACCACATGAAAATCATATGACAATTAATGCTAATGTGATTCTGTTGGCCCTATCTATTGACACAGTAGACACTTCTAATTTGAAAACAAATCCAAATCAACCAACCACTTGTAAGCAACACCTACCATTTCAAGCCTCAAAATACATTGCTCTCACCTCTAACAAGGGTAGGCTTCTATTAAGGCCCAAGTGTGGTTAGTCATTGTAGAATTTATGTGAAAGTGGTTGGAAGTTATTTTGTGTTCTTTGCATGGGACAATGTTTGCAAAAGCTCTACAAAAGTGTCAGTTGTGATAATTATTTGCCTATTTCTTCCAAGCATGAATCTTGTATATAATAGTTGAAAATATAGTTTATCATTCCAAGAATGTCCAATAAACTTAACATAGGGATCAGTATGTATCAATGGTGTTTGCATCTACTATGACATGCATACATATCTGTACATAGGGGAAATACATTGTCCACCTCTATGAACAATCATGGCATCAATATTCCATATAACACTCAAAATTTTGATAGTCCAAGATACTAAGAGGGGGAAGTGAATTAGTATCTTCTTAATTTTTTTGATCAAACACCATCCAACTATTCCAATGCATACAATAGAAAAGATAAATAAAAGCATTAATAGAGCATGAAAACATAAAACACATGAACACTAGAATTTTACATGGAAAAACCAAAATGGGAAAAACCACAGTGAGTGTTAACTCACAATATAGTATAACTGGTTATAAGATATTGCAAAATTGGGTAGCTCACTACAAGGACTCATTGTCCAAAAACAAAGGCTCACTGCCTATAGAATTACATCAACGAAATGACTTTAAGCTAGAGAATGAGCTGATAGAGTACACCTACTAAGTGCAAATTTAGTTCCAAATAAAGCTCAGTAAATAGACTTGATAAACTTCCTCATATTCACACTTCTTCACATCATCATATAATTTCTATCACACAACATCATTCAATCTTCAAAAATTGTCTGTTATATATATCAAATCTCTTCGCAATCATCAATTAGGTTGGCATAATTAGATGCATTTCTTATTCACAAAAAAACAACTGTTGGCTTCAATATTTCACAAAAACTTCATAAAGCAATTAGAACATCTCACACACTACATCATGTCTGCTCAAACCAAAAAATATCTCACACATATGTTCTCTTAAAAAAATTAATCTATAGTATCACAATAAACCTAAGAGGTCAGCCATGAATAGACCTGAAAACAAAAAAGTAGCCGAAAAATTAATACCACCTCTCCATATGAGCACTAGAGCACATAATATTATGAACGTGCATGTCTCCAAAAACCATAATTAATCTCCCAAAACCACAAACATATATTATCAACTCTGGAGAAATCTAGACCAAAATATCGGAGGATGTAAGAAAAATACCAAATTAGATACTAGACTAGAATACTAGAGCAACTTCAAAATTGATCTTGCAATTGTACCTAAAATATCATGATGACATCAATGACAACACAAAATAACAAAATGAGATGTTCATTTTTCTAACAATCTCGGGCTCTTTGTCATTGATGGAAACATGTGCCAAAAATAATATTTACAAAACTCCTTATTTACAACACTGCTCCCCCTAACTCACACTTCTCCTTATTTACATAGCATTTCATTATACTTCACCCCCCCTTTGACATCAAGGAAAAAGGGTGTCCCAAAAAGATTAAAGAAAGAAAAGCAAACATTTATCAATCAGAGGATGGTGAGCCTCAAAGCTCCTTTAGAATAACTTCCCAAACTATTTTTCCTTTTTCCTAGCCATCCTTTGTTGTAGTCAGCATCCTATTTAGAGATTCTAGCTCTAACATAGTTTCTTTAGCACCATCTGGAGTACCAGGAGTTAGGTTTATCTTCTCAAGTCTTTTTGTGCATGTTAGAGCCTTGCCAACCAGAGTGTATTCCAATCTTACAATATCACTTAACTGACTGAATTTTCTAATAATTTCCTCCTATTTCTGCAAGGAAAAGAAAATTTCTCTATGCGTAGTGATGGCCTTCTAGGTTTACTTATCTTTATTGTTAGATAAGATATAAGTACTAGAGATGGCTGACAACTAAGACTCAATGGAGTACATGAAAATCTTGATATTCTAAGTGACATCCGACCACTTCAAGCAATAAGTAAGAACATCATCTGCTTCTGACTCACAAACCTTCATAGCTTCTAGACTCTTTTCAACACAAGAGTGTGAAAGGGAACACTTTCCATGCAATGCCAATAGCCTTTTCTCTACCAAATTTTCCTGTATCTATTGTATTGTCCTTTCATTAAGCCTAGAGGAATACTCCTTGAACGAGTCTAACAACAATCTTAGATTTTCAATAGGGTTGAGAGATGTATCAATGGATGCACTGGGCATAACTTCTTGCAAAGCTTTCAGAGCATCCTCTATAAGTTTTGTTCCCTTTTGATGTGTTTCAAGAATTTCCTTCCTTTCAGATGCTTGCATATAGCATCTCCCAACACAACTTTATCATGTACTCTCTTTGAACTAGCAACTTCTATAGAAGCACCTTCACCAGAGGATAAACCTCCTATCTTTCTCCTCATCAAATTTGCATAAAGATCTTCTTCCTCTTCATCCTAGTCATATATAACACTGAGATTCTTCTCTCTTGTCACTCTCTTTCCTTCCTTTCTTTACAGGGGTAGTCAAAGGGGTCTCTTTTCTTTTATCAGATCTAGTGGTTGGTCTGGAGGAAACAAGACCTTTTCCTTTATCAACAGTAGTAGTTCACTCTTTTTTGTAGGATCTACAGAGGGTTTTGCAAGTGTAGTCCTACTAGATCTTCTTGGGCCAGATGATTCTACCTTCAATTCTACTCCTCTATCCCTTCCAAGGGCAATTTCCTCATCTGTGAATCCAACCTTTTTAAGTTTTTCTTCCACATTCTTTTTTATTTTAGGCTTCTATTATTCCATATGAATTTCCATAGACTTCTCAGCATATGTGCCAATTCCAAGTTCATTAGAATCCTTTGGATTCTTCAACAACATTTACACATAACCTTTAGCTTCTTCTTTTGTCAGCTCATATCCCAAAGGCTAAATCCAAATAGTTCATGGTTCTACAACCTCAATCATGCATTCATGGATGGAAACATGCAATATGATGTCATTTTTATGCTTCTCAACAATTATCCTTGGAATCATATCCCTTTCATTCATAAATTTCTTTTGAATACAACAAAGAATGTTGTTAAAGCATCCTCTTCATGAGCATTCAAATTACCTAGATTATGAATGTAATAAAAAATTTGATGTCCCACTGGTCTGGATGGGTTCCAAAATACTTCTTCATTCTTCCCAAGGAGTCTCTCCATGAAATAAAATAGCAAACATACAATTAAAGAACAAAATTTAAATGCATACTTTTCTTCTTTCAACAACTTCAAATTCTTGAGAAACTGTAATTCACATAAATCGTAATTAGCACCATTCACAACCATATCAAACCCAATGTAGATTGTTGTAGCTAAAATTGATTTTTCTCTTTTTTTGAAGTATATATTGTCACTATCATGAGATAAATACTTCACGGTGGGATGAGTGATGGTTTTTGTCACTAAAGCTCTTTTATCATATGTGGCTCCTGTAAGTTCCATTACAACCTCATTCTTCACAAATTTCAGCATGAGGACTATACCGTTATTCCATAACACTTTAACCACCTTAATAGCTTCCTTAGTTATCAAGTGCATCTGGTCAATCCATAGAAATTTGTCATCGATTCGGCTTAGGATTGACTTCAAAAATTTGTCATCATAGCTAAAACTAGGGAAATTGTTCTAACTATTTAGCCTTTTGTCAACGACGTTCAAGTACTCAAATTTTACCCTAAAGTAATCACCAATAAGCTCATCCTTCCAAATGTCAATTAACTTTGCATGACTGTATTCCTCAAACTTTACTCAAATTACTATCCTTGTATCCTCAGTCGACATTACTCCATGAGGGATTAATGAAAATGCACCCATGGGATCATCTTTAAAACCTTTCAAAGAATACTTTTTGTAGGAAGGTCTCGGTCTCTTTAATACTTTAACAACCATAGGAGTTTCCATGCTTCCAATTCCAAATTTAAACAACTCAAAAGACATAAAACACAATTGCATAGAATTTTAAAGTACCTTTTCCTTCATGAAGAATCACAACTAGGGTTTGTACTGCCCACACTCCAAAAAATCTTCACTTTTTTTAGATGCACAAATGATCAATATGCATTGAAATTTTCTTTATAAAACATCGATTCACCCTAATCTGTATTAAATGCGGTAGATTTCAAAAATTTGTTAAAAACATTCCTCTTAACACAGAAAACCCTAATTCGGTCCACAAATCAACATGCCAACATATTTTCTGTTGGTTCTTTTTCCAAAGCCTCTGATAATTCATTCTTCTCATTTCAACCTCATGCCAGCATTTGACATGACATCTTTTAGGATGCCATTCCAATTCTATGCCATGATCAAACATTCAAACCATGTCATCCAACCATGGCAATCCAACTCTAGGTAGAGCTACTGCAACGGTGTTGATGTCTCCAACCAGTATTAATCCCTTAAAAACCCAATGCAACAATAGAAAACATCTCTCCTTTGGTAAATCCATGTCCATTAGTGATGCCAAAAACCTAGAAGAAATGTCTGAATTATCCCTTGTGTGATTGCTTGAGAAGTAGTATGCCTTCCCAAGCACCATTCTCACTGCTTCCAAACACAAAATGTCCTTATTGCGATAGATATTTTTGATTTGTTTATCTAAGATGAAGCCGAGAAATGCAACCTCCTTCTTGGAGATTTTTAGCTTGATTGGCGTATCCATTAATTTGATGCCCATTGTTATACTGATTTGCTTGATAAATAGAGGGTTAACCTAAATCTACATTTATCATCAGCCACTAGTTTTATTCCACATTGTCCTTTCAATTGCAAATTGGTTGGATCATGTAGGCAGTTGAATTAATACACATGAGTCCTCAGATCCACTATTGCCAAATTCCCAATTAGAAAATTTAAATTTTTGTACTCAATGGTTATCTTTGATGTGTTATGCAGGCTAGCATTGTTTCAAGTTTCTCACAAGGAAACTTTCATGTACTCCCAATTTACCTATATAATTATGTGCCATCCTGAAAGAAGAGCCCATCCTTTCCAACTGAATGTCCTTTGCTTGCTCCAAGGAGGCATTTATAGATGCTTGCTTTCTCACTTGCCAAGTGTCAATGCCCATGAGCCAATATATTATAATATTATTATGTGATATTATACTATAATATAATATTATATTATATAATCTATATAATATAATATAATATAATATAACTATTATATTATATCATAATATAATATTATAATATTATAATAATATATAATATTATATTATATTATAATATTTATATTATATTATGATATAATATAATATTTATATAATATTATATTTATATTTATATTATTAATATTCCATTCCAAAAAAAAAATTAGCGGGCTTAATGGGTGCCATAATTTTCATTTTAATAAACATGTACTCTAAACCCTTGGTCAAAACCTTATTTTTATATTATATTGTTAATATTCCATTGCAAAAAATAATTAGCAGGCTTAATGGGTGCCATAATTTTCATTTTATGGCCAATAATTTTCATTTTAATAAACATACTCTAAACCCCTAGTCAAAACCTTATTTCTAGGTTGTAGCTCACCAAATCGGAGAAGTGAAAGGTCAAAACCAGCGAGGAAGAGTTTGGAGGAGGTGAAACCAATAGCGGTGAGGAAAGCGGAAAAATCTGTAGGTAAGGATGCCCTAATATTAAAATTTAAATGTGCTCAGTATTAGTATTAGGATCTTCTATAATTTTTAAGGATGCATGTTAAAACCTAAATGTGCTTAGTATTAGGATCTTGGCCATAATTTCCACTTTAAAAAAAATCTCTAAAACCTTGGGTCACCAAATTGGAGAAGTGGGGTGTGTATCTACTGGATGAGGTGTGGTTAATCTGAGAAATAAAATTTCATTTTCCTTGCCAATACACCTTCCTATGTTGGTGTCGATTCATATGTGAGACCAAAAGCCAAATGCTACTAACTTTTGAAGCAAAATACAGTGAAAATAAAAAGGTCAATTAATTTCCAGCTTGTGAGGTAGTTGGGCATGGAGTTTGGAGTCATCAAAAATAAAATGAATATTCCTCAAAGCTTCCAATATCTATACCTTAGCTTGGCATGAAACTTCAAGTGGATGACATGGAATTTGGAGTATTATTTTACATACTTTTAAGCCATTGATTTCCTTCAAAAAAGGATTGTTTCTTCCTAGAGAAAAAAGTTAGAAATGTTAGTAATGGAATAATACTAGCACTTGCACCTATAAGAGGTTCAAGAGATTCGTTGATAGAAAATTAAAGATAAAATTTAATTGAAGATTCACTTTGGAAATGAAATTAAATAAACAATTTTTGTTACCTGTTAAAAGAAAGTAGTTATGGTTTGTGATTTCAATACAAATTTCCTAATTCCATAGGTGTTCTACCCTGAATCTCATTGATGTATTGATCAATAAACATTAGGAGCCCAATGTGATTTTCTACAATTTGATGGTGATTAACGACAACCCTAAACCATAGGTAAGACAAAATCCAATGGCATGAACCCAAAAGCACCAATCATTGCATTAACATTCCCAAAGAAAGGTAGCATTTTTGGCAAAAGTGTGGCAATGGCTATTGCTGTCCTTAAAATCAATTTGGGTAATAGATTTCATTGAGAAAATCTTCCCATTTTAACATCTATAGATTTTCGTTCTAGGACTTCAAATGCTGGTTGCAAATAGACTTGACAAGTTCAATGTCAAAAGAAAATCAATTTCATTTCCTACTCACAACTGATGATGGATTGATAAGTTACAATCCCAAACATTTTATCTCTACAAATTGATTCTTAGTTTTGCTCAATAGAAGTGGGGATCAATTAATCCCAAAGCTTTTATAGACTAGTGGGATCTAAATAGATCTAATCTCTTTGACTCTGCTTTAACTCTTCAAAAAATTTATCTTCTTTCAACTATGCACTTCACCCTTATTTTCTTCTTTGGAACATTTTAAAGTGTACTAAATTAATAATTGAACAACTGCAATAAATTCTTCAATTGTCTCACCATTCCAAGTGTAGATACTTGGAGAAACACAAACAAGTTTTCCATGACTAAAAACCATTTGGGAAGAAATAGAGGCCCCTCAAATGGGACAAAATTGTTGAAGATGATTCCTTTTGCCTTGTTTCCAAATGCCCAGTAGCCTAACATTTCCAGAGGAGAAAGTGGACACCACCACTACATAACATACAGACAATCCTTTGACCTGATATTCTTTTAACATGCTAGACTGCTCACATCCCTAGAAAATACAAATCCTACCATGTTTCCTCCATTGTATGAGGCACACCCAAGCTTCATTTTACTTAGATCGGAAAGATAAGTTGCCAAGGCTTTAGGTTTAAATAGAACTCATTCTTTCTTTATTTTTATCAAGAGATTTGCCTTATAAATTTCAATTATCTTCTTGACAAGTGTAGAAGCATTTGCTCATATTCTGCAAAGAGAGCAATGCCATGCTAGATAAACATTCCTGAATAGTATAGCCTGAATCTTCAAGTATCTTCAAGCCCTTTGCTACAGATTGTAGCTTTCACATTTAACATAACAACATGGCATCATGGACTTTATTAGACTAGCCATTCTAACAACCAAATTTCAAAGAGCATTGGAGAGATTAAACAAATTAACAAATGCAACTATCAAAAAAAGTCATGCAGTGTTGCATACAACATACCACTTTCCTTCAAATATTGCAGTCCACATTGGAATTTAAGTTGTATCAGAACTGGTTACAAGAAGACTTGTACCCATTCCCCAACCCCTTGTTTTCATCTTCCCTATTGAAAACACCCAACATCTCAGAGACACATATAGGGACATCTCCAAACAGCAGACCTGACTCTCTCTATGTCCCATGATAGTTTCCCTTAAAATTGGGAAACTTCCTATAAAAGCTTCTTATCATATCATTAAAATTATATTTATTATTCTCCTTAGGTGGTAATATTTGGCTGAAAAAAGCTAAAAGATATAATGAATTATTTTAGGTACAAGGAAGCAACTAGTAAGAAGAAAAACAATAAAAAGATTTAAGATGTCTAGGTGTACTGAATATTTATCAATTGATTGAAAATTTAACTGTTTATATCATGATGAGGATTATCAAATATCAATAAAATTATTATTTGCTTTCATTGAAATTTATTTTAGTACTTAAAGTTAAAAATATTAGCTTTTTAATTTTTTATAGTTTACATTTTTTGAAGTTCCATATCAATTGTCTATTTTTTTTCCTAAATTTAGATATTGAAATAGATTTCTATATTTGTTGTCTCCATGTACCTATGTCCCCTTTTTCTGGAAAAGAGCATACAATACCCATCCTTGTTTCCCCTACCAATCCCACTCACCATCCCCTGGTGACCCTGATTTATAGTCCAAAAAAAATCGGCCACTGAAAAGGATTGCAAACAAAGAAATTTTAATTTTTAGTTTCTTGATACAAAGGTTTCCCTTCCTCTTGTGCTGAATGAAACAGTCTAGACATGTGATGGTGGATGATGGGTGATAATATAAAAATAGAGAAAAGAAAAAAATGCCTTGCTAAAGCATATCTATAAATCAACAAACCTAGGAATTGCATCTATTAATAATCATTGACTACATTCAGAGTGTAGGCCAGATCCCTAGTACTATCCAAAGGGTCCTTTCCCACATGCTTCTCTTCCAAAATTTTAGAATAAGATTTTTCAGCTGCCATCTTATATTTAGTCTAACTTTTTGAACATCATTCACCAAAGCAATCAGTATTATGTCATGTTATCAAAGCATCTGAAACCAACCAACTTCAAATTATCATTACATATTTAAAGCATCTGATACTAATGTTCTAAGATACCAAGTTACTAAAAGATAAAAGCACATATTTCTGGCATGAATGGTTGTCCCAAATGAATAACATTATGATGCAAAAGACATTCAACAGGCCAAATCATTTATTTATAGAACTAGCTGCATAAAAAGGTCTCTAGGTAATTGATTACTTCTCACAATTCCACATTGGAAAGCATTTTTTTCAAATTAATAGACATCAGCTTGGTTTTGGCATCTCTATCAAGACTCTAAGGTGCATGATCACCATAAAGCCAAACCTGTGAACAGTCTTCTAGTTGGTGTCCAAATTTTTAAAATTCATATACAAAATGCTTTATCAGTTTTTCTGGGCTTACAATTCATCAAAATTAATACAATCACAATACATGAACATGGTCAGTTCCTACCAATTCAAAAAAATACAAAAAAGATGTAAAAATTTACACTAGAGCATGTATTAATCTGTCTTTCAGTAAAAACCCAAAAGGATCACAAGAAAAACTAGAAACACGTCAAATAGGCAATAGAAAGGAGCAATTAAATACATTGATCGATAAGAATACATTCTAGGGTGTAGGTATAGGTCCATCGCCATATACTTGATTGACAAAAAAGTTTTAAAACAAGTTTTAAATTTCCTAGCTATTACCAAATCAATGCAAACAATCCAATTCCATTTCTTCCAACATACCAATAGAATTTTTTTAATTGAAGCAAAATTGGATCTGGCTCTAGTGGAGACCCTCATGATGTTGATGTCAGTCCCATTCCACTAGAATTGTATGTCCAAAAAAACCAACCTATCTAATATATATAATTTAGTAAGTGGACTGTTCTTAGCTTCCAAACCCCTTGATCCAATCTTATTTGTCCAAGTAAATGTTACAAAAAAGCTCATATCAAGAAGGTGCCCTATCTGAATAGAAATGCAAATGGGGAAATTTAATTGTTGCATTAGACTAGACCAAATTGCTGACAAATTAAATTCAAGGACTAAAATATTTAAGAAGACCCACCAAAAAATACACCTAAACATGTGCACAAATAACACACTGGAATATGTAAACACCCACATCACATAAAAACCTCCCATTTGCAGAAAGAGCATGTCACTTCATATATATCCAAGTAGGGAAGGCTAAATACAACTACATATATAAAAGCAAGAAAATCAAAACATGCATCCGCCAAAAGGCAAGAAATGCAACTAAGTAGGTCATAAACTAAATGAAGCCTTCAATATTGTCAATCCAAAAAACAACAACACCATCTTCCTCCTTTACTCCATTCAACTAATAATAATCCCTCGCCAAAAGAAGAAAATTAAAACAAGATTTGAAAAAATCCAAGCTATACAATCATGATTTTTGGCTTTGCAACCTACCTCACCATCTGTAGCTCCACATATATTTTGGTGACCTAATGTAGTTTGTGAACTATTTTGCATCCTTTCAACCTACCCAGTTGTAATGCACTTACCCTGCAAACACAATGGTTTCCTTAATTGAGTAACCATGCCTTGCTACCACCTTGCACCTCGTGATTAGGCTTAGCACAAACTGTTGTAACATTGAAATTCAACTTGAGACCTACTGTGCAGTCTTGCTGATGCATAATTGATTTGGGGCCAACCTGGTGGACAACCCAATCTAAATAAACTCATAGAATGATGCAAGACATGGTTGAAAATAAGTCTTCCCTTATTCAAGTTATCTTTTTTGGTCTTCTTTATACAAGCTTAAATTTCTCACACAAGGAAATATAGTTGAAGTGCCAAACTAAGATCAACAAGGCATTAACAAAAACAGTTGCAAAAAGAGTAAGAAAATCCATTTTATTCAATGAGGAAAGGGTATGTGCAGGATCATCATGGAAAAAATAGGTCATTAAGTGGAAAAAAATTCAAAAAAATTAGTGTTAGGAAACTTGATGTAAAAATTTCAATAAGTTATCTATATTATTCCAAAAATATGTAAGAATAGAATCTATAAGAAATTTAATGTAGTTTCTAAACTACTACATTTATTTAAAAATAAATAAAATCTATTTGGTGAAAATTTGAAATTTCAATGCAGTAGTACTTAAATTTCAGGGAAAAAAAAAGTAGGTGTCTGTCTGACCACCCTAACCATAATAAAATGATAATATTTTTTTATAATATTTTATATATAAGTAGAGGACTCATGTTTAGATGTGATGCATATTTTTTTGTAACTTTTTTCCAAGTAAATAATTAATTATGATTTTTTATTACAACTTTTAAAAATATAAAATTTTATGTCCTGACCACCTTAACTTGGTCAAAACTTCATGAAATTTAATTTTTCTTTGTTAATCCTATAGTATGTGAAGCATAGAATGTGATGCATGTTTCATATTCAAAAAATGTGATACCATTTGAAAGTTATAGATGTTTTTCAATTAGCCTATCGATCGACTTTACTCATAATTATAATAGAAAATGAATAATAATTATTTATTAAATTAAAATTAAAGCATAATTTATATTGGTGGAAAGCTGAGAATCTCCTCTAAAAACCCTTTTAATTTCATCAATTTTGGGTAAAAAAAAAGTCATCAGCCACATACCCTACAAATACCCATAATATTGCCACTTTTTGGCCCATCATGATCCTACACATATCCAAAAATAATTAAATCAACCCCTAGAATTAGATATGCATCATTTGGTCTCTCAAAAATATACATAAAGAGACGACAAAAAAACGGTAGCAAGGAAGTCCAACAAAGTTGAGAAGACAAAACAATGATTGGAAACAAAAAACTAGAAGTTGCAAAAATTTAAAAATCCATATTAGACAAAAAATAAGATGAAAGTTAATATTTACATCTAAAAAGAAAAAGCACAATCTATATAAAAGATGAAATCCTAAAAAGACATGTTATTTAGGTGCCTCATTTATAAATTTAGTGAGTTGCTAATTAGACTCCTGATAAAATATTCTTATACCCAATAATCCAGAGACATGAATGACAAGTACTGCACATCTTACCAACTAATTCTTGTAAGTGGCAAGTGAAGTTAGCTTGGGACGTATCACTTCTAATTATTGCATATGGGTACTACAACAATAGGAAAATACTCTAAAATGTTGCCTGAAACTTCTTTGCATTTCGATCTGATGCAAATCTTTCAACGACTTTACTTTAGTTTCACGAAACAGTATCCTAGAAATGCCTATTTTTGTTGATGATGGAGAAAGTAGGCACAACTAATGCTCACCCCACGTGTCACACAATAAAAAAAGGGAAATCATGCTTACAATATCAAACAATTAGTTGGAATAGTCAAATTAGTTAAGTGAGAAGCTCTCCTTGTATCTAGGCATAGTTAAAATTAGTGATATCTACTATCTCCATTGTAAAGAACTTGGAATCAATGCAAAAAATTATAGTTATCATCAGGAAACAAGGTCGGATTGAATGTTGTTCTGATCTATGTTTTCTAATTTGGAGAAGATGCTTCAATCTTTACAATTAATTTCGTGAATCTAGCAACTTGAGTAATTGATGTGTTTATAATATGTTATATGTTTCAGGTAATATTCAATTGTGTTTTGTCAAACTTGAAATTGAAAACTTGTCTATAATGTGAAATTACACATGTAGTATAATATATATGGAAAAACATTGCAAGATGCAGCTCTGATCTGATGTCTGGATTCTTTGTTTATTACAATATGTGTGATCAACCTAGGTGAAGAGGTTTTTTCCATTTTTTTGGGTAACCTTTAAACTCCAGTACTACAGTAACTTAGATTAAAATAACTTGTTCTCTCTCGAAGTATTAAGCGACAAGAAACAAGAATCTTGTGGCTGTTACTGTGAACGGATGTAGCTCTTTGTCAATAACAGTTATGAACTGAGGGTGCATTTGGGTGTTTTTGTCAATGCATCCAAGTTTCACATACTCACAATAGTCATTTTTTTCTTGCTTTATAGTTTTTACTACTAAATAATCATTATTACACATGTTTTTCTAATATTTGAACCAACTGTTGCTGCCATTGCCTATGGTCTTGACAGGAAGGTTACCTCTATTGGTGAGAAGAATGTTTTGATTTTTGATCTTGGAAGAACCAATTGTTGTTGTCATTGTCTATGGTCTTGACAAGCAGGCTACCACTGTTGCTCAGAAGATTTATACTTGCTTTTACTTGTTGTAAAATACATCTATCTTCATAGTTGATGCAAAGCATTTAGGGTGTAGTGCTTAGTCTTGTTGCATTCATCTAAGAGAGTCCTACATGTTTTCATATCTATTGTATGCTAAGCATTGTACCGCCTGGTTGATCAATATCAATCATTGTACATTACAAAGCAATTCCAGGTAATCATAATATCCTTTCTTGTTACATGACAAAGCAATTTCCAGGTACCTATAGAATTCTATCAGTGTATTCCTTGCACCTCTTTTGGGTGCAAGTGCTAGTTATATTTTTGATACAGATGTTTTGGAGAAGAAAATAAGTTGCAGCATTTTTAGGATCCAACTTAAAAATCAGCATTGTTGGAAATACTCAGCGTATATTCATACATGATCCACATGTACCACAAATTTAACTAGCATTTTAGTAATAATGTTTAGGGTGTCCTCAATATAACTAGCACGGGCACGAAGGTCAACCATGCACACCTAATGATCAACTATATATGTAAATTGTAATGCAATAAGGGCTACTGAAGCATGAAGTATGTGCAACTCTCATCCACTAAACCTGCATGACTGCATGCACCTAGAATCCAATCTGAAATTGATTCCATTGACAACCTGTCATAGCTGCAACACTTTAATATAATAGAGTGTGGAGGTTTAAATAAGCTCCCTAATTCCATTGGCAAGCTGTCACAACTGCAACACTTGAACATAGAAGGGTGTAAAAGTTTAAATAACCTCCTTGATTCTATTGGCGACCTATCACAGCTGCAACACTTGATCATAGAAGATTGTAGAGGTTTAAATAACCATCCTTATTCGACTGGCAACCTGTCACATCTATAGTACCTGAAAGTAGTAAGTTGTAGAGGTTTAAATAACCTCCCTGATTTCATTGTCAACCTATCACAAATGTAGCATTTGAACATAATAGGAAGTTTCAAAGGTTTAAATAACCTCCTTGATTCTATTGACAATCTATTGCAGTTGTAGCATTCAAAAATAAAATATTGGACATCATGGTTTAAGTAACCTCCTTGATTCCATTGGCAACCTGTCACAGCTGCAACCTTGAACATAGAAGGTTGTGAACATTTAAATAACCTTCATGTTTCCATTGGCAACCTATCACAACTGCAACACTTAAACATGGTAGGGTATATAGATTTAAATAACCTCCCTCATTCCATTGGAAACCTATCACGGTTGTAGCACTTGAACATAGAAATGTGTAAAAGTTTAAATAACATCCCTGATTCTATTGGCAACCTATCACAGCTGCAAGACTTGAACATACAAGACTGTAGAGGTTTAAATAGCCTTCCTAATTCCATTGGCAACCTATCACATCTGTAACACTTGAAAATAGAAAGTTGCAGAGGTTTAAATAACCTCCCCAATTCCATTGCCAACCTCTCACAGCTGCAACACTTGAATATAATAGGAAATTTTAAAGGTTTGAATAACTTGCTTGATTTTGTGAACAAGATCATCCTTTGGCTTTAATTGTGATCTTATGAATATGGTTGGATTGTAAAGAAATTAGGAAATGCAGTTAATTTTTCCAAAACCTTACTATAACTGTTGCTTTGGGTATATTTAGAAATTTCTTTTGGGTTCAGGAAAATGACAAATACTACAATGGTCCATGTTCAATGAATCACGAATATCATGCAGTAGAGTTCCCTAACATTTTAACTGTGAAATAATATTTATCTTGGAGATATGTCATTTTACACTTGTTTAGTCTATTATTTAGGGATGATTATATGATATTTACATGGAAAAGGCTTTCAAACATATTTTTGAAAGAATAGTGACATATTTAGGTAGAGATATTTGAGTGTGAAGTTTGGCAGTTAAATTCTTTGCTTTGGTTTTGAAGGCTGCGTGGGTAGCAGGCCACTATGCAAGTATCACTTTTGCAGACCAGAGAAATTTTAGTGCAGCCTTACATAGTGTTGTAGCAAGATTGCAAGATCCTGAGTTGCTAGTGCATGTAGATTCTGTCTTTGCTTTGAGATCTTTTGTGGAGGATTGCAAAGGTATATTTTGGGATCATTTCATGATACTCTTCTTTCTCAATCAATAGAAAAAGATCATATTGGTCATCAATTGTACTGTAAATATTGTAAATATTATGAAATGCATATGTTTGATCTAAATTTGTCAACCTATGTTTACAGATTTGAATGAAATTCGACCAATCCTACCACAACTGCTTGATGGTGAGTAGTAGTTTAGACTATTTCTTGATCTAAAGATGTCAAAGAGTTCTCTCTTTTGTGTTCAACTTATCTTAGTAGTAATGTGAAAAACATTGGTGGGAATAAATTCTCACCTTGTAAGAAAAAGCTATTTTTAGAGAGAAAAGCCAGAGTTTAGGATTAGCTAAAGGGAACAGCTGTTAGAACAAGGAAAGATTAAATGAAAATCCCTTTAGGAGTAGGAAAGATTACTAATGCATAAAGGGCCTTTAAATATTCTCTTCAAAGAGTTTGAGAGAAAGGAGATAGATAAAAGGGATTAAATGTTGAGCTATGTTACTTGTTAAAAATATTTATGATCACACTGAAAGAAGGGAAGATTTAGATGATAGCAATGAAGAGGAATGCAACCTATTTTTTAAATTGATCCAAGATGTTGCAAATGCAATAGAGACAAAGATTTTGGGGAGTGGGGGGGCATATTTGAAATTATATTGGTCTTAGAGAACACAAAAAAGGAGCAGCTGGAGCGATGTCTTGAAATTTCCATAATTCATGCAAAGAGAGAAGATCATCTCTTTTTTGGAGAAGAAATGAGAATGATTAAGATGAGGAGTAGTGGCATATACATTTGTTGTGTAGCATAGGAGGACAATGAAAAGAAAGAGTTTTATTGTGAACAACCAAAGCTTTATGGGCATCACGTAGAGCTAGAAAACAAAGAACTCTTCATAAAAGAAGTCAAAGCTAAAGAAGATGATAGCAGCAACAGTGGAGTAGTAAAATTTTTCCTTTTAAAAAACAAAAAGACTGATGAGAAAATCCAAAATGAGTTTCAATGGGGGAGGACAAGTAGAGGTTGGTCTAAACCCACAAGAAACTGAGAAAATAGGAATAGAAAAATTTGGTAGTGGAGGATCTCCTATGGTCCAACATGTGGCTGGAAGTAGAGGAAGAAAAATATGAAAATTTGTAGAAGTATTAACTTGGTGGAAGGGCAAGCAGTGGCAGTCGGGTTCTTGAGTTCTTTGAACTAGAAGGTTCAAAATTTTGAAAAGATGGGAAAGATGATGCAACTAACCATTTAATGAATTGTGTCCCACTTACTGTCAATTTCGGGCATTTAGGTCTGTATTTTAAGAGAATATTTGTTGTATCTGCAATTTATTGAATTTCTAACTGTGATTGAATTCAAGTTTCTGAATAGAAGGTTTTTTTTCTGCTACTATCTCTTCTATATACTACATTTTTTTCTTTGTCCATTGCGAGTAAACAGATTATAAGGTAGAGAATACTTGAAGTATTTGCATTAGTTGCTATGCTGTTATTTTTTCTGTTATGTTTAGATCCATTATCAGTGAGAGAAAAGTATTGAACGAGTACCAATAGAGGTGGTCTACATCACACAACTCCTTCAGACCTAAAATATAATTTTGTGGTGAATTTATGTTTTTAATTTTTTCTTGTGCAGTCAAAACAACTTTAATAAGAATTCAAATTAATGACAAGTTTTAAACGTTTTCTATCAGTAACTTCATTAGACCTTTTAATCTTTCCAAGGAGAAAGTTGCTCCTGATTTTTCTCCATAACAAGTTATAAGTTACCCTCACCTCTAAATCCATAAATTAAAACATCATCTATCCCAAGATTTAAAAGAAAAAGAAAATTACAGTAAAAAACAATAGTGGGAAAGGGCACATGGATTGTAATCCCAAAATATAATCCTACAAGGGCTTGACCTCCAACTTGACCAGGGTAATCTGCCCAACTAGAGTCATATACTGCAAAAGATACATCCACTAGACCACCACAGAGGATGACAAGCACCACAGGTCTTTTACCAGCACGTGAGACTTCAAAAACCATCTTGTGTTATTCACATGGTAGATTCAAATTGTCTTGATCTTGACCTTCTCTTCCTTGGGTTAGGTCTAATCCAACAACAAAAACTACTCCATCTGCTTCCTTTGCAATTTATATGGCTTGAATGAACATAGTATCAAATAAGCAAGCCACATTCTCACATCTTGTTGCATACAATGTGTTCTTGACATATTTCTGTAGGCCTTGAAGTGGTGTTATGGTACTACAAGGAATCCCTAGATATTCATAAGCAGGGAAGAATTTCGATGAAGTATGATGGCCTACTTTATCTTCATATAAACTTAATTTCCAAGAATCACAAAAAGATGTAAATTAGCTCTAAAAAATTTAGAAACCAAATTATCCCGAGGAAAGCATTACTTCATGAAGTATTTGTAGGGTATATCAACACTTCACTAGAACTAGTAGTTGAACAAATGCCACAAAGAAACCTTGAATCTGGTAAACCAAATGAGAACTGTTTGGCACACCAGATTCAACTTCTTTATTGTTTTTCAAGTCTTGGTTGCTGTTCAACAGGTTGTGGAGTGCCTCTACTTATCAGATTAATAAAAACTTATCTAAAAAATGAAAGTAGAAGCCAACCATGGTAATTCCCAAGGAGAATAGTTGCATTGTTGGCATTGGGCCTGATGACAGCTAAGGACTTGGTTTGTGTTTTTTATAGAGGCAAATGTTTCCCGCTATTCTTGAGAAGCACAATTCCATGTCTTCCAGCTTCCAATGCAATTTATTGATGTTCAGTTGAACACACTTCATTTTTCTCTAGTGTGCCATATAGTTGTTGGCTAAGATCACCAGAGAAAAACCCCAGACACATTCGTATAGAGAAAAAATTGTAAAGAGTTTTGTTGACATCTGATTCATTCAGCTTTGCTTTCTGGATTGTTGATATTGTGTATCTTTGCAAATAATCTCCACAATTTACATCCATTCTTGACAAACAAAAATGTAGATACTGTTAGCAAATCAGCAAACACAATCTAATCTTAGCTGATATTTAGAATCCTTTTCTGCCTTCTCTCTGACATTAGGGTACTACTGCACTCTTGGAACCTCAAACGTTCCACCAATAGCTTCTCTTAAAATTTCAGCAGATGACAAACAAAAATCATAGTTACACTAGTTGAAAACACCACATCATACAAATGTTTATCTATGTTATAGATAAAAACACACCTAGCATTATCAAAGATGGATGGACTGAATTATAATAAACTCTATTACCATTGATATTTACAAAATACTAGTATTGGGTGTTCCATCCCTTAAATGTATTCCTCTTACCCTTCATTTTAGCTCCTAGAGTTATAGCCCTTGCTCTTCTAATAGAAATTTCTCTAGAAAAGCTAAGAATAAAGAACAACTTTAAAGCTGTCTAGCCTTAGAAGCTTAAATGCATAGTTCTTTATCTTTAGTCCATAATTAAATTATGATTAGATAATATTGACATAAATATGTATTACTCTTCATACAAAATCTAAGTCTTATCATAAAGGTGCCAATTCTATGTTACAAATAGACTAAGATTAGGCAAGCTGATTCTGCATCACCATATGACCAGTGTATATTCCTAAAACTCAAAGATCGGTACATCGTTGTGGGTGAAAATGCTACTGATAAAAGTGCAGTATAATTAGTAGAAGTTAGAATATACATCTTTAAATAGTATATGACTTTGAATAATTGTGCTTACCTGCTTTTAGAACATCTGCTACCGCATCTTCTAGAGTGAATGCATAATGATGATTAGTATTTATGATTGAAACAACATCACGGTCTGAGGTGATGTAGCTAGAAAACACAACGAAAGCATAATAAGATAAAGACCAATTCTATTAAAGTCCATGAATGACTAAAATAGGTCAATGGGGCTCTAAACTACTGCAATTAAAATAGCTAACTAAGAGTGCTAAAAGAAACTCTAAGTAATGCATCAATCTTCACAAACTAAACAATGGGTTAATATTAATGTAATTGGTTACCCTTGAAATCCCCAATCATGTCTTCCAGTGTTGGTAAGAAGCTCATAATCAGCACAAGGAGGGACTCCATTAACTCTGTTATAGGAGCACATGATACCACTTGCATGTCCTTGCTCCACACAACTCTTGAATGGTGGTTGGTATGTATCCAACAAATCTTGTTTAGTTACCTGATGATAGCCAATAGAAAATAGTGAAATCAAATAAAATGGAACCTTTATTGAAGGCCATGCAGTATGTTCAAGAAGAAGCAAAAAGTTAGAGACAAGTATTGCAGTGTACATTAGATCCATTTAGTATTTACCATGAATCTAATACATCCTTAACATGCTTTAGTTGTTTAGTAAGAAAGGTCAACATATATGCTACGATATGTATTACCAAAGCCTAAAATAGAACCAGGCAATGAATGCTACTTGCTAACACATTGAAAGAGTAACAAGTAGTGCCCTCCCATCTATCTAAATCATAAGCTGTTAAATGCTTGCAGCAGGAAGAAGCTCTCAAAGTCCGTTGGACTCTAGGTGATCCTCTTGTCTTATCAGAAAGCATATCACCTTGCAATCCACAAACATAGGCAACTGTGTACCTGCTAGCCATGAGTGGATCTTCTCCAGGCATTTCTTGACCTTGTTCCCATCTAGGATCCCTAAATATGTTAATGTTAGGTGCCCAGAAAGTCAGACGAGATTCCTGCCTTGCATCATATATTTCCCTTGCCTCTATTCTAGTAGACTACACAACCACAAGATTCTTTATCAAATCATAGCTAATAGCTCAAAGTTTGTCAAATATAAGGTGAATGTATTGAGTTTTTATTTTTTACCTACTGCTTACATGTATTTCTTCCTAACAATGCTATAGCATTTGATACCTGAACCTCCCCAGATCAAATTTTAATTTAAATATGGGTCTTTAACTGATGTGCTATTCATAGGCCATCCAATAGTGTGAGTAATCTGTTCTTTCCAACACTCGCCAGCTCAAATATTGGGAATTTTTAGTATCGTCAATTGATATTATCTTTGAGTTAGGATTCTCACTAGGCAAGGAAAAGTTCAAAACCCTCTAACTAGGTACACAAAGATGGAACTACTGAGATTTCACCATTTGGATTGCCTTGCTTAAAGAAATGACTGTGCATCCCCCATTGAAGAATTTCTTTATAGCTTTGAGCTCGATAATCTTAACAAGAGTTACATATTTAGCACAGTAATGTCTTTACACATACATCTATTACAACCATGTTTCAAATATGTAGGTGTGAGACTCTTAAGTTTTACCACTTGTAGGGCTTGGGTTATTTGTAAGGCTCACTGGGGTCAGTTGACTTCCAAGCACCGGGAGCTTCTCTATAAGCTTAGGTTAGCCTTTAGCCTCGCCAGCTCAAAATAAAACAATGGCTCTTGATCCTCAATAGCTCGAAACAAACTAAACACAATATTAAGAAATCTGGTAAACCTTAGCTTACTATTGACATAAAGCAATTTTCTTGTAGAACTTATACTTGAGCAGTAGCATAGCTAATTGATTCAAAAATTTAAAATTTTGTTTCATTTGGGAGGTCAAACAAATTCAAAAATACAAAATTTTCAAAACAAAAAAGGGTAAAATTTCTATCAAAATTGAATATTCTAAACTAATTTTGGACAAATCTTGCACGTCCAAAAAATTCTAGATCTGGCTAGATTTGGTAGCTATGGGTAGTAGCCTGATAGTAGGATTGAAAATTTTAGTGGAAAGACCATTCATAATAGGTATTGTAAAGTTCAAAGCTTGTTGTATTAGATCTTCATTATTCCCTGGAAAATATGATTGGGCTCTTAGACACTCTCTTATGCTGACCTAATGAAGGGTGGGTGTGTGTGTCGTCAGCTTCACCAGATCAAAATTGAAAAAGCACTATTGATCCCATTATCCATTTGATTCATTGAATCATTAGTGACGAGATGCAGTTTGTAGGTTGTAAGAAGTTGTCTTACTAACACCTAGTTTATTCTTCATTAGTTCTCAAGCATATGCTGGTATCGTTTCAGAAGAATTCAGATAAACCTTTTCTTATTAACTCTACTAGGGGTAATCTTTGGTCCGCGAAGACTTTCTTAATAGCAGATCAATTATCCATGCCATAATATTTTCATAGTCCATGTTATCCAAATCTTGAATACTTTTGGATGCAACTGTGTGAAGTAAAAAACTCACAGTTGTGTCAAGAAGCATTTGTGATTTCAGCAGAGCAATTACTTTATACTGAGTACTCTAGCCTACCCTAACTAGTACTGATGTTATGTTCATGTAGGCTGCCAAAAATGTATACATTGCTTATCTTTAATGAATAATAAATAACTCCCCATCATATTCAACTTTCCACCGCTAATTTGTTTTTGAAAATACTATAAGAGATGTTTAACCAAAGGAAAAAATATAGTCCGTTCAAGACAATTTGAGGACCTATCAAATTTATATTCTCTGCTCATTTTGTGATTTGAAACTAGTAAAATGACACTTATACATGTGTTATTGGTTGCACAATGCAAGAGTATAGAATAAATATCAATTCAAATCAGGGTTTCATAGGGCTACACATGGGACATGTTGCAAATTTCAGCCAAGTGAGGTGGGTAATTCAAGTATAACACATTTACTGGAAATTTATCATCTATAAATTATTCACCTTTGAAAAACCCATGCATGCATACTCAATTATAATATCAAATATATCTATAAAATACATGGATATACAAAGCATAATTGCAAATAATTTGAATAAAGGAATGCTCTGTTTTCTTGCATATTTTCAACATAATTTTTACTGTTTTAGATGTTGTATGGCCCTGTACGGGCATGAAAGAATGCTAAATTGATTGTAAGTGGTTTCTTCAATCACCTTCTATTCCTATTTTTTTTCATGCAATTAGGTATGGTTTAGAGAAATATCTTGCCATTTTTCTGTGAACGGTTATAACCCTGATTTAGGGTAAACAAGGAGAAGAATATTTATGTTTCTTTCATTCTAACCATTGAAACTCCATGGGTTTTGGTGAACTTACTCCTTTGAGAATATATTTTCTTGTTGTAAGGGTTCTAGACCAAAAGTGAAAGGCCAATATGTGAAAGATTGAAATTTCAGACTGTAAACTGTGTGATAGACTGGCAAAACATGGTTTATAGAGAAAGCACTTAGGGTTTATCAAATTGTTCATGAAAAGAGACTTTCGATGATTAATTAAGCTTATGCAGGTCTATATAAAGATGCTTGAATTATTGTATATAAGATTTTGAGACTCGAGGTATTAAAATCAATAAACCCCAGGTCTGTAATTGATGCAAAATACCAGTAAACCCAATATGCTATGATATTTAGAAGTTTTCATAATGGTGTTTGAATCCCTCTTGTACAATGATTTTTTACTGAGTTTGAGTAGAACATATTACATGTGCTCCAAAAAATGGTAAGAGGTTTTGAGACTGGTGATATTCAAATCAATAAGCCCAAGTTTGTAAAACCTGAAAAGGACTGGTAAAAGACTGTGTATAGTGTGATTTCATGAGTTTGTTCGTAGTTATTGAATTCTTCATGAGTGATATTGTTATTGAATGGTACTTATATGTTTTAAGATTCATTTACTAATAGAGTTTGATGGGTTAAGAGACCTTTTATACATGTTATTGATTTTGCTTGATAGTATGATTTATAGTCACATTTGGTAGTATAAAAGTAAGCCTGATAAAGGTGTTGGGTAAAGTGTCTAGAATGAAATGTGGGAGATGATTTTTGTGATTTGACAGATGTTTTTGAATTTTTTTATGCCATTAAGGAAGAGTAATGGATTTGGTATTTTGAGATTGTTTCTTGATGGGGCCTAATGGGCATGATTTGTTGTTAGAACAGTCCATTTTTGTGAATTCTCTTATTTGAGGTTTTGAGTTGGAAATTGGTTTGGGTCTCTATTATTTGAAGTTTTTTAAGGTGTTTATTGAATCCACAAGTGGTTAGGTGCTTTGGAACTCATTTTGGTGAATTGAAACTATGGCTTTGTGAAGGAAATGTGAAGTCCTAATTGAAGGGACAGTCAAGAATTTGGTTGAGTTTTGAAGATTGAGAAAGTGAATTGTCTTCCTTTGTATTGTACTTGATATTTTCATTTAATATACTTATATTCATGTCTCTTTACAGGTTTCTCAAGAAATAGTGTTTAGGGACCCTACAGTGAACACTGGGTAGTTGTTTATTGTTTGTACAAGTTTTAATATTTGATGGTTGTTAGCCTGTTGGTACAATTCATCCTTTTAGTTTTTGTAACTATTATATTTTGTAAGTGTGGTTGAAGCCTAAGCCATTTATAATGTAAATTTTAGAGTCATAATAGTGCATTCAAGGTTTTCATCTCTATTTTTGTTAATGGAAGGATTTTGAAAATGTTAATGAAGACCTTCTGAAACTTGATTTATGATGCAGGAAGTGCAAATGGAAATAAAACGAGTCCAAGCAGCTTCAATGTCGAGATATCCATTTATCTAAGCCTTGGGAAAAATGATATAGCTATATTAAGTGTGATGCTTGGATTTCCGGTAATGATTGAAATTTGATTTAAAGATTTCACTGAGCTTTTTGAGCCTTTGTTTGAACTTTATGACTGTGTTACTAAATATGGAATTGAAGTTAGGCTTTTGATGATGCTGGTTGTGGTTTACTTTGAATGTTGTAATGTGATGAAACATAAATTTGTTGTTATAATGTACACTTGATAATTGCACATTTTGTAATCTAATGTATATGCTACAGTATATTTATTTTTTGAAGTGCTTGCATGAAAGAAGTTCTTAATATGCCCGCTTGATTGCTCATATTTTGAGGTAAAAGAATCTAGGGGCACTTTCTGAGTGAAAGAGTGCAAGATTAAGCTATGTAGCAATCCAAGGGTTTAAAGATGGCACTTGTGACTTGTCACAAGAGTTATGGACATATCAGGTATGTTTTATGGACATATCACATCTCTCAGAACAATTTCTCTTTCAACAATCTTAGAGATGTCAGAACATACTTGAAGGTTCTTCAAACCTCTAATAGTTGTACTAGGGGCCATGTTTAGAAAACCAAATGCAATTTCTAACTTTTCACTATGGTGGTAGATAAATGATTCTTTATACCCTGTTGCCTTCATTTGCCAAGCCAATTTCTCCTACTTTGCATAGCTCTACCATGTTTTTGGATGTGATATGTCTCCTACACAAAAAACATGTACCAATTTATGGCCTTCAATCCAACTACATCAGGGTATCTTTTTAATTCCTCTATCTTTCATCAATCTCTTTACTATTTAAACCTCGTATAGATCTTTTAGAGAAGAACATAAATTGTAGCATTTTTAGGATCCAACTAAAAAAGCAGTGTTGTTGGAAATACTCATCCTATATTCATATATGATCCACAACCTATGCATTGGTGAAGATTAGTAATGTCTTTATCACACAACTGTTTTATTCTTTATTTTTCTGCTTTCATTTGTAGTCATATGTAGGTTTATTCTTGAGCATTGATATTGATATTTGATTGATAACATGTTTTCCCTTGTTTTTATGAATGGATATTTGTATAGCAAAGCTACACTAACAAACACCATTGTAGATCTCCCTAAAACATGGTAATGAGAAATGCAAGTAGCACAACTACAATAGCTACTGAATTTGATGGTTCTATAGCAATATTTATGTATATTTTCCTCAAAACACAGTTAACGGTAATTCATATCATTTGGCCTTGCTTTTTATAGATAGTTATATGAGTAGATAGTTCTTATCATAGCTATTGTTTATATATATATTTTTTACAGTGATAAAATTTCAATCATGATAATAATGTCTACATAATTGGAAAGTAGGTGGTTGAAAATATTCTATCACTTTGTCTTGAAGGCCAGCCTTTATCTACTTATCAATATTTTGAGAATGTCAAAAATTTTCTTGTAGCTGTTGAGGAATTAAAGTTTCCAACATTTGAAGCTTCTGATCTAGAACAAGTGAGCATGCTCATTCCAATATTATTAGATTCTAAATAATTAGCTCTCTATACTTTTGTCTAATATTGTTGTTACTTCAGGGGAGTTTGCAACCAAGTTCTACAACAAAAATAGTAGGCTATATTTTGGCTTTGAAATCTTACCATGAATGGCCATGAATTGAAGAAATTTGGAGGAAATGGTTCTTGGAAGTACACAGGCCTTTTGAAGTCCCCTATGCTTCTCAGAAATGCAGGATCCCCTCAATGTACCTCTTCTTGTATGGTTGCAAAGGCCTTTGAAAGCTTTTCAAATCCAATAGATGGTAGCATGCAAAAGAATTGCAGATAGTTGGATCTTTTAGGATGTGAAAAGCCTAAATTTACAAATGTAGTGAAGGTTAAAGAAAGTGTTCCTAAGACAGGGAAGATTCAACAAGATGATGTTGAACATAGACCCACTGAAATCTCACACTGTAGAGGTCATATTCATGACCTATTTGTAATGAAAGGACTAAACTCCATTATCTCATTTTTTTCATTGTTATTTAATGTTTTGCAATGCTTGAATTGAAATATAACTTCATTCCTAAGTACATGATGGCTTATTGCATGTTTATGGTTGGCAGACCTAATTGGAGCTTGGCTAAGGAGTTTTGTTGTAGGCATTAAGAATTCAAAGGAAAACATTAACCATAATCTTTTTGAACCGCTACAAGCTGCAACACTAGTATGTAACTTTGTTGTCATCCATTTTTTTGAAATTTTCATTAGAGCTTACCATTAGTGCAAATTTATTTTAGAATAGTAAAATTAATAAATGCATTTATATAGTATATATAGGTTATTTTTTAATGTATTCCCTTGCTAGATATGACCAGATGGGTTGAATATGTGTATTGTTTGCATTTGTAACAATATTCTGGTAAAAAAAAATGTACATTTAATTTCATCAACATTCTAGATCACACTTTGTGATCCATCATTAGGATAATTTCTTTAATCTTGATGGTGGATCACTGACTGTGATCTGGATTGTCAATGATATTAAATGTTATTTTTACTAGAAGCTTGTTTAGTATATCACAAAATCTGCAAATTTCATGTTTATTATGTTTGCATGTGTTAATTTTTAGTTGGTTGTATGGTGTTTTCCTAGAGTTGGGGAATGCATTTGACAACTGTGGGATAAAGTTGTAACAGGTCTACCATAGTTTTAACTTCTATCCATTAGCCTTTTGTACAAAAGAGATAGGAATGACAATTACTTTGTGCAGGTCTTTGGAGAATTTACATATGTGTCCTATGAGCATGTGGCTCCAAATGGTAGTACAGGTGGAAAGCAAGTTCATTCACTCCCTTATCCTGATCCAAATCATCCAGGCATTTAATTTGTATCATAATGTAGTATGTTCTAGGATTGGAGTACTCTATTTGACGCTTTCATTTTTATCAATGCACCAAAATCAAATGATGTAAGAATATAATGATGCATTTTTATAGTTCATGTGAGAATTGTGTTATCTAATAAAAATATACTTCCAAATATGATTTTGATGGATGTTCATATCCTCATCCAAAGCTCCAATTCACACATAGGCAAGGACACTTTCAAGTGTATCAATTACAAATTTACAATCAATAATCGAGTTATTGATCAGTGGTTTAGGAATAAGGCAGTTGTATATCACTAATTGAATATTGTCTATTTGTTTGCTATCTTGCATGAATTCATCTTTTTTAAACTTGTAAGAGATAACTAGGAAACATTATATCTAGCGCCCAAGTTTAGGGTGCCATAGTTGGAAAAGGAAAATAAAATGTTTGAATTTTATCCTTTGTATTATTTGACTTCTCTGAGTTTTTGATGTCCAAATTTTGAAACCTTATTTTCAAGCTGCAGCTCCAAATTGGAGAAGTGAAAGGTGAATACCAATGAGGAAGATTTTGGAGGAGCTGAAACCAATAGCGGCAGGAAAGCTGTGGATTTGCAAGGGGATTAAATAGGTCAAACCCCTATAGGAGGTCGTTGCCTTTCCAAAAGGACTGCAGTTAAGGAAGGGGAAAATAGTATAAGTATATGAAAATAGGAGTATTCTATTTATATAGTGTTTGTAAGTTGTATAGTGTCACTAAAACATTGAATTTAACTAATGAGATTTTGATTTGTTAATGAGGCTTAATAAAGTAAATTTTTAGAGTGGTTTTTTCTCCACTCATAAATACTGTGTTGTGTCTCCTCTTGATTTGTAATATGTTTGTGTTTGTGTCTGATCAATCATATTTGTTCAAGCATTTTAGTCTTCATTTCATGGTGTTTTTAATATTTGAATATCTATGATACTTGAAGTTTATATCTATAAACTTGTGAGAATTAATTAAGTTAGATTTGATTTGTAATGATTAAATATATTACTAAAGTAATGACTAAATTAATGACTAAATATATGACTAAATTAATGATTAAATATATGACTAAATTAATGGCTAAATATATGACTAAAGTAATGACTAAATATATGACTAAATAAATGACTACCATGACTAAATAAATGACCAGTTAATAACAATCAATGACTAAATTAATGACTAAATATATGACTAAATTAATAACTAAATATATGACTAAACAAATCACTACCATGACTAAATAAATTACTAAATTAACAATTAAATCAATGACTAAATAAATGACAAATAGTTTAGTCATAAATTTGGTGGTGTTATAAATGACTATAAATAAACCACTAAAATAATCACGTGACTAAAATTAATGACTAAATAAATGACCAAATTAATGACTAAAATGATGACTAAATAAAAGACTAAAATAGTTTAGTCATAAATTTGGTCGTGTTATAAATGACCAGCAATAAACTACTAATGGTCACGTGACCAAAATTAGTCATTTATATGCAATTTTTAGTAGTTTATTTAGTCATATATTGTTGTTTGTGTACTAGTGGGAAAAAGGGTATCTAAATCTATAAACAAATCTAGAAAATAGGTATAGTGGGACTCATTCACCACTCTTGGTGAGTTAGTCTCATTTTGCTTCTTCAAGAATTGAAATTTTTGATTTGTACTTCAATACCTGTTATTTCCTTCCAACTTGAGTTTTGGGCCCAACTCTATTAAAATTCCTACAAAATAGAATATAAACTTGATTTGATAATGGGGGTTTGTGTTGGTCAAACCCCTAGTTTGGTAATTAAACCTTGATAAAATAATGAAATGTGCATGAAAACCCTACCCTTAAGTGTGTCTAAGACTAAGAAATTTGAAACATGATGCAATCCTATTCTAATGTGCAAGAATATGATGCAAGAATGGAAATATGAAGATGAATTACTCACTTGAGGAGACCTCTAATCTCCCTAAATGATCTTTAATGATGTTTGTACCTCCCTTAGGCATAATGGAGAGTGATAATGGAAGATGTAATCACTTAGGGAACAAGTCTTTAGGCTTGGCTTGATGGCTAGTTGCATCTCCCCAAGTTAGAATCCATCATGATTCACCATAGACAACCATGGCCAACCCTTGAAAATGATAGATCTTGAATGAAATTGAGCTTAACGACCTATAAAAACACTTTAATGCTACTTCAAGACTTCAACTTTGCTTGCTTTTGAAACTTGAATACTCTTGTGAAAGATTGCTTGAAGATTCTTGATGCTTGTCTCTTTAAAAATTCTTGCTCAAAGTGCTTATATTGATAAAAATGTCTCATAAACTTTCTTATATAGGTATATACACCTAATTGATCATTATTTGGATTTCAAAGGCTGACGTCCACAAAAAAATTGAATTGAAATGGTGAATTTCTCACTCAACTGAAAAGGACCCCAAATGGGACTCATTCATCACCCTTGGTGAATGGGTCCCACCTAAGGGGACTCATTCACCCAAGGTGGAAAATGAGTCCCACCTTAGCTTTTTGAGGTGGGTTTTCTGGATTTTTGGTGATTTGAGTGATTTTATGAGATTTTTAGGTGAAATAAGCTTTGAGATCCAAAATAATGGGTCTTAGGGGCCTATAAATGATTATTTAAAGGATAATTAATGCAAGGGTACCCAAGATAGGTCCAAATCAGACCAGGAATTGTACTATCTCCAAGAAGGGAGTACAATTTTGGTGGACACAGGGTAGATATCATTTTTTTGTAGTGCATATATTTAAATGATATCATAAGTGAAACCCACCTAAGTTAGATGAGCCTAAGGTGCAAGGGAAATTTATATTAAGGATGAATTTCTTATTTTTAAGACAAATCTCCAAGTACCATTAAATGATAGGAATTAGCTCAACTTTGAATAAAAGTAAGGAATTAGTTGGAAACACCAATAGGTATCTTGCTTCACTTACACTAGCCTCTTTAAGGACACATTATGTGTATGAAATGATATGCATAATTTATCTCTAACAATAATTTAACTTTTGATAATTATAGAGATTAAATTGGCTAGAATTTGACATCCATCACATATTCAAAGGATTTTTGATGTAATTTCTTCATGTTTTCTAGTTTAACTTTTTTATAACCATTAGAGTGTTCCTAAATCTATATCATATTATGCATAGGTCATGCTTGTGTATTATGCAAAAAATTTGATGCATTAGAGTTATGCAATGCAATCAACCATAACCACATATCTCATATGATGTAAGTTCCTATATTGTTTCTTTTTCCTTAGTGCATAGCATAATTTACATTTACACTCTTGAGAACAACTATTCTATGAAGAACTCATGGAATGAACTAAAGAGCTAAAACCTATCTTGGAATATTCTCTATGTGATACCCTTCACATGTATTTATACTACATATTGAAATTTCTCTATACACTCCCATATTGAAAATGTGGTGTTAGGAGCTTATGTGCTACATTGTAGAGCACCCATATGTTCAAATCTTAGCCGCCTATTACTCAACATGGTTTCCTTCTATGTTGAGAATTAGAAATTGTGATGTGTTAAGTCTTTGTGATAGAATATCCCTTTGAAATTATCCTAAAATATTACTTCAATATACTCCTTCCATTGCTTTATATAGCTATATGGACATTGAAAAAGTAACCCTTCAACTTTTTCTATCTTTTTAAGGCCCTCCTTGTGATTTTGGCTTAATGTTGCCTTGATTTAATGTTGTGATGTGAATAACACATTCACATTAATTCTTGGGCCCTTGTAAATTAAAAAGCTTAAATGGTACCTTACTTAGGTGTTGTAAAGTGTTGTAACACACAAGTTTTCACACTTTTCTAGGGTCTTATTAATATATTTCACCTAAATAACCTCTTTTTATCATTTACCATGCCTTATTTCAAAGTGTTGTAAAGTGTTGTAACAAAATTTCACTCTTTTCTAGGCTTTTCATTAATAATCGGGATTTCTTATTTCTTAATTGGCCCCATTTTGCATCTACAAGCCTTAAGTTTATAAGTATTTTTGAAGATAAACCCAACACATATCATTTAAAACATTTAAATCTTGAAACCCACCTTAAATGCCTAAGGTGGGACCCATTCACCATTTTGGGAGAATGTGTCCCCTTAGGTGGGACCCATTTGCTCAAAGTGGTGAATGAGTTCCCTTTGGCTCAAAATTTAAGGTCAAATCAAAATTTTGGCAAGTTTTTATTTTCTAAGATCTAAGGTCAGCTTGTGATGATGTGTTTTTGAGAAATTATTGCATAATCATGTATAAATATAAGGTTTTTCCCACTCATTTCACCCCTAATCACCCACCTAATCAATCAATCAATCAATCAATCAATCACTCAAGCAATCTAAGCATCTTAAGCATTTTCAAGTCTACATCCATTGGAGTTGTTACTTGCATGTTTACAACATTCTACTTCAAGGTTTTGATGAGTTGTAGCATTGTCTTAGTTCATTCAACATTCTCTTTCCATATTTCATTTCATTTCAAGGGTTTAATTACCAACATGGGGTTTGACCAAGGAAAACCCCTATTCACTAACCCTCTAATAATTTTTCCCTCTCTTTGCATATGATTTGCAGGTCTACGTTGCAAATTTGTCAAGGAGCAAGATTGGAAAATTTTTCATAAATTTTTCAAAGATATTCAAAGCTATCGAAGTCCCAAGAGAAGCTTGGAGAAAACTTATAGGCTGAATTCTACAATTTTGGACCTGGATCTAAATTAGGAGCAGAGAAGTAGACTAAGGGCTATAGATTCCACTTTTTATTTTATAGAAATCTAGAAGTACTGATTCACCATTAGTGGTGAATGAGTCCCACTGTAGGGGCCTAAATATGATTTTTGTAAATCTGAGTACCCTTTTGTCCGAAACCTGTTTCGACAAATTCTTCCCAAAACTAGACTAAGTTGCCCAGATTGGCATATGAGTCCCAACTGGCTTCAACATTGGTTTTTTAGGATTCTCGAGCTCCATTCCATCCTTCTCTAGTCTTTAGGTGCACACTTTCAATCTCATAATTTTTGTTACATTTTACCTGCATTTTTTAGGTCTTTTTGCATATCACAGTTTGTTTTCAAACATCTAGCATTTTCCAAGTTTACACTTGGTGGTGAACCCCTTTCTTGTCTCATTCATCTCCAAGGATATGCTTATAGCCAAATCTCTCACATCCTTCATTAAGTTGAGATCTCTAAGGAATTCTTGAGTGTGGACATTATGAAATTGGATCTCTCTCCTTCTATCCATTTTGTGGACAAGGAGGTGTAGCATCCATTTTTGGCATACACAATTTAGCAAACCTGACTTTTGAATATCATATTCTAATTTGGAGTGCATTTACATCCTAGATTTAGCTTGCATTAACATTGCATTAGGTTTTGCATTAGTTAATTTGTATTTTAGGGTTTCCAATTTTGCATTAGTGAAAATATCATATAGCTTGCATTGTTGCATTTAATCTCATTAAAAGTCAGTAAATTTCTACACTTTCATATCATATTTGCATTAGAAAATCTAAAAAGCATAAATTTCATTTTAAAAATTCTAAAAAAATTCAAAAAAATAGTCCCAAGACTCATTCGATACTTACGGAGAATCAATCCCTTTACACATTCTACATTGCATTTTTTGTCATTTACAGGTCATTTTCTGAGTTTTTGTTTTTTGTTACCTTTCTATTTTTGTTTCCATATTTGATGTTTCATTTAATTCATTGTATCTAGTTTTTCAATTTTTTCATCATGGATATGTATTTGAATAAGATTTGGATGTCATTAAAGTCCTTAGTTGATGCATCAAGTTGTGCCTTTGGAACTGATCTTAATGACATTGAACTCACTCATGCTCCTTCAACTCCTAATGCATACCCTCCTTGTAATGTTGACATCATTGAAGAAGATGATGACAACATGAATAAGTTCCTCAATGATTTCCTTGACAACCTTGAAGCTAATTCATCCTTTTATCCATCCATGAACCAACCAAAGGGTGTGTGCAATAAGTTGAGTCCACTGTTTGGCCAAAAATTTGAAGTGTTTTCCCTGATTTTTAGAATTTGTCAAAATTGACCTAAAAATTTGAAGCACTTAAAGGTTGAATCTTAAAAAACATTAGTAATATGAAATGTGATACTCAGAGTCTAATTTCCAAATATGTAATTTATTTTAATACCCAGATGACACAAATTCATTTTCAATAGGAATTTCTAAAAGAAATTGTTTAAAAGTCACTTTTACCATACCATGCATGTGTACGTCATCCATATTTTGACCTAAATAATTGTATTTTTCTGAATCGTTTTGGGAAATGATCTCTAACACATTGAAGAATGTTCATGATATATTTTTTTTTGAATATATATTTTTTTGTTAATTTTTTATTGGTCGTAATTGTAGGTTTGAAAATCCCATGTGTACATCATGCATAAGATGACCTAACCTTATCATTTTTTATTTTTCTTTTTTTTCAAATTGAAAAGAATTGTCTAAATATTGTTTGCGTACAATTTTTTTCCAAAAAAATATTTTAATAAAAGGTTATTAAAATAATAATAAAAACTTGATATTTTGATTTATGAACCAATTTCATAAAAAATTATTTGAAAACTAGAGAAATTAATCCAATTGGAAAAAAAAATATTTAGAATCTACACAATCTCAACTCAAATGGGCTTTAATTTCATAAAATAATTTTGGAAAAAACCTCGTCAACCATATCAACATAGTCATTTTTTTCTCTCAATATTGTCATGACCTCGTACTTGTAGGCCCAAGGCTAAGGGTTGGGTTTCCATGCCTTTTCTAAGCCTAAATCCAAATGAGAAACATGGATTGTGATTTTCAAAACTTTTGGAATGAGTACCCACTTTAAAATGGGTACCTATTTTAAAGCTAAAAAATGACACTTCCACTAGAAGTGGATTGAACTTCTTGCACTTACCCCAAATCCTCCTACCATACCACCTCTTGAGATGTTTGGTTATTTACATCCTGAAAGAAAAGTTGAACCTAAGTTTCCTACAACAGATAAACCAAGTTCCTCTAAACAAGCAAACACTCAACCTTTGTATGATAACAAATTAACCAACACTCCTGTTAACCTTGAAGAAACATATGGAAAAGGCTTCACTATCTTGAGAAAACAAGGATGTAACATAACTAGTGAGCATGAAATTCATCAAATTTTAGAGAAAATACCAAATAATGAGAAAACAAAGGGGATAGGTTATCAAGATCCCCCTCATAATAGTAAGCCTTCTAGAGAATATATAAGGCTTCGTGATGATGGTACATTGATATTTGATTCTCCCCCCAACCTAAATATCCTTCTTTCTAGAGAGCAACACTTGACTGATATTAATGCCAAGGATTCAAGGATCCCATTGGGTCCTCTTCCTTCAAATAAATAAAAGGGTGAATCTATCAAACGCAAGAGGCCTTCCAAGTTGCAAATACTAAAGTTTCCTCTTTGTCCACCACCTGAATGCGAAAGGAAATTACAAATAATTTTAAACAAAGAAATAATAATATTACCACCTATGAATAGGTTGGTGATATATCCTAAAGATGCCAAAGTTCCACATTGTGGATATCATCAAGTTCTTGGTCCATAGTAGTGATTAGTGTCATACATTGAAATAAATAATGAGCAAGTATCACTTTGATGGCAATGATTCCTATCCAGTGATCACATAACATACTCTCCTACTCCTTATCATGTAATAGTTGTAGAACATTCTCTTCTCCCTATTACATGACCTTTTACCACCACCTATCTTAGCTCATTATTGTCTCGCACTTAGTGGGGGAAAGAAGTTGCTAGCCTTGTCCTAGTAATGCACGTGTCATTGTCCCTTCAACTTGCTCTCTAACTTATGCCTATATAGACTAAGATCAGGAAGAAGATAACTTGCTCAATGGTTGACTTGCATTTTCCTTACTAGTCTTTTGTATTTTCTTTTTCCTTTTTTTCTGATTGCATGTGCATAATGTGATCCCCTCGTGATGTTCTGTTTGATTTTCTCTCTCTTTGTGAAATTCCTCTATTTGTACCTTCATCCCTCTCTATGTCGTTCATTACTTTTGATTCTTATCCCTTTTTTATTTCTTTTTCTTGTGTTTTCCTTTTGGGAATGATGCAAGGCATCAAGACACCCTATGTCTCTTCCATGTTGACCCAAAAAAATTTCTTTTTCATTTTCTCTTTTGTCTTTTCTCTTGTGTTTTCATTTTGGGGTTCATGCAAGGTGTCGAGACACCCTATGTCTCTTTCATGTTGACCCAAAAGACTTTCTTTTTCATTTTTCCTTTTCATTTTCCCTTTTTACTTCTTTTTCTTATATTTTTCTTTTGGGGATGATGCAAGGCGTAGAGACACCCTATGTCTCTTCCATGTTTACCCAAAAGGTTTTTCTTTGTTTTCACTCTCTTTGTGTCATTCTTCTAGTTCTATGTGTATTTGGGGGATGATGATGGTTCTGAGCTCCTTACAAAGCATTACAACAACAAACATACTAACCCAAAATCCATAGATCCCTTATGTGTTTGGTGTCTTCATTTTGGGGCAAACCTCTCTTTCTTTTTTTCTTTTTATTTTACATGACACAAACTTACTCAGAAACATATGACTTGGCATAGGGCTTTCCAAGTTGGCTCTCATGTCTTCTTTCTTGTTTACATTTTTCATTTTCTACTTTAAAGTAATTTCTCATAGTAGGGTGTGTATCAATTCCTTTAAAGTGGGGACATACATTGGCATTATCATTTTTCATTTTCTTTTTTGGTTCTTAGTGCAACCTTCTTATTTCATATGATGTGTTTGTCGCTTTGTGGATGACATTGGGTGTATTTTCCTTCATGAGTGTGATCTATCTTAGCTAATTACATTCCTCTTAGTGGCTTGATGTGACACACTATATCCCCTAAGTTGTGAATTTTATATTCTTTGATAGGTCCTCTCTTGAAGACATTAGGCACAATGATCCCTAAGTAAAGACCTCGCATGAACTAAGTAATAATCCTTTGAACATTCTTTGAATTTTTCATTTGTTTTTATATGGCCACCTTGCATAACATAGCTTGCATGCCTATGGAGCCATCACTTTTGTTCATGAGATCCAACCATACGAAGTTTTTCTTGTCTCATGAAACTCCAAAAGTTATTTTCTTTGTGACACCTTATTAAAGTTATCAGGAGGTCTAACTTTGGTATGGTTGAGTGGGAGCCCATTCTGAGGCATGACTTTCCCCATAGCCACCTATGTGTGTGTGAGTGAATACCATCCATGAGTGTATGTTTCTCAATGCTTTAGGAGTTCTCACCTAGCGGAAAACTATGACTTCTGTCGCCTTAGAGTGATTATGCATTTTTCAAACAAACAACCTAGATCTGATCCACATCATCCTAGAAAAATGGTCAAAGATCGATCTAATTCGTTCTTTCATTTTTATTTTCTCTTCTTCATCTTTGACGTTGTATGTTTGTGCTTTATTATTTTTCTTGTATATCACTATCATTTGTGTTCCCTTGTGCTTATGTTGGTTTTTCATGAGATCTTGATCCTAGGGGCTTGATCACCTCTCTTGATCATTGACATCCCATCTTGCTAGCATTGGTTCATTGGAATCCCTTTTGATGTGTGTTGATCTACTTTAATGTTAATTTGAATTAGGTTCATCCTCTCACTAAAGTGGGGGCTAAATGTGGACACCAAAAAAGTATCCCTTCTACTTTTTTTGTCTTGTTTATGCCCTCCTTGTGGTTTCAGCTTAATGTTGCCTTGATTTAATGTTGTAATATGAATGACACATTCACATTAAGTCTTGGGACCTTGTTAAATAAAAAGCTTAAATAGTACCATAATTAGGTGTTGTAAAGTGTTGTAACACACTTTCACACTTTTCTAGGGTGTTATTAATATATTTCACCTAGATAACCTCTTTTTATCATTTACCAAGCCTTATTTGAAAGTGTTGTAAAGTGTTGTAACAAACTTTCACACTTTCCAAGTCTTGTCATTAATATTCAGGCTTTCTTATGCCTTAATTGGCCCCATTTTGCATCTACATGCCTTACTTATAAGTATTTTTGAAGATAAACCCGACAAATATCATTTGAAACATTTAAATCCCAAAACCCATCTTGAATGCCTAAGGTGGGACCCATTTGCGATTTTGGGCGAATGAGTCCCCTTAGGTGGGACCCATTTTCCCAGAGTGGTGAATGAGTCCCCTTTGGCTCAAAATTCAAGGTCAATTCAAATTTCTAGTAGGTTTTTATTTTCTAAGATCTAAGGTTAGCTTATGATGATGTATTTTTGAGAAATTATTACATAATCAAGTATAAATAGAGGGTTTTTTCCACTCATTTACCCCTTAATCACCTACCTAATAAATCAAGCAATGAATCAATCAATCACGTAAGCAATCTAAGCATCTCTTTCATTTTCAAGTCTACATCCATTGGAGTTGTCACTTGCATGTCTGCAACATTCTACTTCAAGGGTTTGGTGAGTTGTAACATTTTCTTTGTTCATTCATCATTCTCTTTCCATATTTCATTGCATTTCAAGGGTTTAATTACCAACATAGGGTTTGACCAAGGAATACCCCTATTCACTAACCCCATGAAATTTTTTCCCTCTCTTTGCATGTGATTTCCAGGTCTAGGTTGTAGATTTGTCAAGGAATAAGATTGGAAAAGTTTTCATAAAGTTGTCAAAGATATTCAATGTTGTCAAAGTCCTAAGAGAAGCTTAGAGAAGACTTACATGTTGAATTCTACAATTTTAGACCTAGATCTTAATCAAGAGCAGAGAAGCAGACTCAGGGCTATAGATTCCACTTTTGAGTTTCCAAAAATCTAGAAGTGGACAGATTCACCATTAGTGGTGAATGTGTCCAACTGTAGGGGCCTAAACATGAATTTTGCAAATTTGAGTACCCTTTCAATCTCATAATTTTTTTTTATAGTTTACTTGCATTTTTAGGTCTTTTTGCATATCACTTGGTGTGTTTTCAAACATCTTTCATTTTCCAAGTTTACACTTGGTGGTGAACCCCTTTCTTGTCTCATTCATCTCCAAGGATATCCTTATAGTCAGATCTCTCACATCCTTCATTGGGTTGAGATCCCTAAGGTATTCTTGAGTGTGGACATTGTGAAATTGGATCTCTCTCCTTCTATCCATTTGGTAGACAAGGAGCATCCCTTTTCGGTGTACACAAGATCATCATAATTACCATATGTGCTCCAATAAGATGGAAACACATTTCATAATCCTAATATCCTTTCCATCTGCATAGTTTCACTTTGTGTTGTGGACATGAAAATGTGATGCAATGCCTCAATGAAACCTGCCCAAAATGTCGAAGGAATCATATTTGTAGTGTAATATTGCAATGCACTATTCTTTATAAATTGTGCTTTAAAGTGGTAGTGTGATGCAATAGGAAGATGCTAGCTTTTTATGCCCCACTTATTCATTCCCAGGAAATTTTAGCAATGTGTTATCCTCGTGATATCTCGATACACTAGAAGAAAGCTGAAATATGCTTCCATCACATGTCCTCTGAGCTCAAAGGTTCATAATCCATCACATGACACAATTTATCCATGTGCTAGGAAGATGAATGTGTGATGTGAAGGAAAATTGCAATGTAATGAGAGGCTTCAACGTGTCTCAAGCAAGGTGGGCCCTTGAAACATAAGTGAGAAAAATTAGCATGTGCACTAAAATTTGTTTTAAAATGGGGAAAGTTCCTAGGTAACATGAAGAGCATAAGCTAATCATAGGCATGTAGATCTTAGACATTAGCATAAAATGTTTAAACAAAGCACATGGGGATAATAGAATGATAGGTGACTAGGCCTAAGGGGATGGTAACCTCATCGATATCAGTCACATAAGTTGTAACTTAAGAGAACAACAATGACTATAGAAATTCAATGAAGTTTTAGAACAAAAGTGCAATGGGAACATGAATATTAGGGTTTTCAAAGGTTTTTGGATATAAAAGAAACCCTAGACATGGTGTGACAAGCCCTATCCATTTGTTCTATACTTGAAAGCTCAAGAAAAATGGGACAACATTGGAAATCCAAGAAATATATTTAAAGTCCCATTAGTTTGAAAAATATAAAAGAAACACCCATTTATTAACAAGGGAAATTATAATACTTACTAAGAAATCAAATGCTAGAAATAAATTAGTCTATAAAATCAAGTGTGGTATTAATCCAAAACTAAACTATCCAAGATAAATATTTTTTTATAATTTTTTGTGTTATACTTAATAAAACCTAAGAAATATGGCTCCCACATTTTAGGAGATGGAGCACAAGGGATGAGGGCCTAGACCTATTTCACTTAGTTTCACTCAAGGAAATCCTAGAGATCTCAATCCAAAGATGGAATGAAGGAAAGTGATGTGCTAAAGGTTGTCCTAGGGTATGATTAATGACTAAAGAAGGGTTCACCACCAAGATAGGGCTTGGAAAGACAAGAAAAATGTAAGACTTAACAATGAAACTTAATGATATGAAAGACTACAATAAATGACCTAGAAATGAATGCAAAAGAGAATAGAAAGATGGGAAATTAGAGAGGTGCACTTGAAAACCTATAGCAGATTGAATGAAGACCTAAAATGTTGAAAATACTAAATTTAGTTGAAACTGGGACTCATACACTAGGCTTGGTGATTTAGTCTCAAATTAGGGTATCTAGGCAGGAACAAAAATCTAGTAGAAACAATTCTAGAACACCTAAAAATTAGAAACTTGTCCACTATACTAGGACTCATACTCCAAAATTGGTGTATCAATCTTGGACTTTTTAGAAAGTCAAAGTTTGAATCTTCTCTTCAACCTCTACTCTATCTTCTCATCTTGATTTCTAGATCTGAATTATTTAATTATGCTTTATAGGTGTCTTTTAATGATCTTGTAAACATTGTGGCAACTTGGACACCTTTGCAAACTTGAAAAATTATTTCCAATCTTTCTCTTCAATATGTCTTCAACTTAGATCTACAAATGAAACACTAAAGAGGGGAAACATTTTTTTTGTTAGTGGAAAGGGGTTTACCTTGGTCAAACCTCATTTTGTTAATCAAACCTTGTAATGAAATCAAATGTAAAGGAGGAATAATGAATGAACACAATATAATGTTGCAACTCACCAAACCCTAGAAATAAAATGATGCAAACATGTATGAGATGGTTCCAATGGATGTGGGTCTTGAGTCTTGCTTGAATTTTTTAGATCTTTAATTTAATGCTTGCTTGAATCATGAACCCTACATCACAATTATTAGCTCAAACACAAATATGATGCATGATAACTTTTAATTGATGCTTGATACTTGAATAATTCTCCAAAACATTTGATAATAAGCTCTTGAAGGCTCTTGAATGCTCTTGTAAACTCTTGAATGCTATCATAAACTCAAATTTTCTATAAGGAATGCTCTCGTGAAAGTTTTTGGGTGAAAATGAGTGAAATAACCTAGTATTATACTTGTTTATACCCAATTCCTTGAAATTACAACATTACAAGCAGACATTAGATCTACAAGAATAAAATCCAACCAAGAATTTTAATTTAATTTATGTTTAAGCCACATGAGACTCATACACCAAAATTGGTTTATGAGTCCCATTAGGTTAGGCTATGAGACACATTTTTCAAGAAAAGCTTAGATTAATATGAAATCTAGATCGAGGCCCCAAAACTTAGGAGGTACTGGTATAATGTAGAGAAAATAAAATTCAATTATGTGCATTGTGATAACAACAATATTTATGCCTTCAAATTCCTATAAAAAATTGCTCAAAACTTCAAATATTGTAACAAGTTGTATGTGCAAACATATCCTTGTTAAATTTGAGCCAAGTAAGATTGTTATTTGTCAAGATTACTCTTCTTCTCTTAGATGTAAATTAAATATAATAAATTCCAAATATTAAGGATTTTAATTTATCCCTTTGATTCCTTTAGTTGCAGCAAAATAAATGTGGATTAACATCTTAAACTTTCAACCCTTAAATGAATATATTTTGTGAATGTTGTAGCAACAATTTCAGCTATGAAGTAACATTATAACTTGAGAATTTCATACACAGCAGAAAATACTCACAACCCAAATATTTTATTTCTGCCAATCAAGATGGTAACACACATACATAACCTCCACAAATCCAACTAGAAAGTATCTCTTACAAACTTTCCACTGTCCACCTTTAGAAACTTACAAAATTCAGAAAGTTTTCACCTAAAAAGTCACCATGAACGTCCACTTTCTTTGCCCCAAAAAAATTGATGTAGTTCCCTTGGATAATTATTTTCAATATCACCTATGGAAATCCTCTTGATGGCCTGAAAAAATCAGAAATAGACTTGGGCTCTTCTCTTCTTTTTCCAATCCTCTTTGGAGCCAAACTTCCATCAACTTATAATATCTCCTTTGCCAAGTTTCATCTTCTTCTTTTAGGCTTCAATGACTCTTGGTATTCTTCTTCTTGCTTGGTGGCATCAAAATTGGAGAAAGATGAATCTTAAAGGCTTCCTTTGTTTCTTTCCTTCATGACTTGGGGGCTTTGAAGACTCTTCATTGTCCAATCTTTGTCTTCTAGTATGTAGGTGACTAGGATTTTATCCATATGCAATTTGTCTTGTCTTTTCCTTGGTGTGTAGGAAAATTAAAATATTTATTTTATTTACTTTATTTACTCCAAATTTGATTAGAAAACTATAAGACAAACAAATGGTTAAATAAATAAAATATATATGCAATATTTCTTGCAAGCCCGGATGCTCCTGCATTATACCCATATTCCCAAGGTGGCGTATGAGTTCCAAATCACTAAATTTGGTCCATACAATCCAAAAACATTAATTTATGATTGGCAATTACATATGTGTCAATATTATCCTCAGATAGATGCTTTAATTAAGGCTTGTGGAAGCAGAATAAGGCCAATTAAAGCATAAAGAAGCCCAATTAATTAATAGAAACCCTAGATTAGTGTGAAAGTGTAATACAAAAATTTACAACACCTGAGATAAGGCACCATTAAGTCAATTCAGTCTATAAAGGCCCAAACAAGTGTGAAAATGTAGAGGGATACATTTTTCTACACTACATTTATCCCCCACTTTATTGAGAGGAGGAACTTGCTTCAAACTCAAACTAAAGTAGACACAATCGCATCAAGAGGGGTTCATATGTACCCATGCTAGTAAGATAGGATAACAATGTCCAAGAGGATTGTGCAAGCCCCTAGGATCAAGATCCCATGGAAAACCAACATAGGCACAAAAAAACACACATGAAAATGATATAAGTAGCAACAACAAGGTACAAGCATGCACTGCTAAAGACATAAAGAAGAGAAAAAAATTTAAAAAGGGAGGGGTGGATCAAGCTTCGACCATTTGTCTCGCATGTTGTGGAATAGATCTAGGCTATTTTTCCAAAAAATGCATGCTCACTCTGAGGAAACAAAAATTTAGGTTGTCCATTGGGTGAGTATCCAAAAAGGTGAGACACATACACACACAGTTGGTATGCACTCACACACACAAGAAAGTGTCTATGGGAAAGTCATGCCTAATTTTGGCTTCACGTTCAACCAAACCAAAGGTGCCACACAACAATGAACTTCAAGCTTCATAAGGAAAGAAAATTTTTGTATGCTTGGAACTCATGAAAAAATAAGATGGATCCATAGGCGAGCAAAGTTTATTATGCAAGGTGGCCATATAACAAAAAATATAATGTACAGTGCATTCAAAGGAGTTTTTCTTAGTTCATGCAAGGTAATAACTTAGGGAACATCACACCTAATGTCTCCAAGAGGGTACCAATCAAAGAATAGAAGATTCACAACTTAGGGGATGAATTTTGTCATATTAAGCCACTAAGAGGAATATAATATGCTACAAGAGATCACGCTCTTGAAGGAAATAACACCTAATATCATCCCAAAAGGAAAACACAAGATAAATGAAAAAGATAAAGGAAAATATTTTGGGTCGACATAGAAGAGACATGAATGTCTCAACACCTTGCATCATCCCCACAAGAAAAACACAAGAAAAATGAAAATGATAAAGGAAAATATTTTAGATCAACGTGGAAGAGACACGAATGTCCTGACGCATTTTGTCATCCCCAAAAGGAAAACACAAGACAAATGAAAAAGATAAAGGAAGAGCCTTTGGGTCAACATGGAAGAGACATGAATGTCTTGACGTATTTTTCCATCCCCAAAAGGGAAACACAAGACAAATGAAAAATATAAATGAAGAGCTTTTGGGTCAACATGGAAGAGACATGAATGTCTCAATTCCTTGCGCCATCCCTAAAAGGAAAATACAAAAAAGAAAATGTTTATGACATAGAGAAGAATGTTGGGGAAAATAGAGGAATTCACAAAGAGAAAGATACACATTACGCTCATGGAATCACACAAAAGAAATATAAAAATGATGCAAAAGACTAGTAAGGGGGTGATCCCACAATACTGGTTTACAATTTTTGGTTAAACTGGGCATTGAAATAGTTTTTTCTAACTAAATCTTCACTTTTGGGCACCTATAGCAGCTAAACCATGAAGAATTCGAAGATGATGCAAACTAGTGATTTGTGACATTTTGTCTGTAGATTCTAAATATTATTTTTTCAAAATTTTTGGAATTAGATTCCACTTCTTTTTCTAGCACCTTCAAAAACTAGTTTTTTTCAGTAAACAATATTTTTAAGAAGTGACGCTCACTGTATAACGTATAATATTTTTCCATGAAGGATAAAATTTTAATTTTTTTGAATTTAGATTTGTAACTATGATATCTAGTGCTTCCAATTGGTTTCATAGTGTTTTATTGAATATTTTTTTCCTTAATCAAGTTTTGAAGTCATACCAATTACAATTCACACATAGGTGAACCTTATAACACAACCTTTTTTTGTATGTATCAAAATTTATTTTTTCTTTTTTTGTTGGATCAAGGAATTCAATATCTAGCGCACTCATATTTTTCAAATTTTTTTTGATAATCTACTATTTTTCCACATGTGTAGAATAGAGAGCTTGATTTTTGATTAAAAACCTACATTCACAAGAAATAAAAAATAAATATAATAATCAAATTAAATTTAATTAAAATTATACTTTTTTGGAAGCTTATAATAAGGACTACATACAAAAAAAATAAATTTTAAATGAATTCATTTGATCCCCCAAAAGGTAAATCAAAAGTGCTTTTTTATCATCATTTTGATAGGTGTGAAGGAGACTTTGTTATAGTGTATGGTTTAAAACTAGCGGGGTTCTATCCAAGGGGGCTTAGTCTAAGGTGGTTTGATCAAACTATCTTCAATTGGAATTATTTAAAAGGAAAATTTCAAGGCTTAACTCATTATATTTTCTAAAAATATGTGATTTTATCAAAAATCATGATCTCCCAGAAAGTGTAAACCACTATTGTGGCAGCAACCAAGGAAAATGGGAGTCAACCTATTATCAGGTCATCTTCATCCTAATCATGTTAATTGTATATAGATGGTAGGCAAATAGCCAAAGGGATAATGACAAATGCGGTACTAGAACAAGGCCATCTAATTCTTGCACCCACTGAGTGCAAGACAAGAATGAGATGAGATAGGTGATGGGAAAGATCTCCTTGCATTTTGAAAGGATTTTCAATGAATGTAAAGCATGTAATAGTGAGAATGTGATGATTCTTCAACTATTACATGGAAAGGAGTGAGAGGTCATGTTTTAAGGGACTATTTCTATGATATCAAACTTTTTGAATATTTTTTTAAAGCATGACACTCATTGGTACTATGTCTAAGGACTCTATGATATTCACAATATGATGTGTTTGTATTTTTAGGATTTGGAGATTGATCTTCTATGATGGGTGGTAATGTCACCATTACTTGGTTTAAAAAGTATTTGTAAAGTTATTTTAGTGGAAATTAGTGGACAGGGGAATTCAAGTTTCTTTAGTTTGTAAGGCCTTTGTTGCTTGTTAGACTCACCAATTTCTTGTGTTGAATATTGAGGAGGGGGGGCTAAGATGATCCTATCATCCTTATCATCATTATAAGTAATTGGTTGTTATTTAAGAAGGAAGAAATTCATGTCGAGAGGAGGATCTTGATATTGTAACGCTTTAGTATCTTTAGTTGGTATTTGTTCTAAGAGTTGAAGAATTTCATGTTCACTTGTTCTATCACATCCTCATTTGCTTAAGATCATGAATCCTTTTCCACGTGTCTCTTCTAGATTGATTGGAGTGTTGCTCACTTCGTTAAGGTAGCAGAGTTGTTTGTTTTCTTGGTTAGAGGAACTAGGTTCACCTATTATATGGAACTTAGACTCAGCTTGTATCTTAGTTTTAGGATGCAAGTTACCAAACATTTCAAGTGGTGGTATTATGGGGGGTGTTGGTTGTTTCATTGATGGATAAAAGGATGAATTATTCTCAAGTTTATTAAGGCAACCGTTTAGAAATTTATTCATGTTTTTATCATCTTCTCCAATGATGTCAACATCACGAGGAGGATGTACATTAGGAGTTGAGTGAGCATGAGTAAGTTCAATGTCATTAGGGTCATTTCCAAAATCACAACTTGACACATCCACTAATGATTTCAAGGAAATCCAAGGCTTACCAAAGCACATATCCATGATGAAATCTAATGTGAGAAGATAAAATAGAAGTTCTAAATGAAAATTTGAAATTATGCATTGTACATAATGAACCAAATGAAGATAGATGCAATCAGATGAGTGAAACATAGACTCTAGAAACTGAAACAAACAAATAATAGTAGCAAACATAAACACAAAAATAGAGTTTTTAGTGCTAGAAAATGCAATTTAAAACTTGAAACATGAGAAAATCACCCAAATGGGCATATGAGCCCCAATCAAAGTTTTCTAGGGGTTTATATGCTAAATAACAGTCACCACAAAATACCTAGAAATTAGGAAAAACCACGTGTACTAGGACAAAATCACCCAGAGGGGTGTATGAGTCCCAGATTAGGATTTTTGCACCATTTTAAATAAATTTTGTGTTAATGTTATGTTTTTTATTTTTGATGATGTATAAGCTAAGTTAACATGAAAATTTCAAATGAAATTCAATGATGCAAGATGCAAAAATGCAACCTATATGCACTTTCACTAATGCAATATTTAGAAACCCTAGAAGCAAATTAACTAATGGAAAACTTAATACAAAGCTAATGCAAGATATATCAAGGATTGTGATGCAATCAAAATTAGGATTAAGATTTTCTAAATGTAGGTTCACCAAAATGAAGCCTAAGAAATAGGAGTCCCACCTTTTAGGAGATAGAACACAAGGGATGAGGACCTAGGCCTCTTTCACTTAGTTTCACTCAAGGAAACCCTAGATATCTCAATCCAAAGATGGAATGAAGGAAAGAGGTCTTCCAAAGGTTTTCCTAGGCTATGATTAATGATTAAAGAAGGGTTCACCATCAAGCTAGGGCTTTGAAAGATAAGAAACATGCAAGACCTAACTATGAAACTTAATGATATTCATGACTACAATAAATAACCTAGAAATGAATGCACAAGAAAATAGAAAGATGGGAAATAATAGTGGTGCACCTAGAAACCTATAGCAGCTTGAATGAAGAGCTTAAATATTGATATTGAATTTAGTGCACATTGGGACTCATATGCCAAGCTGGGTGATTTAGTCCTAGATCAAGGTTTCTAGGTAGGAAGAAAAATCTAGCAGAGACAAGTTTGGAACACCTGAAAATGGAAATTCAACTATACTGGGACTCATATTCCAGAAGTGGTGTATCAGTCCTACTTGTCCTTTTTAGAAAGTCAAAGTAAGAATAATGAAAAGTGTGTTTACTTTTTATAAGATTGTATATATGATTGTTTGATCGGAATTCCCCAAGCGATTTGTGAGGATAACATATCAAACAAAGGGTTGAATGCTTTTTATAATGAAATTTTGATTCTTATTTACAAAATGTGTTTTGGTTTAAAGTTGAAATCAAGCTAAAATTTGAATACAGGAAATTTCTCCAATGCACAATTCAAACAACAGGTGGAGATCTGGAATATTACCTACACAAACAATTTCTAGAAAACAACTTCCCTTAGCTTTCTAGGGATACCATTTCTAAATTACAAAAGATACATGTATGCAGTAATTTTCATGCTAATTAAATTTCAATCACAAGGAACATTTACACCTGCAATGGACAATTGCATCATAGCAATTTTTCAAAGAAGACAATGTTGTCACACCTCCACCTAGCTAAAAAGCTATTTGCAGCTTGACATAGGTACTTGTTCTACACAAAATAATTACTTGAATTTTACAGTTCATCTAGTGTCAATTTGGTTTGGTGAAATAAAAGCATCTTTTTGGTGTCAAGAAATAGCAATGATGGCCTCTCTCTAGAATGGATTTGTCTCCATACAAATTGTTGTCTTTCTTTTTTCGTGTTAAAGAATCTTTTTTGTTTCAGAAAAAAATCTAAATTTGCATTTGGTCATTTGCACTGATGATTTAGAAAATGGTAAAGACATAACCAAAAATTGGAAAGCTCTCCTTGATCACCAAGGCTAGAGATTCAGGCACTTCATTGCAAACGTTGAAGACTCAAGCAACCTATTATGTGCAATTTTCTCTTTGGTCATTGAATCTAATTTAGCTATATCAAGAGCTGAAGGAGCACCAAAGCATATTTTTCTAATGCTTTCTTACCTAGATATATGATCACATTTGTAGTAACATTTGACAAAACTATTCTCCATCTTCACATATAATGACTAAACAATTTATGATAATTAATTACATCCATAGTCCATAACATCTTATTATAGAACAAAGAACTTATTTCCATGTAAATTTTCCTTATGAATATGAAGTTGATTTGAAGATGCGACTCTCTTTCCATTTGACATGTTTTTGATGATGCATTGGTTAA
>VDFB02000002.1:136069663-136184717 GCA_007258455.2 Sequoia sempervirens | reverse complement strand
AGGTCGTCTAGATGTTCATGTTATCTAGATGCTTATGCTAATTTGTGACATAATAAGTCCGATGATGATAAAAACACTTAAATGGTACAAGAAGCTTCATCACCTTCATTACCTTCCATCTTGCATTTTATTTTCTTCATCTTTCTTGTCGCAGAGAAATCAATTAATTGCTTAACTCACTGATATATGTCTCTTGAATTAAATCTCAAATCAATCAACCTGCTTCTTGAAATTTCATGTCCCCTTAATCAATCAATCAATCGATCATTGCAGCAACTTGTCTTACGTAAGCATAATTCTCAATCAGCTTAATTAGCTCAATCAGCTTCATCAGCTCATCAACCTGGCTATACTGATCATTTCCATCAATTGTTTAGTTACACCCATCAACTGTGCATTTTCATCAAAATGTACATCACTGCTTTATCACTTACGCAATATCAACTATCTAATCACTTTCTGGACATCTATCGAAAGATTAATCTTCTTACAATCTATTTGATCAATCTCTCGAGGGGGCATATCATTCTTATCATAATCCTTACTAAGATATCTTTGGGGCATGTATTAGTTGATCAATCTTTTTCTTTGAAACAATGCAACAAGTTGCATTGTCTCAAAGAGGGGCAAAATTTAGACACTAAAAAATATCCTAAGTCCACGAGTGTCATTTTTCTTGGTCATTGTTCTTCGATAATTGAATAATTTTAATTATTCAATTAGGTGTGACTGCATTCCTCTATTAACTAAATAGTTTTTAATTATTTAATTAATTCATGTTCTCATCTTTATTCTATTTTGATCAATTAAAATTATTTAATTGCATCGCTAATATATCCCTTTCTTCAATAATTAAATAAATCATTTTTTATTTAATTATTTATCTTTCATCTATAGTCAAATAATAATAATAATCATTACTTGACCTTTTATTCTTCTATAATTAAATAATTGTCAAAATTATTTAATTGTGTTTCATTCCTCTCTTTTGGATAAATAATTCAAATTAATTATCCATGTCTAATTTCCATCTCTCCATTTAATTAAATTGATAAATTTAATTAAATGTTCCTCTTTTCATTTTCTCTAAATAAATTATTTGGATAAATTATTTATTTTCCATTCCACTTGTCACTTTCCTCCATTTTGAATAAATAATTTAAAATAAATTATTTATGCACCTCCACCTAGTCAAAGATGCTCTGTCATAAGCCTCTGCCATAACATTCATTTCTGTCATAGCCTGCAAGCCTTATATGTCTGTCATAGCTATTAGGCGTCATAGCCGTCAACGTCATAGCTTTTCCATGCATGTCATATTCTTGGTGCATCAATTCTAGACCGTTGATCTTGGCATCTTTTCTGAGACTTAATCTCAACCATGCATTTTGTAACACCTCTCTCATGCATTCTCATCCATTGATCTTGGAATCTTTCTAGAAGATTAATCTCAACCGTCCATTCCAATGGTTGTCTATAAGAGCAACCTTCCTTCTCCATTTTGATTTTAACAGCTATTTTTCTCCAAGTTTCTTGCTATCATTTGTAGGTTTTTGCACAAGTGTTTCAACAAATCTGAGGGAAAAGTTGCATAACAAGAAGGAGAGCAAGAGAAAGAATCAACCATAATGGGGAGTGTTTTCTTTTATGTTTTGTATTTTTTTATTCTCTTCATTATTTGTTTTCTCTTGTTTGGATGTGGTTTAATAGTTTAGAAGTGTTGGATGTCACTTTTATCTATGCTATTTGATTTCTAACCCCATCTAACAAATACAAGCTAAATATATGATGAAAATGCACTCTAAATTAGAATTATGATGTTCTAAGTGTAGATTCACCAAAATGGAACTAATGAAAAATGGAGGATATGATGATTAAGTGTTATCACACCCACTTTCCAAGAAATTCTACTCAAGGATAACCCTAGAGATCTCAATGCAAGAGAGAAAGAGATCTTGAAATAGGGCTATCCTAGGGGCTGAATAGAATCTAACGAGGGGTTCACCACCAATTTTTGACTTAGAAAAGACAATGAAATGCTAGATAAAATGAAAACCCATTGTTCAATACAATGGCCTACAAAATGACCTATAAATTCTAGTAAAACAAAACAGAAAAGAAACAAGATGAATAGTGTGCACCTGGAAACCTAGAAGTGACTTATTGCAACTCTGAAACACTGGAGAATTTAACTTTTTGACCAACTGGGACTCATTTGTCAGCTTGGGTGAATTAATCCTAGATCTAGATTTTTGCACGGGAGTCTGTTTTAGGAAAAAGGGTATCTGAATATATAAACAGATCTAGAAAATAGGTACAGTGGGACTCATTCGCCACTCTTGGTGAATTAGTCCCATTATGCTTCTTCAAGAATTAAAATTTTTGATCTGCACTTCAACACCTACTATTTCCTTCCAACTTGAGTTTTGGGCCCAACTCTCTTAAAATACCTACAAAATAGAATATAAACTTGATTTGATAATGGGGGTTTGTGTTGGTCAAACCCCTAGTTTGGTAATTAAGCCTTGATAAAATAATGAAATGTACATGAAAACCCTACCCTTAAGTGTGTCTAAGACTAATAAATATGAAATATGATGCAAGAATGGAAATATGAAGATGAATTACTCACTTGAGGAGACCTCTAATCTCCCTAAATGAGATTTAATCATATTTTTACCTCCCTTTGGCATAATGTAGAGTGATAATGGAAGATGGAATCACTTAGGAAATGATTCTTTAGGCTTAGCTTGATGGCTAGTTGCATCTCCCAAAGCTAGAATCCATCATGATTCACCATAGACAACCATGGCCAACCCTTGAAAATGCTAGATCTTGAATGAAAGTGAGCTTGAAGACCTACAAAAATACTTTAATGCCGCTCCAAGACTTCAAATTTGCTTGCTTTTGAAACTTGAATGCTCTTGTGAAAGATTGCTTGAAGATTCTTGATGCTTGTCTCTTTAAAAATGCTTTCTCAAAGTACTTATATTGATAACAATGTCTTAGAAACTTTCTTATATAGGTATAAACACCTAATTGATCATTATTTGGATCTCAAAGGCCAACATCCACAAAAAAATTGAATTGAAATGGTGAATTTCTCACTCAAAATTGAAAAGGACCCCAAATGGGTCACACCTAAGGGTACTCATTCACCCAAGGTGGCAAATGAGTCCCACCTTAGCTTTTTGAGGTGGGTTTTCTAGATTTTCGGTGATTTGAGTGATTTTATGATATTTTTAGTTGAAATAAGCCTTGAGATCCAAAATAATGGATCTTAGGGGCATATAAATGATTATTTAAAGGATAATTAATGCAAGGGTACCCAAGATAGGTCCAAATTAGACCAGGAATTGCACTATCTCCAAGAAGGGAGTGCAATTTTGGTGGACACAAGGTAGATATCATTTTTTGTAGTGCATATATTTAAATGATATCATAAGTGAAACCCAACTAAGTTAGTAGAGCCTAAGGTGCAAGGGAAATTAATATTAGGGATGAATTTCTTATATTTTAGACAATCTCCTAGTATCCCTAAATGATAGGAATTAGCTAAACTTTAAATAAAAGTAAGGAACTAGTTGGAAACACCAAGAGGTATCTTGCTTCACTTACACTAGCCTCTTTAAGAACACACTATGTGTTTGAAATGATATGCACAATTTATCTCTAGCAATAATTTAACTTTTGATAATTATAGAGATTAATTTGGCTAGAATTTGACATCCATCACATATTCAAAGGATTTTTGATGTAATTTCTTCATGTTTTCTAGTTTAACTTTTTTATAACCATCAAAGTGTTCCTAAATCTATATCATATTATGCATAGGTCATGCTTGTGTATTATGCAAAAAATTTAATGCATTAGAGCTATGCAATGCAATCAACCATAACCACATATTTTGTATGATATAACCTATATTGTTCCTTTTTCCTTAGTGTATAGCATAATTTACATTTATTCTCTTGAGAACAACTATTCTATGAAGAACTCATGCGATGAACTAAAGAGATAAAACCTATCTTGGAATATTCTCTATGTGATACCCTTCACATGTCTTTATACTACATATTGAAATTTCTCTCTACACTCCCATATTGAAAATGTGATGTTAAGAGCTTATGTGCTGCATTGTGGAGAAGCCATATGTTCAAATCTTAGCTGCCTATTACGCAACATGGTTTCCTTCTGTAGGAGTTGATGGTGACTCCTCAACACCCCCAAGATCAGTTGCGACCAAAACCACTTCCACAAGAGAGAGAATGGCAAGAAAGCTTGCTTCACAATGCAAGATTGATTGATTGCTTGAATGAAGCTTGAATACAAATGTACATGAGATGCCTTGCTTACATGGGCAAGGTTGAGAGATAGGTATGAATATGATGTTGACAAATGTCATGATCCTATGACATGAGACAACCAACAACCTAATCACCTAGGAAATGATGCATCCTAGCTAGATAAGATAAGTTCTAGATAAGCCAACTAAGCCTTCTAGAAAGAATCTTTTACCTAAGTAAACTTAACCATGTGAATATGTCCCCTAATTTACCTAGTGGATGAATTAGCTAGGTACAAGACAATTATTCACACCAATACCCCCCCTTAAGTGCAACTTAGGGAGAAGATTATTATGCAAACTGTGCAAAGACTATGACCATGGGTCCCGGCTACTAGGCCATGTTAGGTACCCATTTACAATGCAAATGATGCAATCTCTCACAAGCGGAGAAAAAGAGAAAACCCAATGGGACAAAACTCCTCTCCAAAAGAGAGAAAACAAAACAAAAGAAACATGATGTATGGAGGACTCAATGATACCCCCCAAGAACAACATGCATCATGTATATACAATCAAATACCCCCCCATAAGAAGGAAGTAGAGAGATAAGATATCCCCCCCATGATGAAGAAGCTCCAATGCTGATGAAGAATGTCTGAAAATAAAAGATTACCCAATGTCTACAAGCAACACATCTTCCCTTAGGAAGAAACAATATCATAAGCTGATGATGAAGCCACTCCATGTCCAACTGAAAGGAGGAATCATGAATGCTCATGTATGCCTCTGAAAACTGATGAAGATCCTCCAAGCTTGAATGAGCCACAACAGAATCATGGTCAAATTGAACCAAGAAACATGACAAAGCAAGTGATGGAGGAGACTCATGAATGTCAATCTCCAAAGACAAAGAAGATGGGATAACAGTCGTACTGAAACTGTCATCAAAGAGGAGAGAAATCCCCTCAAGTGTGTCCTCCAAATCTGCAATATGAGACTCTATGAACAAGTTAGAAATCCCTGTCAAATACTCATCCCACAAAGCAAGATCTGAAAAACTATAATTACCCTGCTGAATAGAAGCATCAATGGCTGAAGGAGCAGGAGGTGGAGGAGTAGGAAGCTCAACACTAGTCTCAAGAATACCAAGGTGTAGATGACCAAACTTCTCCTCACTATCATGGTTCACACTCAATGGAGTGTGTGATGCAGTCAAAGGAACATTATCATCTTCTAAAGCAAAACGTGAAAAGGAATATACACGAGATGAGTGATCAACCATCCCAATAGCAACAATATCCCTAGTCTCCAAGTCTCTTATGTACACCTTATCTGGAGTGAACTCAACTATTTTACCTTGACCCCCATGAGTAATTTGATAAATAGAAAGGAGATTAGTGGACAAGGAAGGAACACAAAGTACATCATTGAAAGTCCCTTCCCCCATATCAATAGAACCCTTCCCACGTACCTTCATATATGTATTGTTACCCATCAATATATGAGGTGTATTACAAGGCTCAAAAGAAGAGAACATATCCATAGAGGATGCCATATGATGAGATGCCCCTGAATCAAGAAGCCATCTATGAGATGCAAGACTTGTAGAGGCCAAGAGTGCTTGTCCTTTCATCTTGTGTAGCCCAGAAGTAGATCCTGTGTCCTGTGACTGAGATGGAGTTGCCGATTGAGATGCAGAAGAAGAAGTAGCAGACACTGATGAGGGAAACTTAATGTTATTCTTTTGAAGAAGGTGTGTTAGTTCATCAATCTTCTTATTATAACATCTATGCTCATCATGTCCTAATCTTTTGCAATATGCACATTTTGACTTCTTTTTAGATGATTCCTCTTTAGAAGAGGATGTGGACTCAGGAGTGCTATGTGAAGGATAATCTTTACCTTGCTCATTAGACTTGGGTTCCTTGTTCTGCTTCTTACCTATGCCACTTGAATCCTTTGTCTCCTTTGCAACAAGAGCATGAGATCTAGAAGACTTCAATGTGCCCATGTGTATCAACTTTGCTTGTTCCCTTGTGAGTTGAGCTACAAATTCATCAAGAGAAGGCATTTTGTATGTAGTGCCAAGAGCATCCATTGTAGCATAGAAGGTAGAAACAAAAACTGAATAATCAGGACCAAGCTTAGCAAGAATAGAAAGTATCAACTGTTCATCCTCTTTAGTGACCCCACAATCAGATAACTGCAATCTAAGAGAATTGAGCTTAGAGAAAAAGTCTTGGACATTGTCAAAATCTGAAGGATTAAGACCCATGAGTTCATTCTCCAACTTAAATTTGCTCATCTTATCTAGCTTACCAAAGAGACTCTCTAAAGTATTCCAAGCTTCATTAGGATGAGTGCAAGATGCAACATGATATCTAAGATCTGGAGAAATGGACAACTTCAAAGTACCAAGAGCTTCATCCCTTCTATCAAGCCATTTTCTTTTCTCTTTTGCTCCTGCAGGTTCTGGATCTTGACCAAATGTGATTCGTTGCAACTTTGATTTTAACAATAATAACTCCATTTGAGATTTCCACTCATGATAGTTATATGGAGTTAGAAGTACAACTTTTGTCAAATCCATGATACAATGAGATATTACAAGAGGAGAACAACAAATTTCCCTCACAATACAAGAAATCAACCCCTTTGTCCCAACAAGATTTGCACTTTTTTGCAAATTTACAACAAGGAATCCCAAACTATCAAATCAGCTACAAACTGAAAATATGAAAATCTGGAAACAAATCTGCAAAAAGTGCATGAGTAGATCTGAAGTACTCCTGAATACCTTCCAAATGCCACAAATTTGGTGAAAATCGGAGATCGGAGCACAAAGATATGAAATCAGAAGCAGAAAATGATGATCGGGCTTCAACTTGGAAAAAGAGGCACAAAACTGCAAAATCTCTGCAAAATATCTGCACCACTGAAAAATTCAGATCTCTACCTTTCTGTCGATATTTCATTTGAAAAATTTTGCCTCCATATGCGAAAGTTATGAAAAAATGAAAAAAATGCCTATAAAAAGGCACTTGAGGGGCAAATACATATGGCTAAATTGGAGCAAAATTTTGACACCTAGGGGCTAGAACACGGTCATTCATATGACCTTGGATGGAATCCGAGCAAAAAATAAATATACTGCCTGCTTGTATATCCGTCGGCCTTTTGCAATTTATACAAAGTTTTACAAACAAACCCGTCGGCCTTTTAAATAAAATAAAGCTTTTAATACATATAAATGTGATTGAAAAAAAGGTTCGTACCATAAGCCGACGATGTTGCAGCTCGGCCAAGTACCCGACCAATTTGGGAGGATGTACGCCGACGGAGGAGGGAAGGTAGGTAGACCGGCGAATAGTCAGGCCATTTGATAAGACAGCCTCCACAACGCCGATGAAAAATGAGTATGTCAGATCTCTGGCTAATGAAGGCAAATACCCGCCGACGGAGTTTTCTGACAATGATTTAAATGAACAGCCGACAGATATGACCAGGTACCCGCAGACTAATGACAACCAATGAATGTCGAGGCTGATGCAGATAGCGTACCCTGCCTGGAGGATGGTACCTTGATGGGGCCAAAAGCTCTGCAAAAATAAAGATCTCTTACCGCCGATGACGATAAGGTACGCAGACGGAGGAATATACCCAGGCACTGATGTCTTTGTGGCCGATCTGACCACAAGTGGCTTCAATGCATGCCAACAGGTCAGCGACAAACTAATTAGTCATTGACTTCGTACGCTGGTCGGGCAATAAATGTCCCTTGGATAAGAGAGCCCGACGACAATACAAAAAATTGCAGATAATTTTTGCCGGATTAAATAACAAATATTCCCAAATATAATTTGCCCGAATACAAAATTTTGAATAGCCCGAAATAATTTTTTCCCGATTAACAAATAAATTTGCCCCAAATTTAATACAAAATACCGCAGAAAATATTTTTCTAAAAAATATTTTTTTGCGAAAATGAAATAATCGTACCGCAGAGAAGGTTGCTACAGCAAAAAAATTTTGCTTCAAAAACAACTTTACCCAATATAGGCGAATTTACAGTCAAAATTCGTCTGCGGAGCCTTCTGAATTCAACCTGAGGTTAATGAAACCTCAATCTACACCCAGCAAAAATCTTCAAGCCAACAATAACCCTCAGATCTGGGAAGGAATCTGCAACACCTGGAGAGCTCTGATACCATGTAGGAGTTGATGGTGACTCCTCAACACCCCCAAGATCAGTTGCGACCAAAACCACTTCCACAAGAGAGAGAATGGCAAGAAAGCTTGCTTCACAATGCAAGATTGATTGATTGCTTGAATGAAGCTTGAATACAAATGTACATGAGATGCCTTGCTTATATGGGCAAGGTTGAGAGATAGGTATGAATATGATGTTGACAAATGTCATGATCCTATGACATGAGACAACCAACAACCTAATCACCTAGGAAATGATGCATCCTAGCTAGATAAGATAAGTTCTAGATAAGCCAACTAAGCCTTCTAGAAGAATCTTTTTTACCTAAGTAAACTTAACCATGTGAATATTTCCCTAATTTGCCTAGTGGATGAATTAGCTAGGTACAAGACAATTATTCACACCAACACCTTCTATTTTGAAATTAGAATTGTGATGTATTAGTCTTGTGATAGAATATCCGCTTTGAAAATATCCTAAATACTTCAATATGCTCCTTGCATTGCTTTATATAGCTCTATGGACACCAATAAAGTAACCCTTCAACTTTTCTATCTTTTTAAGGCCCTCCTTGTGATTTTTGGCTTAATGTTTCCTTGATTTAATGTTGTGATGTGAATAGCTTACATTCACACACATTATTTCTTGGGCCCTTGTAAATTAAAATATTAAATGGTACCTTACTTAGGTGTTGTAAAGTGTTGTAACACACTTTCACACTTCTCTAGGTCTTATTAATATATTTCACCTAAATAGCCTCTTTTTATCATTTACCAAGCCTTATTTCAAAGTGTTGTAAAGTGTTGTAACAAACTTTCACACTTTTTCTAGGCTTTCCATTAATAATTGGGCTTGCTTATGCCTTAATTGGCCCCATTTTGCATCTACATACATATAAGAAAAATTATTTTTAAAGATAAATCCAACAAATATCATTTAAAACATTTAAATCCTTAAACACACCTTAAATGCCTAAGGTGGGACCCATTAAGCCATTTTGGGAAAATGTGTCCCCTTAGGTTGGACCCATTGCTCAGTGGTGAATGAGTCCCCTTTGGCTCAAAATTTAAGTTCAATTTCAAATTTATGACGGGTTTTATTTTCTAAGATCTAAGGTCAGCTTGTGATGATGTGTTTTTGAGAAATTATTGCATAATCATGTATAAATATAAGGTTTTTCCCACTCATTTCACCCCTAATCACCCACCTAATCAATCAATCAATCAATCAATCAATCACTCAAGCAATCTAAGCATCTTAAGCATTTTCAAGTCTACATCCATTGGAGTTGTTACTTGCATGTTTACAACATTCTACTTCAAGGTTTTGATGAGTTGTAGCATTGTCTTAGTTCATTCAACATTCTCTTTCCATATTTCATTTCATTTCAAGGGTTTAATTACCAACATGGGGTTTGACCAAGGAAAACCCCTATTCACTAACCCTCTAATAATTTTTCCCTCTCTTTGCATATGATTTGCAGGTCTACGTTGCAAATTTGTCAAGGAGCAAGATTGGAAAATTTTTCATAAATTTTTCAAAGATATTCAAAGCTATCGAAGTCCCAAGAGAAGCTTGGAGAAAACTTATAGGCTGAATTCTACAATTTTGGACCTGGATCTAAATTAGGAGCAGAGAAGTAGACTAAGGGCTATAGATTCCACTTTTTATTTTATAGAAATCTAGAAGTACTGATTCACCATTAGTGGTGAATGAGTCCCACTGTAGGGGCCTAAATATGATTTTTGTAAATCTGAGTACCCTTTTGTCCGAAACCTGTTTCGACAAATTCTTCCCAAAACTAGACTAAGTTGCCCAGATTGGCATATGAGTCCCAACTGGCTTCAACATTGGTTTTTTAGGATTCTCGAGCTCCATTCCATCCTTCTCTAGTCTTTAGGTGCACACTTTCAATCTCATAATTTTTGTTACATTTTACCTGCATTTTTTAGGTCTTTTTGCATATCACAGTTTGTTTTCAAACATCTAGCATTTTCCAAGTTTACACTTGGTGGTGAACCCCTTTCTTGTCTCATTCATCTCCAAGGATATGCTTATAGCCAAATCTCTCACATCCTTCATTAAGTTGAGATCTCTAAGGAATTCTTGAGTGTGGACATTATGAAATTGGATCTCTCTCCTTCTATCCATTTTGTGGACAAGGAGGTGTAGCATCCATTTTTGGCATACACAATTTAGCAAACCTGACTTTTGAATATCATATTCTAATTTGGAGTGCATTTACATCCTAGATTTAGCTTGCATTAACATTGCATTAGGTTTTGCATTAGTTAATTTGTATTTTAGGGTTTCCAATTTTGCATTAGTGAAAATATCATATAGCTTGCATTGTTGCATTTAATCTCATTAAAAGTCAGTAAATTTCTACACTTTCATATCATATTTGCATTAGAAAATCTAAAAAGCATAAATTTCATTTTAAAAATTCTAAAAAAATTCAAAAAAATAGTCCCAAGACTCATTCGATACTTACGGAGAATCAATCCCTTTACACATTCTACATTGCATTTTTTGTCATTTACAGGTCATTTTCTGAGTTTTTGTTTTTTGTTACCTTTCTATTTTTGTTTCCATATTTGATGTTTCATTTAATTCATTGTATCTAGTTTTTCAATTTTTTCATCATGGATATGTATTTGAATAAGATTTGGATGTCATTAAAGTCCTTAGTTGATGCATCAAGTTGTGCCTTTGGAACTGATCTTAATGACATTGAACTCACTCATGCTCCTTCAACTCCTAATGCATACCCTCCTTGTAATGTTGACATCATTGAAGAAGATGATGACAACATGAATAAGTTCCTCAATGATTTCCTTGACAACCTTGAAGCTAATTCATCCTTTTATCCATCCATGAACCAACCAAAGGGTGTGTGCAATAAGTTGAGTCCACTGTTTGGCCAAAAATTTGAAGTGTTTTCCCTGATTTTTAGAATTTGTCAAAATTGACCTAAAAATTTGAAGCACTTAAAGGTTGAATCTTAAAAAACATTAGTAATATGAAATGTGATACTCAGAGTCTAATTTCCAAATATGTAATTTATTTTAATACCCAGATGACACAAATTCATTTTCAATAGGAATTTCTAAAAGAAATTGTTTAAAAGTCACTTTTACCATACCATGCATGTGTACGTCATCCATATTTTGACCTAAATAATTGTATTTTTCTGAATCGTTTTGGGAAATGATCTCTAACACATTGAAGAATGTTCATGATATATTTTTTTTTGAATATATATTTTTTTGTTAATTTTTTATTGGTCGTAATTGTAGGTTTGAAAATCCCATGTGTACATCATGCATAAGATGACCTAACCTTATCATTTTTTATTTTTCTTTTTTTTCAAATTGAAAAGAATTGTCTAAATATTGTTTGCGTACAATTTTTTTCCAAAAAAATATTTTAATAAAAGGTTATTAAAATAATAATAAAAACTTGATATTTTGATTTATGAACCAATTTCATAAAAAATTATTTGAAAACTAGAGAAATTAATCCAATTGGAAAAAAAAATATTTAGAATCTACACAATCTCAACTCAAATGGGCTTTAATTTCATAAAATAATTTTGGAAAAAACCTCGTCAACCATATCAACATAGTCATTTTTTTCTCTCAATATTGTCATGACCTCGTACTTGTAGGCCCAAGGCTAAGGGTTGGGTTTCCATGCCTTTTCTAAGCCTAAATCCAAATGAGAAACATGGATTGTGATTTTCAAAACTTTTGGAATGAGTACCCACTTTAAAATGGGTACCTATTTTAAAGCTAAAAAATGACACTTCCACTAGAAGTGGATTGAACTTCTTGCACTTACCCCAAATCCTCCTACCATACCACCTCTTGAGATGTTTGGTTATTTACATCCTGAAAGAAAAGTTGAACCTAAGTTTCCTACAACAGATAAACCAAGTTCCTCTAAACAAGCAAACACTCAACCTTTGTATGATAACAAATTAACCAACACTCCTGTTAACCTTGAAGAAACATATGGAAAAGGCTTCACTATCTTGAGAAAACAAGGATGTAACATAACTAGTGAGCATGAAATTCATCAAATTTTAGAGAAAATACCAAATAATGAGAAAACAAAGGGGATAGGTTATCAAGATCCCCCTCATAATAGTAAGCCTTCTAGAGAATATATAAGGCTTCGTGATGATGGTACATTGATATTTGATTCTCCCCCCAACCTAAATATCCTTCTTTCTAGAGAGCAACACTTGACTGATATTAATGCCAAGGATTCAAGGATCCCATTGGGTCCTCTTCCTTCAAATAAATAAAAGGGTGAATCTATCAAACGCAAGAGGCCTTCCAAGTTGCAAATACTAAAGTTTCCTCTTTGTCCACCACCTGAATGCGAAAGGAAATTACAAATAATTTTAAACAAAGAAATAATAATATTACCACCTATGAATAGGTTGGTGATATATCCTAAAGATGCCAAAGTTCCACATTGTGGATATCATCAAGTTCTTGGTCCATAGTAGTGATTAGTGTCATACATTGAAATAAATAATGAGCAAGTATCACTTTGATGGCAATGATTCCTATCCAGTGATCACATAACATACTCTCCTACTCCTTATCATGTAATAGTTGTAGAACATTCTCTTCTCCCTATTACATGACCTTTTACCACCACCTATCTTAGCTCATTATTGTCTCGCACTTAGTGGGGGAAAGAAGTTGCTAGCCTTGTCCTAGTAATGCACGTGTCATTGTCCCTTCAACTTGCTCTCTAACTTATGCCTATATAGACTAAGATCAGGAAGAAGATAACTTGCTCAATGGTTGACTTGCATTTTCCTTACTAGTCTTTTGTATTTTCTTTTTCCTTTTTTTCTGATTGCATGTGCATAATGTGATCCCCTCGTGATGTTCTGTTTGATTTTCTCTCTCTTTGTGAAATTCCTCTATTTGTACCTTCATCCCTCTCTATGTCGTTCATTACTTTTGATTCTTATCCCTTTTTTATTTCTTTTTCTTGTGTTTTCCTTTTGGGAATGATGCAAGGCATCAAGACACCCTATGTCTCTTCCATGTTGACCCAAAAGAATTTCTTTTTCATTTTCTCTTTTGTCTTTTCTCTTGTGTTTTCATTTTGGGGTTCATGCAAGGTGTCGAGACACCCTATGTCTCTTTCATGTTGACCCAAAAGACTTTCTTTTTCATTTTTCCTTTTCATTTTCCCTTTTTACTTCTTTTTCTTATATTTTTCTTTTGGGGATGATGCAAGGCGTAGAGACACCCTATGTCTCTTCCATGTTTACCCAAAAGGTTTTTCTTTGTTTTCACTCTCTTTGTGTCATTCTTCTAGTTCTATGTGTATTTGGGGGATGATGATGGTTCTGAGCTCCTTACAAAGCATTACAACAACAAACATACTAACCCAAAATCCATAGATCCCTTATGTGTTTGGTGTCTTCATTTTGGGGCAAACCTCTCTTTCTTTTTTTCTTTTTATTTTACATGACACAAACTTACTCAGAAACATATGACTTGGCATAGGGCTTTCCAAGTTGGCTCTCATGTCTTCTTTCTTGTTTACATTTTTCATTTTCTACTTTAAAGTAATTTCTCATAGTAGGGTGTGTATCAATTCCTTTAAAGTGGGGACATACATTGGCATTATCATTTTTCATTTTCTTTTTTGGTTCTTAGTGCAACCTTCTTATTTCATATGATGTGTTTGTCGCTTTGTGGATGACATTGGGTGTATTTTCCTTCATGAGTGTGATCTATCTTAGCTAATTACATTCCTCTTAGTGGCTTGATGTGACACACTATATCCCCTAAGTTGTGAATTTTATATTCTTTGATAGGTCCTCTCTTGAAGACATTAGGCACAATGATCCCTAAGTAAAGACCTCGCATGAACTAAGTAATAATCCTTTGAACATTCTTTGAATTTTTCATTTGTTTTTATATGGCCACCTTGCATAACATAGCTTGCATGCCTATGGAGCCATCACTTTTGTTCATGAGATCCAACCATACGAAGTTTTTCTTGTCTCATGAAACTCCAAAAGTTATTTTCTTTGTGACACCTTATTAAAGTTATCAGGAGGTCTAACTTTGGTATGGTTGAGTGGGAGCCCATTCTGAGGCATGACTTTCCCCATAGCCACCTATGTGTGTGTGAGTGAATACCATCCATGAGTGTATGTTTCTCAATGCTTTAGGAGTTCTCACCTAGCGGAAAACTATGACTTCTGTCGCCTTAGAGTGATTATGCATTTTTCAAACAAACAACCTAGATCTGATCCACATCATCCTAGAAAAATGGTCAAAGATCGATCTAATTCGTTCTTTCATTTTTATTTTCTCTTCTTCATCTTTGACGTTGTATGTTTGTGCTTTATTATTTTTCTTGTATATCACTATCATTTGTGTTCCCTTGTGCTTATGTTGGTTTTTCATGAGATCTTGATCCTAGGGGCTTGATCACCTCTCTTGATCATTGACATCCCATCTTGCTAGCATTGGTTCATTGGAATCCCTTTTGATGTGTGTTGATCTACTTTAATGTTAATTTGAATTAGGTTCATCCTCTCACTAAAGTGGGGGCTAAATGTGGACACCAAAAAAGTATCCCTTCTACTTTTTTTGTCTTGTTTATGCCCTCCTTGTGGTTTCAGCTTAATGTTGCCTTGATTTAATGTTGTAATATGAATGACACATTCACATTAAGTCTTGGGACCTTGTTAAATAAAAAGCTTAAATAGTACCATAATTAGGTGTTGTAAAGTGTTGTAACACACTTTCACACTTTTCTAGGGTGTTATTAATATATTTCACCTAGATAACCTCTTTTTATCATTTACCAAGCCTTATTTGAAAGTGTTGTAAAGTGTTGTAACAAACTTTCACACTTTCCAAGTCTTGTCATTAATATTCAGGCTTTCTTATGCCTTAATTGGCCCCATTTTGCATCTACATGCCTTACTTATAAGTATTTTTGAAGATAAACCCGACAAATATCATTTGAAACATTTAAATCCCAAAACCCATCTTGAATGCCTAAGGTGGGACCCATTTGCGATTTTGGGCGAATGAGTCCCCTTAGGTGGGACCCATTTTCCCAGAGTGGTGAATGAGTCCCCTTTGGCTCAAAATTCAAGGTCAATTCAAATTTCTAGTAGGTTTTTATTTTCTAAGATCTAAGGTTAGCTTATGATGATGTATTTTTGAGAAATTATTACATAATCAAGTATAAATAGAGGGTTTTTTCCACTCATTTACCCCTTAATCACCTACCTAATAAATCAAGCAATGAATCAATCAATCACGTAAGCAATCTAAGCATCTCTTTCATTTTCAAGTCTACATCCATTGGAGTTGTCACTTGCATGTCTGCAACATTCTACTTCAAGGGTTTGGTGAGTTGTAACATTTTCTTTGTTCATTCATCATTCTCTTTCCATATTTCATTGCATTTCAAGGGTTTAATTACCAACATAGGGTTTGACCAAGGAATACCCCTATTCACTAACCCCATGAAATTTTTTCCCTCTCTTTGCATGTGATTTCCAGGTCTAGGTTGTAGATTTGTCAAGGAATAAGATTGGAAAAGTTTTCATAAAGTTGTCAAAGATATTCAATGTTGTCAAAGTCCTAAGAGAAGCTTAGAGAAGACTTACATGTTGAATTCTACAATTTTAGACCTAGATCTTAATCAAGAGCAGAGAAGCAGACTCAGGGCTATAGATTCCACTTTTGAGTTTCCAAAAATCTAGAAGTGGACAGATTCACCATTAGTGGTGAATGTGTCCAACTGTAGGGGCCTAAACATGAATTTTGCAAATTTGAGTACCCTTTCAATCTCATAATTTTTTTTTATAGTTTACTTGCATTTTTAGGTCTTTTTGCATATCACTTGGTGTGTTTTCAAACATCTTTCATTTTCCAAGTTTACACTTGGTGGTGAACCCCTTTCTTGTCTCATTCATCTCCAAGGATATCCTTATAGTCAGATCTCTCACATCCTTCATTGGGTTGAGATCCCTAAGGTATTCTTGAGTGTGGACATTGTGAAATTGGATCTCTCTCCTTCTATCCATTTGGTAGACAAGGAGCATCCCTTTTCGGTGTACACAAGATCATCATAATTACCATATGTGCTCCAATAAGATGGAAACACATTTCATAATCCTAATATCCTTTCCATCTGCATAGTTTCACTTTGTGTTGTGGACATGAAAATGTGATGCAATGCCTCAATGAAACCTGCCCAAAATGTCGAAGGAATCATATTTGTAGTGTAATATTGCAATGCACTATTCTTTATAAATTGTGCTTTAAAGTGGTAGTGTGATGCAATAGGAAGATGCTAGCTTTTTATGCCCCACTTATTCATTCCCAGGAAATTTTAGCAATGTGTTATCCTCGTGATATCTCGATACACTAGAAGAAAGCTGAAATATGCTTCCATCACATGTCCTCTGAGCTCAAAGGTTCATAATCCATCACATGACACAATTTATCCATGTGCTAGGAAGATGAATGTGTGATGTGAAGGAAAATTGCAATGTAATGAGAGGCTTCAACGTGTCTCAAGCAAGGTGGGCCCTTGAAACATAAGTGAGAAAAATTAGCATGTGCACTAAAATTTGTTTTAAAATGGGGAAAGTTCCTAGGTAACATGAAGAGCATAAGCTAATCATAGGCATGTAGATCTTAGACATTAGCATAAAATGTTTAAACAAAGCACATGGGGATAATAGAATGATAGGTGACTAGGCCTAAGGGGATGGTAACCTCATCGATATCAGTCACATAAGTTGTAACTTAAGAGAACAACAATGACTATAGAAATTCAATGAAGTTTTAGAACAAAAGTGCAATGGGAACATGAATATTAGGGTTTTCAAAGGTTTTTGGATATAAAAGAAACCCTAGACATGGTGTGACAAGCCCTATCCATTTGTTCTATACTTGAAAGCTCAAGAAAAATGGGACAACATTGGAAATCCAAGAAATATATTTAAAGTCCCATTAGTTTGAAAAATATAAAAGAAACACCCATTTATTAACAAGGGAAATTATAATACTTACTAAGAAATCAAATGCTAGAAATAAATTAGTCTATAAAATCAAGTGTGGTATTAATCCAAAACTAAACTATCCAAGATAAATATTTTTTTATAATTTTTTGTGTTATACTTAATAAAACCTAAGAAATATGGCTCCCACATTTTAGGAGATGGAGCACAAGGGATGAGGGCCTAGACCTATTTCACTTAGTTTCACTCAAGGAAATCCTAGAGATCTCAATCCAAAGATGGAATGAAGGAAAGTGATGTGCTAAAGGTTGTCCTAGGGTATGATTAATGACTAAAGAAGGGTTCACCACCAAGATAGGGCTTGGAAAGACAAGAAAAATGTAAGACTTAACAATGAAACTTAATGATATGAAAGACTACAATAAATGACCTAGAAATGAATGCAAAAGAGAATAGAAAGATGGGAAATTAGAGAGGTGCACTTGAAAACCTATAGCAGATTGAATGAAGACCTAAAATGTTGAAAATACTAAATTTAGTTGAAACTGGGACTCATACACTAGGCTTGGTGATTTAGTCTCAAATTAGGGTATCTAGGCAGGAACAAAAATCTAGTAGAAACAATTCTAGAACACCTAAAAATTAGAAACTTGTCCACTATACTAGGACTCATACTCCAAAATTGGTGTATCAATCTTGGACTTTTTAGAAAGTCAAAGTTTGAATCTTCTCTTCAACCTCTACTCTATCTTCTCATCTTGATTTCTAGATCTGAATTATTTAATTATGCTTTATAGGTGTCTTTTAATGATCTTGTAAACATTGTGGCAACTTGGACACCTTTGCAAACTTGAAAAATTATTTCCAATCTTTCTCTTCAATATGTCTTCAACTTAGATCTACAAATGAAACACTAAAGAGGGGAAACATTTTTTTTGTTAGTGGAAAGGGGTTTACCTTGGTCAAACCTCATTTTGTTAATCAAACCTTGTAATGAAATCAAATGTAAAGGAGGAATAATGAATGAACACAATATAATGTTGCAACTCACCAAACCCTAGAAATAAAATGATGCAAACATGTATGAGATGGTTCCAATGGATGTGGGTCTTGAGTCTTGCTTGAATTTTTTAGATCTTTAATTTAATGCTTGCTTGAATCATGAACCCTACATCACAATTATTAGCTCAAACACAAATATGATGCATGATAACTTTTAATTGATGCTTGATACTTGAATAATTCTCCAAAACATTTGATAATAAGCTCTTGAAGGCTCTTGAATGCTCTTGTAAACTCTTGAATGCTATCATAAACTCAAATTTTCTATAAGGAATGCTCTCGTGAAAGTTTTTGGGTGAAAATGAGTGAAATAACCTAGTATTATACTTGTTTATACCCAATTCCTTGAAATTACAACATTACAAGCAGACATTAGATCTACAAGAATAAAATCCAACCAAGAATTTTAATTTAATTTATGTTTAAGCCACATGAGACTCATACACCAAAATTGGTTTATGAGTCCCATTAGGTTAGGCTATGAGACACATTTTTCAAGAAAAGCTTAGATTAATATGAAATCTAGATCGAGGCCCCAAAACTTAGGAGGTACTGGTATAATGTAGAGAAAATAAAATTCAATTATGTGCATTGTGATAACAACAATATTTATGCCTTCAAATTCCTATAAAAAATTGCTCAAAACTTCAAATATTGTAACAAGTTGTATGTGCAAACATATCCTTGTTAAATTTGAGCCAAGTAAGATTGTTATTTGTCAAGATTACTCTTCTTCTCTTAGATGTAAATTAAATATAATAAATTCCAAATATTAAGGATTTTAATTTATCCCTTTGATTCCTTTAGTTGCAGCAAAATAAATGTGGATTAACATCTTAAACTTTCAACCCTTAAATGAATATATTTTGTGAATGTTGTAGCAACAATTTCAGCTATGAAGTAACATTATAACTTGAGAATTTCATACACAGCAGAAAATACTCACAACCCAAATATTTTATTTCTGCCAATCAAGATGGTAACACACATACATAACCTCCACAAATCCAACTAGAAAGTATCTCTTACAAACTTTCCACTGTCCACCTTTAGAAACTTACAAAATTCAGAAAGTTTTCACCTAAAAAGTCACCATGAACGTCCACTTTCTTTGCCCCAAAAAAATTGATGTAGTTCCCTTGGATAATTATTTTCAATATCACCTATGGAAATCCTCTTGATGGCCTGAAAAAATCAGAAATAGACTTGGGCTCTTCTCTTCTTTTTCCAATCCTCTTTGGAGCCAAACTTCCATCAACTTATAATATCTCCTTTGCCAAGTTTCATCTTCTTCTTTTAGGCTTCAATGACTCTTGGTATTCTTCTTCTTGCTTGGTGGCATCAAAATTGGAGAAAGATGAATCTTAAAGGCTTCCTTTGTTTCTTTCCTTCATGACTTGGGGGCTTTGAAGACTCTTCATTGTCCAATCTTTGTCTTCTAGTATGTAGGTGACTAGGATTTTATCCATATGCAATTTGTCTTGTCTTTTCCTTGGTGTGTAGGAAAATTAAAATATTTATTTTATTTACTTTATTTACTCCAAATTTGATTAGAAAACTATAAGACAAACAAATGGTTAAATAAATAAAATATATATGCAATATTTCTTGCAAGCCCGGATGCTCCTGCATTATACCCATATTCCCAAGGTGGCGTATGAGTTCCAAATCACTAAATTTGGTCCATACAATCCAAAAACATTAATTTATGATTGGCAATTACATATGTGTCAATATTATCCTCAGATAGATGCTTTAATTAAGGCTTGTGGAAGCAGAATAAGGCCAATTAAAGCATAAAGAAGCCCAATTAATTAATAGAAACCCTAGATTAGTGTGAAAGTGTAATACAAAAATTTACAACACCTGAGATAAGGCACCATTAAGTCAATTCAGTCTATAAAGGCCCAAACAAGTGTGAAAATGTAGAGGGATACATTTTTCTACACTACATTTATCCCCCACTTTATTGAGAGGAGGAACTTGCTTCAAACTCAAACTAAAGTAGACACAATCGCATCAAGAGGGGTTCATATGTACCCATGCTAGTAAGATAGGATAACAATGTCCAAGAGGATTGTGCAAGCCCCTAGGATCAAGATCCCATGGAAAACCAACATAGGCACAAAAAAACACACATGAAAATGATATAAGTAGCAACAACAAGGTACAAGCATGCACTGCTAAAGACATAAAGAAGAGAAAAAAATTTAAAAAGGGAGGGGTGGATCAAGCTTCGACCATTTGTCTCGCATGTTGTGGAATAGATCTAGGCTATTTTTCCAAAAAATGCATGCTCACTCTGAGGAAACAAAAATTTAGGTTGTCCATTGGGTGAGTATCCAAAAAGGTGAGACACATACACACACAGTTGGTATGCACTCACACACACAAGAAAGTGTCTATGGGAAAGTCATGCCTAATTTTGGCTTCACGTTCAACCAAACCAAAGGTGCCACACAACAATGAACTTCAAGCTTCATAAGGAAAGAAAATTTTTGTATGCTTGGAACTCATGAAAAAATAAGATGGATCCATAGGCGAGCAAAGTTTATTATGCAAGGTGGCCATATAACAAAAAATATAATGTACAGTGCATTCAAAGGAGTTTTTCTTAGTTCATGCAAGGTAATAACTTAGGGAACATCACACCTAATGTCTCCAAGAGGGTACCAATCAAAGAATAGAAGATTCACAACTTAGGGGATGAATTTTGTCATATTAAGCCACTAAGAGGAATATAATATGCTACAAGAGATCACGCTCTTGAAGGAAATAACACCTAATATCATCCCAAAAGGAAAACACAAGATAAATGAAAAAGATAAAGGAAAATATTTTGGGTCGACATAGAAGAGACATGAATGTCTCAACACCTTGCATCATCCCCACAAGAAAAACACAAGAAAAATGAAAATGATAAAGGAAAATATTTTAGATCAACGTGGAAGAGACACGAATGTCCTGACGCATTTTGTCATCCCCAAAAGGAAAACACAAGACAAATGAAAAAGATAAAGGAAGAGCCTTTGGGTCAACATGGAAGAGACATGAATGTCTTGACGTATTTTTCCATCCCCAAAAGGGAAACACAAGACAAATGAAAAATATAAATGAAGAGCTTTTGGGTCAACATGGAAGAGACATGAATGTCTCAATTCCTTGCGCCATCCCTAAAAGGAAAATACAAAAAAGAAAATGTTTATGACATAGAGAAGAATGTTGGGGAAAATAGAGGAATTCACAAAGAGAAAGATACACATTACGCTCATGGAATCACACAAAAGAAATATAAAAATGATGCAAAAGACTAGTAAGGGGGTGATCCCACAATACTGGTTTACAATTTTTGGTTAAACTGGGCATTGAAATAGTTTTTTCTAACTAAATCTTCACTTTTGGGCACCTATAGCAGCTAAACCATGAAGAATTCGAAGATGATGCAAACTAGTGATTTGTGACATTTTGTCTGTAGATTCTAAATATTATTTTTTCAAAATTTTTGGAATTAGATTCCACTTCTTTTTCTAGCACCTTCAAAAACTAGTTTTTTTCAGTAAACAATATTTTTAAGAAGTGACGCTCACTGTATAACGTATAATATTTTTCCATGAAGGATAAAATTTTAATTTTTTTGAATTTAGATTTGTAACTATGATATCTAGTGCTTCCAATTTTCATAGTGTTTTATTGAATATTTTTTCCTTAATCAAGTTTCTGAAGTCATACCAATTACAATTCACACATAGGTGAACCTTATAACACCTTTTTTTTTGTATGTATCAAAATTTATTTTTCTTTTGTTGGATCAAGGAATTCAATATCTAGCACTCATATTTTTCAAATTTTTGATAATCTACTATTTTTCCACATGTGTAGAATAGAGAGCTTGATTTTGATTAAAACCACATTCACAAGAAATAAAATAAATATAATAATCAAATTAAATTTAATTAAAATTATACTTTTGGAAGCTTATAATAAGGATACATACAAAAAATAAATTTTAAATGAATTCATTTGATCCCCCAAAGGTAAATCAAAAGTGCTTTTTTATCATCATTTTGATAGGTGTGAAGGAGACTTTGTTATAGTGTATGGTTTAAAACTAGCGGGGTTCTATCCAAGGGGGCTTAGTCTAAGGTGGTTTGATCAAACTATCTTCAATTGGAATTATTTAAAAGGAAAATTTCAAGGCTTAACTCATTATATTTTCTAAAAATATGTGATTTTATCAAAAATCATGATCTCCCAGAAAGTGTAAACCACTATTGTGGCAGCAACCAAGGAAAATGGGAGTCAACCTATTATCAGGTCATCTTCATCCTAATCATGTTAATTGTATATAGATGGTAGGCAAATAGCCAAAGGGATAATGACAAATGCGGTACTAGAACAAGGCCATCTAATTCTTGCACCCACTGAGTGCAAGACAAGAATGAGATGAGATAGGTGATGGGAAAGATCTCCTTGCATTTTGAAAGGATTTTCAATGAATGTAAAGCATGTAATAGTGAGAATGTGATGATTCTTCAACTATTACATGGAAAGGAGTGAGAGGTCATGTTTTAAGGGACTATTTCTATGATATCAAACTTTTTGAATATTTTTTTAAAGCATGACACTCATTGGTACTATGTCTAAGGACTCTATGATATTCACAATATGATGTGTTTGTATTTTTAGGATTTGGAGATTGATCTTCTATGATGGGTGGTAATGTCACCATTACTTGGTTTAAAAAGTATTTGTAAAGTTATTTTAGTGGAAATTAGTGGACAGGGGAATTCAAGTTTCTTTAGTTTGTAAGGCCTTTGTTGCTTGTTAGACTCACCAATTTCTTGTGTTGAATATTGAGGAGGGGGGGCTAAGATGATCCTATCATCCTTATCATCATTATAAGTAATTGGTTGTTATTTAAGAAGGAAGAAATTCATGTCGAGAGGAGGATCTTGATATTGTAACGCTTTAGTATCTTTAGTTGGTATTTGTTCTAAGAGTTGAAGAATTTCATGTTCACTTGTTCTATCACATCCTCATTTGCTTAAGATCATGAATCCTTTTCCACGTGTCTCTTCTAGATTGATTGGAGTGTTGCTCACTTCGTTAAGGTAGCAGAGTTGTTTGTTTTCTTGGTTAGAGGAACTAGGTTCACCTATTATATGGAACTTAGACTCAGCTTGTATCTTAGTTTTAGGATGCAAGTTACCAAACATTTCAAGTGGTGGTATTATGGGGGGTGTTGGTTGTTTCATTGATGGATAAAAGGATGAATTATTCTCAAGTTTATTAAGGCAACCGTTTAGAAATTTATTCATGTTTTTATCATCTTCTCCAATGATGTCAACATCACGAGGAGGATGTACATTAGGAGTTGAGTGAGCATGAGTAAGTTCAATGTCATTAGGGTCATTTCCAAAATCACAACTTGACACATCCACTAATGATTTCAAGGAAATCCAAGGCTTACCAAAGCACATATCCATGATGAAATCTAATGTGAGAAGATAAAATAGAAGTTCTAAATGAAAATTTGAAATTATGCATTGTACATAATGAACCAAATGAAGATAGATGCAATCAGATGAGTGAAACATAGACTCTAGAAACTGAAACAAACAAATAATAGTAGCAAACATAAACACAAAAATAGAGTTTTTAGTGCTAGAAAATGCAATTTAAAACTTGAAACATGAGAAAATCACCCAAATGGGCATATGAGCCCCAATCAAAGTTTTCTAGGGGTTTATATGCTAAATAACAGTCACCACAAAATACCTAGAAATTAGGAAAAACCACGTGTACTAGGACAAAATCACCCAGAGGGGTGTATGAGTCCCAGATTAGGATTTTTGCACCATTTTAAATAAATTTTGTGTTAATGTTATGTTTTTTATTTTTGATGATGTATAAGCTAAGTTAACATGAAAATTTCAAATGAAATTCAATGATGCAAGATGCAAAAATGCAACCTATATGCACTTTCACTAATGCAATATTTAGAAACCCTAGAAGCAAATTAACTAATGGAAAACTTAATACAAAGCTAATGCAAGATATATCAAGGATTGTGATGCAATCAAAATTAGGATTAAGATTTTCTAAATGTAGGTTCACCAAAATGAAGCCTAAGAAATAGGAGTCCCACCTTTTAGGAGATAGAACACAAGGGATGAGGACCTAGGCCTCTTTCACTTAGTTTCACTCAAGGAAACCCTAGATATCTCAATCCAAAGATGGAATGAAGGAAAGAGGTCTTCCAAAGGTTTTCCTAGGCTATGATTAATGATTAAAGAAGGGTTCACCATCAAGCTAGGGCTTTGAAAGATAAGAAACATGCAAGACCTAACTATGAAACTTAATGATATTCATGACTACAATAAATAACCTAGAAATGAATGCACAAGAAAATAGAAAGATGGGAAATAATAGTGGTGCACCTAGAAACCTATAGCAGCTTGAATGAAGAGCTTAAATATTGATATTGAATTTAGTGCACATTGGGACTCATATGCCAAGCTGGGTGATTTAGTCCTAGATCAAGGTTTCTAGGTAGGAAGAAAAATCTAGCAGAGACAAGTTTGGAACACCTGAAAATGGAAATTCAACTATACTGGGACTCATATTCCAGAAGTGGTGTATCAGTCCTACTTGTCCTTTTTAGAAAGTCAAAGTAAGAATAATGAAAAGTGTGTTTACTTTTTATAAGATTGTATATATGATTGTTTGATCGGAATTCCCCAAGCGATTTGTGAGGATAACATATCAAACAAAGGGTTGAATGCTTTTTATAATGAAATTTTGATTCTTATTTACAAAATGTGTTTTGGTTTAAAGTTGAAATCAAGCTAAAATTTGAATACAGGAAATTTCTCCAATGCACAATTCAAACAACAGGTGGAGATCTGGAATATTACCTACACAAACAATTTCTAGAAAACAACTTCCCTTAGCTTTCTAGGGATACCATTTCTAAATTACAAAAGATACATGTATGCAGTAATTTTCATGCTAATTAAATTTCAATCACAAGGAACATTTACACCTGCAATGGACAATTGCATCATAGCAATTTTTCAAAGAAGACAATGTTGTCACACCTCCACCTAGCTAAAAAGCTATTTGCAGCTTGACATAGGTACTTGTTCTACACAAAATAATTACTTGAATTTTACAGTTCATCTAGTGTCAATTTGGTTTGGTGAAATAAAAGCATCTTTTTGGTGTCAAGAAATAGCAATGATGGCCTCTCTCTAGAATGGATTTGTCTCCATACAAATTGTTGTCTTTCTTTTTTCGTGTTAAAGAATCTTTTTTGTTTCAGAAAAAAATCTAAATTTGCATTTGGTCATTTGCACTGATGATTTAGAAAATGGTAAAGACATAACCAAAAATTGGAAAGCTCTCCTTGATCACCAAGGCTAGAGATTCAGGCACTTCATTGCAAACGTTGAAGACTCAAGCAACCTATTATGTGCAATTTTCTCTTTGGTCATTGAATCTAATTTAGCTATATCAAGAGCTGAAGGAGCACCAAAGCATATTTTTCTAATGCTTTCTTACCTAGATATATGATCACATTTGTAGTAACATTTGACAAAACTATTCTCCATCTTCACATATAATGACTAAACAATTTATGATAATTAATTACATCCATAGTCCATAACATCTTATTATAGAACAAAGAACTTATTTCCATGTAAATTTTCCTTATGAATATGAAGTTGATTTGAAGATGCGACTCTCTTTCCATTTGACATGTTTTTGATGATGCATTGGTTAAGATTAATGCTCAAATGCTCACTGTTTATTCTAGCATTACAATTGTATGAATTGATCCTAATGTATTTGATGCTGAAGGAACATGACATGCTTTATCTAAATTTTGTGGCTAGCTTAGCTATATTTCAATTTTACAATTTCTAAAACAACATTGCAAATGCATTGAGAAAATTTTGGGATACTGCATACAAGAAACATGTTCAACTGGAAGTGTAACTTTAGTTTTAGTACCTCCTTTAGAATTTGTATCTAGTTCAAGCACTTTTTTCCTCATTCATCTCCATACAAACAACTCAATCTTTTTTTCTTTCCTTCAACTTGTATTCCATGTAGGCATAAATCATGCGTATTATATTTGTCTTGTTTAAGAGTTCTTCTCATAATTTGAATTGTGTTCTTCATTTTCATCAATTTATCCATTTCTTTTACATCAAATTATTTTGATTGCTGACCTAACTTGGAGAGCATGAACTTCTCATAGGTATCTTGCATTCCTATCATATCATTCAAATTTCATCTGGATTATGTGTCCTTTACCTTTGTATTTTTCATAGCACTGTACAACCCCACTCTTCTAGACTTACACTATTTTTTTTTGTTCAAACCATTCTTATCATGACCATCCTCTCTCTAAAATTGGTAGTGATGGCTCTTGATCTCCATGTCCTTAAACATAGCTTTCCTAAAATAGCTTTCAATCCTAATCTCACAGTAGATTTCCCATTATGATTTTTATTGTACTCTTCATTTGTACCTAGGCCTTATGGATGCCATGATTGTCCTCATATTGAACATTCAGGATCAACACCCCTGCCCTTTATAGCCTGAGACCTTCCTTTCCTTCTTTCATTGACTTGTAATGTTCTTCCATCTTGAATCACTACCCTCTGTGAAAAACATAGTCCACTGTAAAAACCACAATCAAATATGATTTTCTATTGTAACTTCATTTTCATGCACACTATACACCATTCCAACATGAGACCTACTTTTATCACATGCAAGATATATGTGAGCTTTCATTGCTCATGATTATAATAGTATTAGTTTTTATTTTTGCAAGCTAGTTTACTTGTGTATTGCCAATATTTGTAGCACACTTGCTTTACATATAAAATTTTATAATATAATCAGATAGAGGTATGTTGTGATAGACTAACAATTGCTGAAACCATGGAAAAATCATTACATTTGTGCCATGATCCTCTCCTATATGCACTCTTTCTATCATTCTTGTGTGTGGCCCTCTAAAACCATTGATTGAGTTCATTGTATTTACCTCTTGGATTTTCCAAATTTTGCTAAAATTGCATTGGGGAACATGTATTTTGTGAGTGCTTGTTGGAAATACAAAGGAATGTCCTTTGTTGCAAGCATTTGAGAAAGTGTTCTTAAGGGTTGTGAGGTCATATGTCATAGTTTAGATCTATATCCATGTTTAGAATTGTTCAAGCCCTATCTAATGCTTTGTTTGGTTGCCAACATTTTGGCCAACATTAACATAATACCTACATAACAATGAATAAACTACAAAAACCAAAAGCAATGATGAAAGACCAACTGCAAAATACTCATAATATTGTTTTCACTACACCTAGAGCTGCTTAATGTAGGGAGTCCAACTCTCGCAGAGCCCTTGTTATAATATAAATCTAACACATACACATATCTTGTGACATGTTCAAAACAACACAGGCATGAAGAAATATAGATAGGAAGATATCCCTATATATAATAAAGAACATATATGTGTCACATCTAGATAGGGATAATTATATGAATTTAGAGGGAGTATGTATGGAGAAATGAGAAACAAGAAAGATATATTTAATAGATATATTAGAGTAAAAATAGGGTAAGGGAGAAAATTATATTTGTGGAAAATTATGCATTGAAGGATAGATAAAGGTTGTATGATAATATATTATAGTATATGAAGAGTATATGAGAAGTGTGGAAATTATATGTGTATGAATGGTGTATAACTACATGCTTATCTTAATTTTTATAATCCACTACACACATTTTGATTCTCTACACTATCTATCTCACTCTAGGATAACACATAATACTAACATAGAAATAAAAATATCTTTAATATGCGATTTTTTGTCAATATTTTCCAAAAAATTAAACACATTGAAGGACACAGATTTATTACTTACCTTCTTGACATTCTCTAATTTTTTCTTACCCTTGCCAATAAGTATTAAAATATTTAGATCCTCCTTATAACCAAGGCCATTCCCTTGAGAAAGAAAATCATGAGTGTGATCCCTTGTTAGCATTTTGATTCACAATGGTTCATTTATGACCAACTACTCACCCAACTAAACCTTTATTAAGTAATTTTAAATATAGCTACAAACAAAGGTCCTAGTTGTGATGGCTTCCCCTATAAATTCTATAAATATTTATGGCCATTGTTTATTTAGACCCCTTTTAGGTTTATTCAAAGGAATATAATTATTACTCTTTTCTTTATTATTAAAAAAGAAATATTTTTTTCATACCTAAGTATGACAGTCCTAAGGACACGATCTACAAATAGTAACCTATCATGTTTCCATTTTTTTTTACAAAATATGGCTACAATCTTGCTCTTCATCTTTGTTATATACTTCCTCATATCATTTATCCAAATAAATTAAGATTAACATTAAGAGGTAATATTAAGAAATATTAAATAGAAAGGTATGGAATGACATTGTTGCTTCATGGAAAAAATATTTTAATAAAATTATTTCGCCAAAACTTATAAATGCATCAAATAGTTATTTACCCTTACCATGCTCCACCCATGCATTTAACCCTAATTTATTTTATTTTATTTTTGTTTTCTTTATAGATGCATGTACTTTCCAAACCATTAAAGGTAGAAAATCCTCCTCTTCTAGGAATTTATGTCTATTTGGTAGGGTAAGTTAAATCTTGGAGCTACTCTTCTATTTTTAGTTGTAGAGGGATTTGTCTACTTGCTTGATAATTTTATTTCTTAAAACCATATCAAAGATATTCTCCCTTCCCAATTTAAAACAACAATTTGTAAATGACCACTTTGATAACTATTTTGATCTCTTAGAGGAAGATGTTGATTTCAAACATGTTTTTCTATGTCATGGCACTCTCTATTTATCTTCAAGATCTAGTGTATAGTTGTAGAAAACCCAAATATTGGAAATCTTTCCTTCTTGTGTCTCTCTAGCTCAATATATTTGGATAGAAGTACATTCACTATGGTAATAAATTGATGCTTCTTTGAATCCCTTTGGGTTTTTAGTCTTCTTCCTTTTTTATAATTTGAAATCTATCAGTGCTCTTGTTTAGAATAAATTATAGTTTTGGATAGCCTATCTTGACTTATGTTTGCTAAGAATTTTTTAATTTTTATAAGTGTTTTGTAGCAACTCATATCTATTAGTATTCTTGGTGTGCTCCTTATAAGGTTCCTACCAAAAACTTGATAATTTATTAATGGTTTTTCTTATGAACATATTTTGATCAAGGACAAGATTTCCACAAACTCGCTAGTCAATTGTGTTGCCTTCCTAGTGACTTTGGAGGGATTAGTATTGGTAATATCCACTCCCAAGGGTTGTCCCTATGTGCTAAATGGGTTATTGGAGGACTTGGAGAGAGAAGACTCAAAAAATGTTATTGTGACATTGTAGGTATTTTTGGGTTATGCATGGAAAAAAAACTTTGAAATGGCTTGTGTTTCATTTCATTCTATCTAAGAAGGTGCTTCTACAAATTTAGAGCACTCTTGTAGCTAGAAACATATGGAAATATTGTGAATATATTAAATGTTAGTTACTCATAAATGGGAATGGTTTTAAAATTGGGACTTCTATTAACCAATATATGTTTTACTAGTATGCTATTATCATTTTCATTTAGTGATGGATCTTGATTATGAATCATTTTTTGATGCAGAGCGACATGGAGGTTTGCAATTCAATCTAGATTCAACGAAATTTTCAACTAGGGAACCCTAACTTGGTGTCATATTCACAATTCCTTCAATTTTGCTTATAGGTCACAAAATAGTGAATTTTCAACATATATTTTAGAGAATACCTCAAACCCATGAATTGAATATCATTTAGAGTACCCTTTATGCCACTTAAGAACATATCATATTTGTACATGGGTTTTTTTTGTAACAACACCCTCTTATTTTGACTACTACACTACCCTTAAGCCTAATTAGGCCTATTTTACAAAGCAACTATGTGGTATCCCTTCTTCAAATCACCAATATTCACTCCAACGATTTAAATAGGTCACATGGGGTTTGAAACAACCACTTTTATCAACTAAAACATCCACAAATTCATCAATTCTCAAAACTTTACTTCTAACCTACATTCTTAAGCTTAATACATTGAGATATTAGGCTACGACTCAATCAAACACTTTCCTACTTCCATCCCCAACATATACAAACCCTACAAACATGAAAATCAACCTAATTAATTCTATTCCATTGATTTGTAGAAGTTTTCACTAGTGGAATGGTTCAATATTCCATTTTTTTTATCAAACCTTCTAAACCTAGGGTTTCCTAACTATTTTCACCAAATTTTCTCTAAATTTCCTTTGAAACTTTATGAATTAAGACAAAATAAAATCTAAAACATAGTTAGTTCATCCCTCCCTCGATTTCAATGCACTTTAGACCATTAACACACAATACGAAGTTGTACAAACTCCTATAGCAACAAGAAAGCAACAAATTTTGTAGAAAAATAGAGTTTATTATTGTTTTTGATCTCCAAATCACACTAGAAGAATGCCTCAAACTCCTCAAGGAATATTTATAATTTTTCAACCAAAAACCGATGGCCTCAAACTATTTTTTGAATATGTGACTGTTCGACTTCCAAAAACAACAAAAAGTACAAAGTTGCTGATGCAACATTTGCAACATTTACAAAATATGACAATTCTTGACTCAACCGACCCCACATGACATAAAAACATTACCCATAGTCTAAATAGACCTTATTACATCAAAATTGACTCAAGACACCAGAAAACTAACATATAACACCTTATTGTATGATGAAACCTAGGTGCCCCTACACCATGTTTGGATCCCAATTAATTATGGGTAGTGTGCACTTCTATTAGTAGGGAGTTTAGGGAAAGGATATAATAGAATTTGGAGCCCCATTGATGGAAATTCAAAGGAAACAACCTTGAAGATAATTATTTTAATTCAATTTCCTTATAAAATATTATAACTTCATAATTAGTCTATGTTGTTCATCATTAGGTCACATATATGATGTAGATGTTTTTGATAACAAAATAGGGGAAAATTCCCCTGGGCCTAACCAAAAGACAAAAATAGGCACATTGACTAGAAGAACTACCACCACAAAAAAACAAGGGAAAAAGAAAGACCATCTCCCCACAATAGAACAACCACCTTAACCAAAATGAAACAGAAGCATCCAAAATCCAACCAAAAAGAAAAAGAACAAGATATAGAGCATAGACATACAAAAATGAGGTGCATGCAGGCCTAGAAAGTACCAATTCCCAAAAACCAAAAAATAGAGACACTAAAGACCCATATTACTTTCTAGGATTGTAGATTAAGTTCCATTCCTCAATCATCAATTGCTCCATCTCCTCATTGCACTACTCCATCGCTCTGGTAGTTCTCTCATCTAGTTGCATCTCCTCATCTTGAGAGGAGTTATTCTTTCTATGACCTTTCCTTACTTTGGTCACATCATTCACAGTACTAAAAATAGCCCTTTGCATGATACCTAGAGTAATGGGCATTAACTTATTGAAATCCCTATCCATTTTGTTCACTTTAAATTGTAGCTCCTGAAATTGAGTGAGATAAAATTAAAAGGGCCTATCTTTGCCCTACACATCCTCTTCCATGTCATGCATGGCTTTCTTTTACACATCTTCAATAACTTGCATAACCCCATCCTTAATTTATTTTGTAATTTCCATAACCACTTCATCTTCATTGTCCCCCAAGTCTTCGACCACCTATTGTTCAACACCCTCCATTTGTTCATCCTCAAATCACTCTTAGCAAAGTCCTCTAAGAGGTCTTCATCTAGGACCATACAAAGTTACTTTTTTCTCATATTAATGGTGGTTGGAGCCTCCTCATTAGGGTATTCACAAGGTTCTTTATAGCTTTTTTTTACCCTTAGTTGATTGGCCTGTAAGCCTTGTCAACCTTCTTCCACCCTCCCCACTACTAGAGTTGTTTGCTTTGCCTTGTACATCATCTCTAATCTCAATTGTAACTTTTTTAGTAGTTGTGGATTCAACATTATTAATACCCTTTTTCTTAGCTCCTAAGGGGTTACCGAAAGGCTTAGAGCTACTCTTGTTACCTTTCACATTTTTGAAAATAGTGTCCCCTTTGATAAGAAGACCTTTAATAGAGGATTGTTTCATTACAGAGGGGACAAGTAGGGGTTTTTTGGGAGGAGGTTTAATAGAGGAAGTTCCCTCAGTAATAGTATTGACTTGAGGAGGAAGGGAGAAGGTTTTTTATTGATTCTCATGGGTGACATTAGCATTGGGGTTATTACCAAAAGAAGAGCTTAGTAGGGGAGTGATGACCAAGACATAATGATAGAGGCACTAAATCAGGCCTTGGTGAAGGGAAGGTCAAGCTCCCTAGTAGCCTTGCATTATTTGAGAGAATGTAATAGAAAAAAAGGTATATTAATCTTTTCATTTCTGTTTAATGGAAAAGAAAGGGGAAGTGGTATCTATGAGTTGTGTACCTACCCTCCAAGGTAAAATATTTCATGATATGCACACAACCCACCTGATATGGGGTTGGAAGCCATTCCCTATCATACTCATTTTGGAACCTCTCAAACCTCACCTCCCCTTCAAAAAAACTATCAATAAACCTCTGGTAATTGCCATTGTTGGTTTTAAAAACCCTCACACCACTATACTATTATAAAATTATAATAATAGCATCAATCAATTGAGGATCTCACCAAACCCATGCCTAACAATTTGGACCAACATCACAACTATAAACCAAGAATAGCATCAATCAATTAAGGAGACACCTCAAACCCAATGCTAACAATTTGGACCCTATCACCTCTCCATGAGTTATAGAATTTAGCATTTATATCATCATTAAATCCGCTCATAGCCATGAAGAAATGCATCATGCTCACATCTTTGAATAGCCTACAAAGTTCCACATTTTTCCACAACAACACACAATAACATGACTCAGATCACTTTTTGGGACCCCCCATAGTAATACAGTAACAAAGGCAAATGTAAAAAAATTACCCACCACCATTATAGGAATAGTGGGAAAATATTAAATATTTTTCACAATAATATAGACATCATTGGAATTTGGTGGAATAATAGTGGCCCTTACATCCACTAGCAAAATACTAAAATAATTAAACTTCTAGAAGGATCTATAAATGTCTTTAAGTGAATTCTTACCAGAGATGGGAGTCTAATAAATCTTTCACTAGATTTTTCAAATATTATTATAGTACCCATAATGCATGTGGATACAACCACTACACATGATAATAATGGATATTAAAATTCACTTGTAGCCCAAACATCTATTGAAAAGATAGTTAACTATTGAAGGCATAAGAAATATGCAAGGATTTATTGAAAAAGAGGTTTGTAGCTTAGATTTGATTATTAAATTAAGACTTAGATCCTTAGCATCAACAGAAATATGATCTTCGGTCATACCAGTAAGACCACTATCATGGTACTCAATAATGGTTAAATAAATATCATTGAGGGAAATCAATTTAAAAGTTGAAGTCCAAAAGGTACATACTTTTTTGTTATTATTGGATTTATCCTAGGTCACTAGAAAATTTCCCTTAAAATACTATTTCATTATCATTTGATGATTAGATCTCTACCAAACCATATAGATGCATATGGCTAAAATATGAAAGCAAGTTGACATAATTCGATCAACCTTGTACTCCACCTCTTCGTCTCTTTTGATACACATCACCATCTAAGTTGGACTTTATCTTGTGTGGCACATCATCATTTGATCGTTACAGTTCTCAAATGAAAAAAAGGGGAAAGAGTCAATCACTTCATCCCTTAGATAGAGTAACAGCCTGAAAATCAAAGAGAAAAGATGCATCATCGTCAAACTCCTAGAACTATCACTAGGGGTAAGAGATCCCCACATTGGAGATCACATTTTAAATGTTGTTTCCTTCTCTAAAGATATGAGATACAAAGAAACCTTCCATAAAAATGAACACTTTTTTTGGATCCCGAATAAGGTTATTGATTTTCTATGGGGGCTCGACCAAGCCATTAAGGCAATCAACAATTAATTTTAAACCCCCTTCAATAATTACTTTTTCAAATCCAAGTTCTCTTAGCCTCTTAATACCTCTCTAAAAAGAAGTATCCTCCACCTCCACACTCATTGCATATTCGGTGCATTTAGCATAAGCTTTGATACAACTCCCATTGTGGTCTCTTATTAGAGTACCGATAGCATACATCCTTGGATTTCCCTTAGAAAAACCATCAAAATTTAGTTTAACCCAATCCTCAAGGGGAGGCCTCAAAAGATTCACTTTCCTACTAAGGACATTAGCCCAGTAGATCTTAGTCAAGTCCTAGTTGAGATCCCAAAGATGCTCGATTCTAATGTTTGTATAGTTAGGCATGTTTTTTGAGAAGCCAAACACTTTCAAATTTAGGTTCTCTATAATTTTCTTCTTTGTGCACAATAAAACCTCTCCACTACTCCTTTGCTTTTCCTTCAAACATTCTATTTTTTCATTCCTTCCATAGATACCAACAAACTAAGGGTGGAACCTATTTCCAAATCTCCCAAGCTATAGGATGAGAAAAAGGAATAAATCTCCATTAACTCACAAGGTCTTTCAGGTCCCTTAGAAATACTTGGTTTGATAGGATATTTTGCAAGGCCAAAGACCAAACATCTCTAGTAGTGAAAGGACAATGGATGAGCAGGTGATTGATAGATTCCTCTACTAAAAGACAAAGAACATGTTTGTTCACAAATTGAAATCTTTTCTTGTTGAGAACATCAATGGTGAGGATTCTTCCATGTATAGAATCCCACTAAAAGAACTTGAATTTTGGGATGACTTTGGCATTCTAGATAATATTCAAATTAAAATTTTGATCAACTAAAGGGGCACCTTGAAATTTTTTGTAAGCATATTTAATCAAAAAGGCCCCTGAGGGGTTATCACACTAGATCCAATCATCACCACCTTGAATATCCAAGTAACATTCACCCAAGAGGTGGGATAAGGGTAGAGAACAATTTAGAATGGGACATCACATTGCTACCTCTTTTTTATATATATCCTAGACCAGTTGACAAACCCATAGATGGAAGTACCATAAGGACATGAGAGGTCTTATTTAAGATGAGATAATTCAGCCAACAAAGAAATATTAGGACCATTTCCCTACACCTCATCCTAGAAATTGATGGCTCTCCCATTCCCCACCTTCCTTTTAGTTCCTTTCTATAGAAAGTTTCTAGTTTTGAGGATATTATTCCAAAAGGTAGAACCTCTTGGTAAGTCTTAGGGGAACAATAAGAAACCAAGAGGGTCATTCCCCATATATTTAGCACTAAGGATGCTCAACCAATATTTATTTCCCTAGACCATGAGCCACCCCATCTTGCTCATCAAGGCTTTACTGAACTCCTTTAATCTCCTGATTCTTAGCCTCCCAAGTTGTTTTTGGAGCACACTTTCTCTCAAATTACAAGAGAAATCCTAGATTTCTCTTTAGTTCCCAAATAGAGAAAGGTATTTTGAATTTGTTCAATCTTCCTTATGATGAAAGAAAGAATTTTAAAAAGAGATAGATAATATACAAAAACATTTTGAAAAGAAGACTTTAGGAGCTAAAGCTTACCAACTTATCTCAATAATGTCATTGTCCAACCAGACATCTTCCTTTGGATTCTCTCCATAATTCCATTACACAATGAGTTGGGAGGTTTCCTAGTGGAAAGAGGAAGGCATAGATAAATATATAGAACATTAGCTACCTGACACCTAAGGATTCTCATAATCCTATCCTTCACTTGTTGAGTAGTGTTAAAGAAATATGGTTTTCTCTTGTTACAATTTATAAAATGGTTAGAGGAATCAACATTCTTGTTTAGAATAGACTTCTAGTTAGTTTCTCCACCATTGAAGAAAACCCAAATAGAATGGTATCATCAATAAACTGATGGTGGGAAGCAAGAGCCAATGACGAAGGAACACAAATCCCATGTAGGTGGCCACATTCAAGTTTTTTTAGAGATTTCAGCCCAAGACTTCAACAAAAATTATCAAAAGGTAAGGTGATAAGGGGTCACCTAGTCTTAACCATTTTCCACAAGTGAATTTCTCTGTAGAAACACCATTGAGAAGAACAACATAGCTATTGTTATGCATTGCATAGCCACCCCATTTTATTTTTGGATAAAATGGGTCCCCCTTTATTTGTCCTTGGTTTTTTTTTTCCCTTAGGAGTGGTTCTTTCTCCTCCTATGGCTTTCTTTTGTTGTTTTAGCAGGTTTAGAATGCAGGATGAAACTAAACTTAGAGACTTGTATAAAGTTCTTAGGTTGGTTCCTGTTTTGGTTCTGGTTCAACTCTTGGTTATTTCTTCTGTCATTTTGTTTGTGTTCGATTTTGGGGTTAGTTTCTTCCCTTTGATATTTCTTTGTTGTTCCTTTTCTTTTTATTTCTTTGTTTGTTGTTAGAAGCAGAGTTGGGATAAAAAATGAATCTTGAATTTGATGAAAGTTCTCGATTCAAGTTTTCGTTCTACTTTTGCTCCCATTGTGTTTTGCCTGGGTTCAGTCTCCAGTCCAATCCCATTTTCATTTTTGTTTTTCTCATTTGTTTGGTCTCTTTGTTGTGGGTGCAGTAGTAGAGTGAAGGTGAGGTTTGGAAGTTGGTTCAATTTCTAGGTTTTTTTCTAACTCCGGCTTTGCTTCTTGTTCTCCTTTGTTGTGTTGTTTCTTTGTTGCGTGACTAGACTTGGGATGGAGGCAAGGTATGAAACTCGTTGAAGTTCCATGTCTTGGTTTAGTTCTAGATCCACATCCACCTTACCTTAAAGTTCACAGGAGGGTTGAATGTGCATTTAAGACTTTGACTCCGCTCGACCAATTGCATTAATGGGGTATGTGCAGGATCACCATGGAAAAACAAGCCCTTAAGTGGCAAAAAATTTAGAAAAATCAGAGTTAGGAAACTTGACGTAAAAAATTGAATAAGTTATCTATATTATTTAAAAAATACGTAAGAATAAAATATGTCTAGAAAATTGAATGTAGTTTCTAAACTACTAGGTTTATTTAAAAAAAAAAAATCTATTTGGTGAAAATTTGAAACTTCAATGTAGTGGTACTTAAATTTCAAGGAAAAAATAAGAAGTAGGTGTCTGTCTAACCACCCTAACCACAATAAAATGATAATATTTTTTATAAGATTTTAGATATAAGTAGAGGACTCATGCCTCAATGTGATGCATATTTTTGTAATTTTTTCCATGTAAATAATTAATTATGAATTTTTATTACAAATTTTAAAAATATAAAACTCATATGTTTGACCATTAACTTGGTCAAAACTTCATGAAATTCAATTTTTTTTTTAAATAGTATAGTATCACGAAGCATAGAATGTGACACATTTTTGGATTAAAAAAAATATGATACCATTTAAAGCTATAGATGTTTTTCAATCAGCCTATCAATCGGGACTTTAGTCATAATTTGAATAGAAAATGAATAATAATTTCTTATTAAATTCAAAGTAAAGAATAATTTATATCGCTGGAAAGCTGAAAATATCCTTTAAAAACCCTTTTTGTTCCATCAATTTTGGGTAAAAAAATAGTCATCAACCACATACCCATCATATTGCCACTTTTTGGCCCAATGGCATTAATTACCAGTTCGCTTACACATGTGAAATGGTTTTTTTAAAGCCTTAATCATGTTTATTGTGGTTCATAAGTATGTTTTAAGTAGTTTTGCAACTTTGAGCTACAGTGGATTCGAGTGGTGCAAATTTGGATTAAGGACACACGTTGAGGTTTGATTCTTCGTCAAATTTCAACCTATTATGGTGCATTTTGAGGTAGGCGTTCTAGTTTTCTTTCTGTTTTTGCTCGTTTTGTCATGTTTGCTTTTGGGTTTTTCTTCCTATGCATTTGTTGAGTTTTCCTTTGCGAATCTTCACTCTTTCATTTTATTTTTCTTCTTTTTTTGTTCTTTTCATTTTTCTTTTGTTTCTTTTCTACTTTTGTTCGTGTTGTTGCCCTTTTTGGGTCATTTTGTCATTTTCCCTTTGCATTTTTGCATTTGGTGACCATTTTTTTTCATCGTGCCCTAGTTTTAATTAGGGTTTTGGTTTAGAATGTTTTTTAGGGCTTTTAAAATCATTTTTAATTTATTGATTAATCCTTCTAGTTGAGTTTTACATTGATTTAGTGGTTAAATTTGGGGTTTGATGACCTAATTTTGGAGAATGATCCAGGTGGATCTTCAGAACCTAAAAATTGAAGTGTTCTAGTTTCTCCTGAAAGTGGTGCCATCATGGAGAGCTCAAAATCCTAAATTTGGTGCAACTTGAATGGGAAAAAATGAATCTGTTTGCTCAAGATACGTGCAATAAAAGGTCTAGTAAAATGTGGACCAGAATGTCGTCTAGAAGGTGAGAAAGTTGACTAACTCAAAATCAATCAAAAGCAATGTCAATTTGAAGGGATCAATGACACGAACCGAATGATGTTTGTTTCGTCAAATTTCAAGCCCAAACATGTGAGATATCGCTAGACAAAGTTTGGTCAAACACTGATCAACTCAAGTACCAGGGATGAGAAAAGGGGTCAAAAAATTCATCATCACCAAATTGATCAAAGTCAGTGTCATCACAAAGAGCTCATTGAGATCTTTCTGATGGCGTTTGTTTCATAAAAAATAAAGCATGTATGCAAGAGTTATAGCCAGTCAAAGCTTGCGGTTGACCAGGATACCATGTGGTACAGTTGCTAACGTTAGCATGACATCATCATGTTGACTTGGCGAATGCGTTGTCGTATGGATGTCAAGTTGGACCAGTCAGAAGATGACACGTGTTAGTCCATACAGGGCATACTATGACGTGGATGGCAATGTGGTAGATGATGTGGCACCGTACAGAAGTGTGGACCAGTAGTAAAACAAGATGTGGAAGCCATACTATCAAAGGGGTAGAATAACAAGGATATTGACGAATACAGTGAGTAGATGCTGACAAGTTTCTGAGGAATCAAATCATGACACGTGGCCTTTGATTCTCTCACTTCTTTGATGGTGGAATAACTCCATTTGTTTTATTTATTAAAATGATGTTGTGGGGGTCGAATCTGTGACCCCCATGTTGCTAGTGGCGATGCTTGACTGTTATACCCACAGCTTCATCAAAAATTTTATAGGTGCTATCTTTCTTTTGTTATCAAAAGCATTTTGAACGACTTTAAAAATAGCCACCGGTGGGAGTTGAACCCCCAACCAATGGGGTATAAAATTTCTAACCCACTGCCATAGCATGTGCAATTTCAAATACATGTATGGCATGGGTTTTTAATAGGATTTTAGCCCGAGATTGATAATTAAATAACCATTTTATGGTTATTAGAGGGTTTTGTAAATTGGATAAAAAAAATCCCAACAACTTAATAGCCCATGAATATATAAGATAAAGGGCTTTAAAAAAATAAAAATTAATTGTTTTATTAAGGGGTGTTATTGGATTTTTATGTAAATGGGGGGAGTTATTTGTTCTTTTCACTTAAAGGGAAAAAAATTCCAAAAATTGGTGGTTTTGGCCCAAATGGAAAAAATTGAAGTATAAAAGGAAGACTAGGAGAGCCTTCCTCAGCAACTCAACTCAATCATCACATTCGGAGATGAACATTCTCCATTGTATCCAATTCCTCATTCCATTCTCTTAGCCTTGTGAGCTTTTGTGAGAGAATTTTAGAGGGAATTAGGAAAATTTGAGTTGTGACGTAATGATGTTCTGACCTTGTAAAAGATCCTTTAGGAAAAGTTAGTTTTCTTACTCTTTGTTAATCATCCCTATCTTGGAGAGCTTTTGAGAGGGGTTTGAGTGAGAGACTTTGGGTACTTTGTGGATAGGCTACAAATATTGTAAAGTAGTGTTGCAAGGGGCTTTGTTGGAGATTGTACTACCAGTTCAGAACATTTCAATAGATTGGTCACTTAGTTGAGCTAGACCCAGCGACGTAGTCCATTTAGATGAACTTTGTAATCAAATTGGTGTCTTCTTTTCTCTCTCTCATTTCTATGTTTTGAATTTTCTTTATTTAATGTTCCTGCTACTCCATTGTTGATGTCTTTACACCTTTGTGCATAATCACTTAGCAACGTTTGTCATAGATCCCTTCTGCTTTACAGATCACATGGTATCAAAGCCTTGTTTGGCTTGGTTTTTTAGGAGTGATTGTGAGTTTATTTTCTACAGGTGAACATTTGGAGTTTGGAGCAGAGATGGCATCAAAGAAGGGTGAACCTCCAAGGCTGACATTGACCGCATCCATGGTGGAAGATTTCATGTCAATGAAAGGCATGGTTGAATAACTCTATAGAGACCATTCAGAGAAGACTAATAGGATGCAAGATTTGGAAGAAGCCAATTGACGCCTGCAAATAGAGAATGCAGAACTTTAGTGGTTGCTTGAGGAATCCAATACGGAGAAGGGAAGATTCCAAATGTTGTTGCTAGAAGTCTTGGAGGAGCAAAACAAGAGAATTCCTCCAATATCAAGGAGTGCGTACATATGTTTCTTTTGTCCACATTCTAAGGATACATCATCCTCATACTCCCCGCTTACCCCACATGATAGTACAATAGCTTCTTCAGTGACAAGGCCCATGGCTAGATTTTCTTGTGGCCACGACTGGGAAAATTCTCCTGGTGTAGTAGAGTGTGCCTACTATTGATAGATGGAGTACCTTCAGACTCTTAATCTACCTAATAGTGATAGTAACTATCTCGAAGCATCTTCTTCCGCGTAACAAAAGAAGTTAGTAAAGGATGAGCATGACTCTTTTGGGCCCTTCGAGAAGCACACAAGAGGCATGGGATCAAAGCTGCTTGGAAAGATGGGTTTCAGAGGAAAGGGCCTTGGTATTTCTGAGCAAGGCATCACCAATCCGATCGAGGCAAAGAAGCAACCATGGTACCAAGGATTGGGATTCAGAGGAGGAGCTGGACAATCCTCTAGAGCTTGAAACGTCTACAACCACTGTGGCATTACTAGAAATTGGGAGGAAAAATGTTGAAAGTTGCATCCAGAGCTCCATCATCAATCAAGGTCTACTGAGAGACCCAACCACCAAAAAGTTGAGGAGATGAAAGCAGAGCTGGAAATTGCTACCACTTTTGAGGCAGTCCCAAAAGAAACTCAACTGCAGCCTAAGCAACTTGTGAAGTAGAGTTCCTTTGAACAACTTTGTAGGAGCTAGGAACATCGCTCATCAAACTAGTATATCAACTTGTATGTCTTTATTATATCTTTTTAAGTGTGATAAATATGTTGATAAGCTAGTATGATTTTGCGAGCATAGAACTCTGAATAAAATTATTTGTAAAATTTTTATGAAGTTGAACTACTCTAGAGGTTGAGATTTTGTAAGGCTCTTGAAGCCACATCTCTTGTAATCTAGAAAGGAGAATACTTTGTAACTTCTTATTGCAGGTTTTTAAGGACTAGTACCTACAGATTTCAAGTGCAAAGCTTTGGTTGAAGAGCACTTTTCAGCTAAAGTGTCACCGAGAATGGTCAATAGTGACCTTGCATGTTCTTAGCTTGAAGACTCAATCAAGGACATTTTGAGGATAAGTCTATACTCAGTTGACAACTGGAGTTCTTGAAGGATGTTATCAATGACCTTGTTGCTTCAAATGAACATGACATGAGCTATATGGTGGAGCCTTGAATCAACTATTCTGAAGTACAAAGGTGAAGGAATATTTTAGGCTGAGGCACAGATACCATGCTCGAGCAGCTAGAGGAGTAACATAAGCATGCTAAAAAATATGGCGAGGGACATATAATGTGAATTACCCCATGAGAAGCACTGAGAGATAGGTTTATCATACTCAGTTTTCCTTCTTTCTTTAGGTATGCTAAGTTCCATTTTGAACTACATCATGATGAGCTGTGAAGTCCTGCATTGCTGAAATGTAAGACCCCTGTAGAGGGAATATGTGGCGATAGGGACGCTCTTGTTGACAATACATCACCGAAGTGTAAGACCCCTAAAGAAGGACGATGTCGTAGTGTGTATGTTTTAGTGATTCAAAACGTGGAGTGGCAAGATGCAGAGTGGGAGATGATTTGAAGAAATTATAAAATTTTGGAGGACCAAAAGTTCTTTAGTGGGGAGGTTTGATCTAGGTGGATCTTCAGAAGCTAAAAATTGAAGTGTTCTAGTTTCTCCTAAAAGTAGTGCCATCACAGAGAGCTTAGAATCCTAAATCCGATGCACCTTGAATGGGAAAAAAAGGAGTTTGTTTGCTCAAGATACGCGCAGCCAAAGTTCTAGTCAAACATGGACTAGGAGGTCGTCCAGAAGGTGAGAAAGTTGATGGACTCAAAATCATCCAGAAGCAATTTAAATTTGAAGGGCTTGACGACACAAACCCAACGATGTTCGTTTCGTTGAGTTTTGAGCTCGAACGTGGGAGATATCGCTAGTCAAAGCTTGGTCAAAGCTTGGTCAACTCAAGTACTAGGGATGAGAAAAAGGGTCAAAAAATTCACCGTCACCAAATTTATCAAATTCATTGCTAGTGTGAAGAGCTCATTAAGAGCTTTTTGATGATGTTCATTTCGTCAAAAACGAAGCACGTACGCTAGAGTTATAGCCAATCAAAGCTTGCGGTTGACTAGGGTACCATGTGGTATGGTTGTTGATGTCACCATGACATCATTGTGTTGACTTGGTGGATGTGTCATCTTACAAATGCCGAGTTGCACCAATTAGGAGCTAGCACATGTTAGTTTGTATAGGTCGTACTATGACATGGATGGCAACATGGCAGATGATTGTACGCTGATGTGGCACCATACACAAGCGTGGACCAGTAGTAGAACGACACGTGGAATCCATACTATCAACAGGGCAAGATGACAAGGATGCTAACGAATATAGTGACTAGATACTAACAGGTTTTCGATGAATCAGATCATGACACGTGGCCTTTGATTCTCTCACTTCTCTGATGGTGGAATAAATCCATTTGTTTTATTTATTAAAAGGATAATGTGTGGGTCGAACCCGTGACCCCCACGTTGCTAGTAGCAACGCTTGACCCTTATACCCATAGCTTCATCAAATTTTTTATCAAGGCTCTGTTTGTTTTGTTATGAAAAGCATTTTGAACGGCTTTAAAAATATCCACTGGCAGGAGTTGAACCCCCGACCGGTGGGGTATAAAATTCCTAACCCACCACCATGGTATGTGCGGTTTCAAATATATGTGTGGCATGGATTTTTAATCAGCTTATTTAGCTCGAGATTAATAATTAAATAACTATCTTATGGTTATTAGAGGGTTTTGTAAATTGAATAAAAATAAAATCCCAACAACTTAATAGCCCGTGAATATATAAGACAAAGGGCTTTGAAAAACAAATTTAATTGTTTTATTAAGGGGTGTTATTGGATTTTTATGTAAATTGGGGGAATTATTTGTTCTTTTCCCTTAAAGGGGAAAAAATTCCAAAAATTGGTGGTTTTGGCCTAAATAGGAAAAATTGAAGTATAAAAGGAAGACTAGGAGAGCCTTCCTCACCAACTCAACTCAACCATCACATTCAGAGTTGAACATTCTCCATTGTATCCAATTCCTCATTCCATTCTCTTAGCCTTGTGAGCTTTTGTGAGAGAATTTTAGAGGGAATTAGGAGAATTTGAGTTGTGACGTAATGATGTTCTGACCTTGTAGAAGATCCTTTAGGAAAAGTCAATTATCTTATTCTTTATGAATCATCCCTAGCTTGGAGAGCTTTTGAGAGGGGTTTGAGTGAGAGACTTTGGGGACTTTGCAGATAAGCTACAAATATTGTAAAGCAGTGTTGCAAGAGGCTACGTTGGAGATTGTACGGCCAGTTCAGAACATTTCAATAGATTGGTCACTCAGTTGAGCTAAACCCAGAGACGTAGTCCATTCAGATGAACTCTGTAATCAAATTGGTGTCTTCTTTTCTCTCTCTGGGTTCTATGTTTTGAATTCTTTTTGTTTAATGTTCCTTCTACTCCATTATTGATGTCTTTGCACCTTTGTGTGTAATCACTTAGCAAAATTTTTCATAGATCCCTTCTACTTTATGGATCAGAGAAATTGACACGCTATACAAATTAGGGTTTTTGTATGGTCAACCATTGCAATGACGTGTTTTTAGGGCTTTTAGTTTAACCTTATTTAATCCTCGATTCAAAAGTATGATGATGCCATCTAACCTAACCCCCTTGGTTTTGAGGTTTTTTGAACACAGGTGTAAATTGTTAGCTTTAGCACTTGAATACCAGAGCCGGGTTTGGGTTTGAATGAGTTTTTGAAGTGTTTACCCTTATTCAGGTTTGGGTATTGAAATTTTTCCACTCCCACTTGTTGTCTAATGTCATGATCTATTTTCCCTTCACTGGAATTAGGTTTGGAGTGTAGACTTAGCTTGGAAATTTTGGTTAGTTTTTGGTTTTGTTTCCATCCTGCCTCTGACTTCGGTCTTTTGGTCATATTTTTTGGTTAGTAGTAATTCATATTTTTCCTTTTTTGGCAGATGCAGAACTGGGATGCGATTTGAGTTTGAAAATTTTGATTAATCCTATGTCATTCCCCATCCCAATCCTACTTCCAAGTTGGCTTAGTGCCGGTTTTCATACTACCAATGTTAAAAGTTAGGTTCAGATTCTTCTTTAGTTCCACCTCTGGTAAGTAAAATTTTTGGTTAAATATAAGGAAGGAGAAAGGTAGGAGAGGTAAGGTAGGGTATGATGACCTTCATGCTTCTATGTATATAATATTGGATTGTTTTGTAGGAATAGAAGATGCCAGGGACTTCAAATGCTTCTTCTCAAAGGAGCCAGCCAGCGGAGAGTTCTAAACAGGGAGGAAAACCAAAGAAGATTAAACTTGAGAATCTGCCTTATACATTGAGGTACAAGCATGGGGGTCCAATGCCCATTGCAATCAAAGTGGATTCAAACCTATAGGACATCACTGACACTAACTTGGGGAAATTCAACTTCCAAGATATGCTGGAAGAACTCTTTGTAGAAGAGGTCACAGGAAGGGGATTGAGGATTAGACAATTTAGTTTGGCACATTTGGCTCTCTTTCTCATGTCAGTGCAATGTCTAGAATTGGTTTTGACTACAATAGTGGCATATAACTAGGTCACTAGGAAATGTATAGATGCACAGGGGAATGTTATAATTGACTTAACTCCCCAGATGATTCAGTTTACCATCAACATGCATACACCACAAAATCCAAGGTATTTAAATGAATCTAAGGCATTGGTGGCATACAATGAGAAGAAGGAAGATAGCATATCCCACATGAACAAGAAATCGATGAGGACTGAAAATAAGTCCTTACTTAAACTCCCTAATCAACCAAAAAGATAATAATTCAGTCAAGAAGTTGGGGATATAATCTTGATGCTTTCAAGAGTCTTTGGGAAAAGGGATGCTACTTGTTTCAAACAATGGATGTTCCCATTCATCCACAGTATTTTAGATGGAAGTCAGCATTTTGATTGATCAATGATTATATCAGAAGCCTTGCATCATCAAATGATTAAGGTGAGGGAGACCAAAACATTCTTCATGACCTCCTATGTGGTATATTTGGCAGCTAAGAGAGGCATCTTTATTGGTCTAAATATAGTTGGGGTCTTGGGAGAAGCTGCTAATCAAAAAAGAGTTTGGGATTACTATGATCAACTTGCCTTGCAAACCATGGAGTTCACTTTAGGAGAGCAAATGATGCATTTCTCTATGTTGTCATTAATCAATTGACTGGGGATGCAAGGTTTAGATTGACCTGAGATGCTATGAGCTTGATTTCTGAATGGGGAAGTTGGTATATTCAGTATCCCAAGTTTACATATTTTTGGTTGTATGGATTTGATGGGAACCCTCACTTATTTTCCATGTGTTGCAGCAATAGAATTGTCCTTATGGAGTTTATTTATGAAGCTATAGGAGTTAATCTAAGGTTTGCTAATAAGCACAAGGTAGGTTGTCACAAGTTTGTATTGAAATTGGGTGAGTATAGTTGTGCTCATAATGTGGTAGCTAAGGTGATTAGTGATGAATTGGTTAACTTGAGGTTAGGGTTATACACTACCAAAAAACATTTTGATCCAAAGCATAAAATGCAGGATGTACTCCCCACTGTCTTTGAAAAGCATTTTAATATTCAGGAAGACTTTTGGGTAGATGTCCAAGATGACTATGACTTAAGGAAGAAAAATTATGAAAGAATACCACTCCTTTTGATGGTGGAATTTGGTTTTAAAGAAGAAATTCTTGATACTTTGGTAGATGATGGAGTGACCTTGGATCCTATCTACAAGGCTGAAAATATTGCGACAAAGAATTTAGATCCAATAAATTGGAATGAAGAGGAAATAATTGACATTAAACAAATTGCTAGACTAGTTCTAGATAGGAGTGTCCAATGAGTGATGTTGAGATCCAAGAAGCCCATAACCCAAACATCCAAGAAGAAGAAGACTACCTAGTATCAAAGGAGTAAGATGAAACCAGCCCCAAAAGAGAAACTAGAGTTTCTTCCTCCTGCTTCTGGTGAAGAACCTAATCTGGCATTGCTTGCTCAAGAAGTACTTGAAGAACCAGAAGGAGAGGTTGCTGCTACTATAGGAGGGGGAACTACTGTTAATGTTGGGGGAGAGGGTACATCTCAGTCTGGTGCACCAACAATTGTTGTAGGGGAGGCATCTACACAACCCCCAATACTTCAACAAACTATTGGGAAGTACCAATTGCAACTTTATCAAAGGATCCTAAGCTATCAAAAGGGAAAGAAGTTGAGATATAAATTCATGAGGTAGAGATAGATTCAAAGGCTACCCACTCTAATAAGGAGGCTCAAGTTGATGACAAAGAGATGGAAGAAGTAGGTAGTGAACATGTCCTCGCCCTTGAGGATGAATACAAATTATTTGAAGAAACCAAAAAGGTTGATGAGGACAGTGAAAAAGTTGAGGCTACTACCAAGCAACAAGAAGAGGATGTTGCTAGGGCCAAGACTAAAGAATTGGCAAGAATTTAGAAAGAGAAAGAGGACTTGTTGTTGTAGCAAAAAGAGCAAGAGCTAAAAATGAAATAGAAAGTGATAAGCTTGCTTTACTTTAGAAAATCCATGACTTATAAGGAAAGAAAGCTCGCCAAAAAAGGGAAAAGGAAGCCTTGGAGGCTAAGCTTAAAATGACTAAGGAAGTGCAAAAGAAGAAAGTTGAGGAAGAATGCTTGCTTAAAGAAAAGGAAGATATAGAAGTAGTAGAGCATGAAAAGAAATCTAAAATACTAGCAGATAAGATAGCAAGATTAGAAAAATATAAATAGGAGATGTATGAGGAAAAGAGAATTGAAGAAGAAATATTGAAAAGGGAGCTTGAAGCTAAAAGACTGGAAGATGAAAAGGAGAAGGTGGAGGGGGAAAACAACAAGAGGTTGAATCACAACCTAGGACACTAGTAAGGAAACCCCTCTCCCTTGTTACTTCATCTTCCACACAACTAGTTACTCCACCTATTGCTCCTACATGGCTGAAATTGGATTTGGAGAAGAGGCCAAAAGTGCAACCCCAACCATTGGATTGGGATAACATCATAAAGGAAATTGAGAAAGAAAGGCCAAAGAAAAAGGATAGAGTCCTTCATTCCACTAGTCTTACAGATGCTGGTGAGTTGATTGGCGAATGTGCTATTCCCATGGTGGAGAAAGATAGAGAAGATATGCAACTGGTTGATTACCAATTGGGATCTGTAAACTTGGGGAGGCCAACGAGGAACCAGCATATGAACTTAATTGATATAGTGGCATCATCCACCAAATCTAGGATGATAAAGGACAAGCAAAGGAAAGATGAGCTTAAAGGTCAATTAGACCAATTGCATAAATTTCTCAAAGATGTGTCTACTTTTGATAACCAACAAGTTGCAGCTCTAGATGCTCCAGTGTTATTAAGTAAAAAGGAAGCAGATGACTTGATACAAATGAAAGAGAAATCCAAATGCTTGATAAATGGATTGAATAGTTGAATAAATAAGTGGATGAAACACTTCTTGAAGGTTTCATAATTCATAAAAATGTGGTACAATTAATTGAGGAAGTAGATGCTAATGTTGCTGCTCTAGAGAAAGAGGAGGAGGAATATAGGGGGTATGTTCAAAAGTTGAAGGAGATTGGAAAGCTTCCAAAGAAAACACTTTTGGAACAGTCAATATTAGAAGAAGATAATGAAGGGTTTATAGAAAAGACTCACAATATCATAAGTTACAAGTCCTTCTCCATTTATCAGCATAATGATCATCTTCAGCTAGTGGGAAAGAACTTGAATGAGCAAGTCGATGAAGTGGAGGCAGCAATTTCCATCATAGCCAATGTGGACATGCATGTAGAAAATAGCTTATCTCTTGATAATTTGAAGGAGAAATGGAGCAACAGGTTTCAAGAGATGATGCAAAAGGGAGATAATGATAAAGGATTTATGTTGGATAAGCTCATTGATGTTAGGGGAGAAGTAATGGCTGCTAGGAAAGAGTTGAAGAAAATGAGAGATGTTTATGAAGTAGCTGCTACAAAAGTAAAAAGTGTTAAGTTTGAGGACAACTATCTTGATGGTCTAGATGCAACTATGATTCAATAGGTTTTTAATGCCTACGATGAGTATGTTCAAGAACAAGATGCAACAAATGAGTTGGCATAGTCTCTTTACAATTGGCTTCCATAAAACTTGGTCAACAATACCACTAGTCTCCTTCCTCTTCAATAGTCAAAGGATTATTTCAAATCCCTGATTCCTTGTGGATTTATCCTCCTTCCTTAGTGAATTTTTGATGAAGATGTTCTCCCAGTCAAAGGCAAAGGATTGTGGAGTAGTGCTTATCTCTGTTTTGGATCGCCTCCCTCAAGTCTTGGGTCTCCTATTTTCTAGTTTTAGGCCTTATCTGTTATTGAGTCTGAGGACTATAAAGTAAATTAAGAATGAAATTGTAAATTTCAGCTAATTGAAGCCAAATTGGCCACCTTAGAAGAGACAGTGATAGTGTTTAGCTTAAATTTAAAGATTTCATTCAAGATACTTTGATACAGTTTTACTTCAATTTATGCAATTTCAATTTATGTTTAATAGTTTAAGTGATGATGTCAATGACAATGGTAATCTATATGCAAGTGAATTTTTTTGTGCATAAGTGGTTCTTATTTGATAAATATTAGTAGAAGAATCTAGATTTCAAACTATTTCATTGAATTGTCTATGAGTGTGGATTTATTTATGTCTGTTGATATGCTATTTTGATTAATGAGTGTATGTGTTATGGGATTTCTAAATGAAGTTATTGTGAATGATTGAAGTAGTGGTACTTTGCATGATGAATGTATGTGATAGCATAGCTTATGCTATGGATTGCATCATAACATGGTTTTAGTAGATTAGTATTACACTCATTATATGAATGCATGTCTGGATTTGAGTAAATTAACATTTGTGATTTGTTGTTCTAAAGCCCTGATCTATCTTTTTTTGTTTTGTTAAACCCCTAAATCTTAGATTTAGTTGTGGATTTCAGTTTGTATTCCTCTTACTAGAAATCCCCTTGCATATTATAGCCATATTGACCACTTTGTGAAATAGAGGTGTTGTGAACCAACGCCAAAAACCTTGGGAGGTAGTCAATTTAATAGTTGATTGTCTTTTTCAAGAGAGGTGAGGTACTTTATGTAATAACTGCATGTCGTGTATCAACTTGGCATATCAATAGCTAGTAGTAGAGACACACTCCTTAATGAATATCAAAAACCTCCCACTAAATCAAATTTTTTCCAACACAACAAATAAGAAATCTCATGAGACCTTGTCGTAGGATTTTGAGATGTCCAACTTGAGAGCCATACCTAGGTTTTTATAGTGCTCCATGGAATGGATAATTTCATGAGAGATAATGGATGCATCTAGAATCTATCTCCCTACTACAAACCCTTTCTGGTTTCTAGATATTAGTTTTTCCAGCAAGGGCTTTATATTATTGACCATGATTTTAGAAAATATTTTGTACAAAGTAATTCAAAGAATTATTAGGTGATAGTTGGACATAGAATTAGGATAATACTTCTTAGGAACAAGAAAAATATAAGTAAAATTCCATTGTATCAGGATTTTACTAGATCTGAAGAAGTCTTTGGAAACTAGGAGGAGGTTGTTAGCCATAATATCACAAAACTCTCAAAAAAAGCTAGAGGAAAGTTGTTTGAGCATAGGGATTTGAAGGCTCCAAAGGAGAAGATAGCCAATTTAACCTCTTGCAAGGTCACCCTAATTTACAAAGACTTAATTTCCTCATTGAGAATCAACTTAGGCATAACCTCCACTAGAGAGTCCAGATCGTTAGGTGAGGAGTGCTAAAGTAATCCATCTTTTGAAGAAGGAGATGACTTCATATTCTAAGTCTTCATCTTTAATAGTAAGGAGGTCCTTGTTATCCTTAATAAGAGAGTAGATCCTATTTCTTCTTCTATTTATAATTTTTGTTGGTGAAAGAACATTGTATTCTTATCACCTTCATTCAACCACTACACCTTAGAATTTTGTTTCTAGAAGATCTCCTCTTTCCTAGCAATTCAAAACCATTCATTTCTTAATTTATTTTCTCTGACAACTTTTCCTCATCAATAGCACCAACATCCATCTTATCTTGAATAGATTTAAGCTCTTGGAGGATATTTTTATTTGTTTCAAAGATATTTGCAAATGTAAATTTTTTTGAACCTTGGACATTATACCTTATTCTTTTAATTTTTTTAGCTATTTGAAATGGGGGGTACCTTGAAATAGTAAATTCCACTACAACTTAATAAGGTCTTTGAAGTCCAAGTCTAGATTCCACATTATCTTGTATCTCAAGGGGAAGGGGCCAAGCTTATTTTTTCCTCCCAATTTAAAGCCAAGTCACTGAGGTATGAGGTAGACCTTGGAAAAGAAAATAACTAAAGTATGGCCAAGATATCCCAATCTCCAGAGATCAAAGCTCTATCCAATTTCACCTAGATAATATTTTGACCATTATGTTTTTTCGACCAAGTGAATTTGGAACCTGAAAGTTCCACATCAAGAAGACCCTGATTGGAGATGAAAGTGGAAAAATAAAACATTTATCAAAGAAGTCCTCTAAAACTATGAGATTTTTCAAAGGGTATAGGGGGTATTAAAGTCTCTAGCAAGCATCCACTTCTCATTCAGATTGTTATACATGAGGACAAACAATGAATCTCACAAATAATTCCTAGCAACCCTAGAGTTTGAAGCATAAATATTGACAAGGTACCACTCAAACCTAGTTCTACTATATTCTAAAGAAACTTCTAAATAGTTTCAATTACTAAATCCTTCCTTACCGATCAATCTATCTAGATTCTGGAGGATAGCAATTCCTCTTGATGCACCTTCAACATCAAAAACATAGTAATGAGCTTTAGGCCAAAAAAATTTCACCATCTTATCAACATATCCTTTCTCATCTTGGTCTCCTATATTAACAGAACATCATTTTTTAGGTAAATAATAGAACTCTTGAGAATATATTGCTTAAGGGGACTATTAAGTCCTCTAATGTTCCATGATGTAATCTTCATGGAAAATATTAAAAGGGACTAGAAAAGCCTTTCCCTATCCCAAGGGGAGGAGAATCCCCAATTACTTCTTTTCTTTGAACTCATTTGAGAGCCTCTCCAGGGTCGTCTACTTCCTTGAGGTGATATCTCTTACTGCTTATCTGAGTCTAACCTCCTTAATATTCACTCTATCCACTTTTGAATCATTCCCCATATCCATTCTCTTCTTCTTCTTGAATTTTCCATTCACCTAATTCTAGGGGTCTTCATTAACCTCATTTGCAAGAGGTGAAGAAGGAGACAACTCTTTAAAACCTAGGATAGCTAGTGAGTCTTGCATGTTCACATGTAATGAATCTTGAGAGGCCGAGTCCTCCTTGTTCAAAGAAACACAAAGGTTGAAGCCTTTATTCAAAACTTTGGAATCCGTTGGAGAGAGGGAGCTCTCCCCCATGGTAGGTTCACCTTCATAGATGATTTGACCCATCCAAGAGGTGTGAGTAGCACCAACCAATGACATGGGCTTGTCTTCCTTTATTTCTACTTCCTTCTCAAAAATCCCTTTTGGACCCTTATCCCTACCCCCAACTAGCTTTGGGGAGTAAACCGGAGGAGAGCAAACAAAATCCTCCTTATTTTTTTGGAGAGGCATCTTCTTACAGGTGTTATTGAGATGGTAAAAATTTCAAAAAAAGCTAACAATATATCCTTGCATTCTCATATTCCAGAACTTGGGTCTAGGACCCGAACTTAGCATTCAAGGTATTGAAGTGTGAAGAATGCTATTAATGGAAAATTTAACACAAATTCTAGAAAATACAAGCCTAGATCTCCATGAAATGACTTTGTACACAACCAACAGACTTTTGAAGGTGTTAGTGATCCCTTGAAACACCTTGTTGTTCCAGAACTCAAGGGGTAAGCTTGGAATCCTAACCCAAGAAGGAGAAATTGATCCCAGGTCCACCGAGGGGTCTAAGGAGAGCTTCCATTTACACAGTTCCAAACAATTCTTAAAATTCTTGTCAAACACCCAGGGACCTCCCATAAGAATAAAGACAAAATCTTCTTGGTTGTTAAAGCTAAATAGGAAAAGGCCATTTGACATAGCACTCACAATAGTCTCACCTTTATGAGTCCAAACTAAGTCCATTCACCTACATTTTTGGTCCATATTGGCTTGAAGGATAAGAACCTCCAAACTAACAAAATTTGAAGGCTACCAATAGATTCATCCATTATTTCATTTGGGACAAACACTTCTTGACCCTCCACCACATAACACTCCTTTGTCTCAAAGGAGGAGAATAGTTCCCTTTTAGAAATAGATGAGTTTCCCACTAGTTTTTCCATATATGACTTTTGATTCCTTCTCAACATTGAGGAACCAACTTCATGATGAATACTAACAATACCATCATCCAAAGACTTAACACCTACCACAAAATATTTTGACCTTGAGGAGCAAGCAACTAGAGTCAAGGTGACAACATTGCCACCTGTTAGAGAGGAAAATGTCCTAGAAGGAGACACCTATTGGGGCCCCCCACCCAACTTTGCCATGGATGAAGCAACATCACAAAAATTTAAAAACCAACTCGCGTGCACAACAGTAGGGACTCTGGATTGAATTATTGATATTTGATGTAGATGTTATGTTGACATATTTTCCCTAAAACACAACCCTCTTTTTGAGGGAATTATATTATGACTATGTATTATGATAAAAGACTATGAGAGAGTGAATAGGAAGTTACAATAGTGTGTTGTAGGTTGCATTCATTCAATTTGTGGGATGAAATGAGTAGGACTGGTTGTTTCTCTATGGATGTAGCCCATTTTGGGTGAACCACATATATTCATGTCTTTGTGTTTGTGATTTATTTTTGCAATCATTTTTTATTTTTTATTTCTTTGCAATCCTTCTCCTAACACTTTCTAGGATTGACCTTTCTCTCAAATTTTTCATTACAAAATTTGATTCATGTGAGACTTGATGCATAGAACTGCCAAAGAATGGCTATCTTGGACTAAAGCCAAGTATAAAAAAATGGCTTCCAATAAAGACTATTGAGTCTTTTCATATTCTTCTTAAGTCACTTCCTTTGGAAATGATTCCCAAAATTGTAATTAGATACACCAAACCTTAGTGCAAAGATTAATAAATGGTATGTGGATAATTCTTTCTACAATTGCAAGCCTTGTAAAGGTAATTCATGGCTCTCTCCACATTTGTCCATGGTTCAAAATCTCAATAACATATATTGAATGCAAAATCTATAGCCACTAACAATATGGTGATTTCATACAATTTGGTTAACCACTTTGGAGCCCAACCTTGCTTTTTATTCTTCAAGAATTTTTACTAGGGTTTCCACTTTAGATCTCGATTTGTCTAAGTGTGTCTAATCTTTGTGATCCTTTTTGTAATCATTTGGATACACTCAAGAAATTTTTCAAATTTACACACAAAATCAAAATGTTTGAATTTATATACATGATATCTTTCACTATTTTAGACTTGAATACTTTACATAACACATAATTCTTATAAATGACTAACTACAAATAATGACTTAAATTCATCCAAATTTGACATACCTAAATAAATAAAAAGCAAAAACAAAAACAAAAACACTTATATTCAATATTCGCCAAAGCTAACTCTTGGTGATAGAGATTTTCCCTCGTATACTAATTTAAATTAATACAATATTCAGACCCAAGCATACATGATTTGGGCTCAGCCACCTAGTCCAAATGGTGCTGGGTGCGAGATACTTTGAACAAAATTTAGAATTAATGCAATAAGTAATGATGAAACAAGACCTATGAAACGTGTCTAGGTAATATACTTGTAGAATGAATGGAAAAGTGATTAATTTCAGAGGATTACTATTCGCCCTAAAAGGTAACTAACTTTACAGGGTTACTGTTCATCTGGAAGACGATAAATGTTTGATAGTTACATGATTTGATGTAAGCACTGTTTATGACATTAGAAAATTTTCAAGACAGTTTTGAGAGAAGCTTATCTGAAGTTTCCTTAATGAAAATTTGGAGGGTTATATAATGTAAGAGCGTTGGAGAAACATCAGAGAAGTTTCTCTGAAGTTTCTTTAAAGGAAATCATTTAAAGAAATTTCATTGAAACTTCTCTGAAACTTCTCTGATGTTTCTTCAATGTCATAAACAGCGTTTTCTTAACAGAAATTTCATAGAAACTTCACTGATGTTTCTCTAATGTCATAAACAACGCTCTTATATCAAAACATGTAACCTTCTAAAATTTATCATCTTCCATGGCAAACAGTAACCCTCTAGAATTTATCACCTTTTCATTATATTACCTAGACACTCTTTTATTTGTAGGAGAATCTAATGTCGAACGAACTGTAACCCTCTATTCCCCTGTAAAGTTTTCATTTTTTATGCGTTGGGTGACTTTATTTTCGCGGACAGAATACGACATCGGATGAGGATACTACTCGCAGGAAGAACCATTTCCTGTTGTGGTTGATCAATTGCTAGCTATTTTTTATAAAGTCATATTCATTAAAATCAGAAGGGAAATTAGGCATAAATTAGATAATGCTAGTTAATTTTGTGTGATATGATTTATAAAATAATTATTAATTGTCAATAATTTTGGAGAGAGCACGTCAAATGTTATCTAATATTTTTTTTTAAAACATAGAAGCACTTTATGTGTTCTTATTTTAACATCTTAATCAGTATCATTTTTTCTTTTTAAATAGTAGTTTATAAACTAAATTTTTGAGTAATATCAATCTTTTTCTTGTCATGTCTTCAAATTCTTAGTATAGTTATCTCCCATTATTCATCCAAGATCAACTTTTAATAATTTCAAAATAAAGTGATTACTTTTGATTGTGTGTTTCTATACACATATTCTTATAGAAGTTATAAATGACTATTGGTGAAGGTTTTCCACTAACTTTTATAATAACACTTAAAAACAACTCTAAAAATAGTATCAGAGACATTATTGAATCTCACTTTAGATGGTAATTTATCTCTTGTCAATCTAGTTTACAATAAGGATCTTGCAAGTTTATCTAAGAATCTTCATTCTATAACTACATACACCAAATTTAAATAACTAAATTTAAAATATTAAATCAACACTGAAAATATTTATGTTTTCTAAAATAAAAATAAAATGCTAAAAAGGAACAACGATTTATTAATAATAAGATAAATTCTTATACTTAAAATAAATTATTCTATGAAATCAAGTGTGGTATTAGAAAGAATTTCATAAAGGAATAACAAACGTATAGATCACAGGACACACCTAATATCTACATTTAGAATATAAACATTCACAGTTGTAACAAGATACAATAGAATACTTATCTGCAATATTTATTAACATATTTTCATTCTCCTGGATGAGTGGCTGCGCTTACAAAAAGAATAAGAAGATTAATGATGGCATGAAACTACTTAAATGATATAGATAGGATGAATTGAAGAATTAATCATATTACCATTATTAAAGGAAATTACATAACATTCAAATCTAAATTTTCTCCCCATGATTTTCCTTATTTCGTAGTCTCCTTGATGATCCGTGATTTTGCTTTATCTCGTAGTCTCCTTAAATGTACTTGCCAAAATTTAGGAAACCAAACATTTTGTATATGGAGATTATAGGTGTTTTTTCTCTTATGACACTTTATGACTAGGATAATGTTTTTAAATGAAACATTTTCCTATTACTTAATTTCAAAGTAAATAGAGTTTGAACGTTGTTTATGAACAATTTCACGAGGATTTCATTTTTTAACTGAAGTGGTACATCTTGGAAATGGAAATGTATTGTCATAATGGTGGAGAGTAGAGTTTTTTCTTTAATTTTTTATTCATGCATGCTTTTTGGTAGTTCATTTTGTTGATTTTTGTAGCTTGAAAGGTGGGATGTGGATTTGTTTTAAAGCAACTTGAGTTGGATGTGCTTTAAACCACTTTAAAGAAACTTGAGATAGATATGCTTTAAAACAATTCGAGTTGGATTTTTAGCATCAGTAGTTTTTATTCCTTAATAGAATATTTTTGAGTTTGTGAGGATAAGATAAATCCAACAGTGATTTTATGTGTAATTAAAGCCAAAGAAAACAAGGAAAGATTCTTTCCTTGCATGCTAAGTAAAGCAGCTAGGCTCTATAAATGTAAGATTGTTGTAGCAAACTCATATTGTATTTTCAAAAGAAAAGTTTGCTGTTAGGCTCAATAGAAGATCCAACATTTGCAAGTTTTTCGCCACATTGGGGTTTTCTGGGTAATTTTGTGTTATTGTTTTTCTATGATTGGCTTCTTGTTATTTTTTCTTCCACTATTATTAGTTGTTAATTAACCCAGTTGTGTTAATTGTTATAAATCAAATTTCTTTATGTGAATTTATTGTGCAATTAATCTATTGCTGGGTTATAGAAATTAACATGGTATCAGAGCTCTAAACTCTGAATACGCAGCCAAGATTTATGACCTAGATTTCAAGACAAAAAAATAAAAATCATTAGATTTTCGTCTTCAGTTCTTTTTGTGGCTATGGCAACCAACGTTTGATATGAGGATGGACTTGAGGGTGTGTCTAACTTCTTGCAGTGGAAGGTTTGGATTACGTCCATTCTCAAGGAGAACAGGCTGTGGATCTATGCTAGTACAAAAGTGACACCACCAACAAATGATCATGTTTCCTTAGATTCACATGAAGTCAAAGAGGCCAAGGCTCAGAGGATTATCCTGGATGGAGTAAGAGATCATTTAATTCCTCATTTATCAAGGAAAGACACCACCAAGGAGATGTGGGATACGCTCACAAAACTTTATCAGAGCGACTATCAGAGTCGTAAGAAGATGCTCAAGGACAAATTGCATAATACCAAGATGTCCAAAGGCAAGAGTGTGACCTCTTACTTGTCCAAGCTGACACAGGTTAGGGATGAGCTTGTTGCTGAACTAGAGAGACGATTAATGAAGATGAGTTGGTGCGTATAGCCTTGAATGGTTTTCAAAGCATTGTGAAGTGTTTGTAAAGTGTGTTGTCGATAGAGATTGGCTACCTGATTGGGCAAGAATTTGGGATGACTTTGTTTAGGAGGAGATCTGTGAAGGTGCTCATCGAGGAGATCAAATGAAGAAGGGTCAAGATGAAGAAAATCTTTCTCTTGCAAGCAAGGGTAATAAGAAGTCCAATAAAGAGCAATCAGAAGGTTTTTCTTTCAAGAGTGGGAAGAAGAAAGATCTAAGCAAAATAAAATGATTTTGCTGCCATCAAATGGGTCACTATGCCAGTCAATGTCTGAATAAGAAAAATAAGGACAAGAAGCAAGTTACTACTACAGCAAAGGTGGACGAGTTTGCATCATGATTTGAGAATGAGTTTTCACTCATTACCTATCTCTCAAGTTCAATTGCCAATAGGGTATGGCATATTGACAGTGGGGCTTCTCGCCACATGACAGGAGTCAGAGAATGTTTCACCAAGTTGGAGGAGAAGAAGTTGGTTTTTTATATTGAGCTCGGAGACAATGCCAAGTACCATGCAAATGGTATTGGCACTGCCAAGTTTCAGAGGGAGTCTGGAAAACCTTTGTTGGTGGAGGATGTTTTGTATGTCCCTGGCATGATAAAGAATTTAATCTCAGTTTCTGCTTTGGAAGCAAAGGGTTACATCGTGACCTTTGAGATAGGAAAATTCTATATTCATCCCAAAGATTCCAAGGTTACAAAAGTGATTGGAGTCAGGCATGGTAGCTTGTTTTGGTTACAATTTGAGCCAGCACATGCATTGGTAAGTAGCTGTAAAGGGATAGGGGAATTGTGGCACAAGAGGATGGCTCACCTTCACCATGGAGCACTTAATATTCTTAAGGAAATAGTGGTAGGGCTGCCTGAGATGAAAACAAAAAAGAATGAGGTGTGCAAGGGTTGTGCTCTTGGGAAATATGCTAAGACCAATTTTCCAAGTAGCGACACTAGATCCAAAGGGATTTTGGATCTCATACACTCAGATGTGTGTGGAACTATGTCAACAACATCCTTGAATGGATATGAGTATTATGTTACCTTCATTGATGATTTCTCCAGGAAGACATGGATATATTTCATTAAGAATAAAGATGAGGTCTTCAATAGGTTCAAAGAGTTTAAAGCTCTCGTGGAGAACCAAACAGGGAGAAAGATCAAGATATTGAGGTGTAATAATGGAGTCGAGTATACCTCGAATGCCTTCAAAGATTTTTGTTCTCAGGAAGGTATCAAGAAAGAGTTGACAATTTCGTACAACCCTTAGTAGAATGGGGTTGTTGAATGGAAGAACAGGGCTATAGTTGGAGCAGCCAAGGCCATGCTTCATGATCAAGATCTGCCTTGGTTCTTATGGGCAAAAGCTTGCAATACAGTTGTTTATTTGTAGAATAGGAGCCCTCACAAAGTGTTGGAAAAGTTGACTCCAGAAGAGGGGTTCTCTGGTAAGAAACCAGACTTGGGGCACATTCGCATCTTTGGATGCCTTGTGTATTGTCACATTCCTATTGAGAAGAGAACCAAGTTGGAACCTACTACAGAGAAGGGTATTCTTGTTGGGTACAGTGAAACTTCTAAGGCTTATCAGGTTTACATTCCTACTCTCAGGAAAATATTCATTCACAGAGATGTGAAGTTTGAGGAAGAGAGGGCTCTTCAGAAGTCAAGCAACATGATGAATGAGGAGGAACACTCACCCATGGTTGATGTAGCACAAATTCCTCAAACTTTAGTCATGCAAGCTGGAGAGTAGAACAAGCAAGCCGAGCAGGATGATTAGACAAAGGAACAAATAATTCCTTAGCTTTAGATTCCTATTACTAGGAAGAGGAGAAATAGGACAGTTGAGCAGACATTGAGAGAAGCTCAAGAATATATAGGTGATCCTCAAGATTCAGTCAGACAAAGAAGGGCTCCCAGATGTTATTCTAAGTATGTGGCACTTATGATTGAATTAATTGAAGTAGAACCTTCCAACTCTCAGGAGACATCCAAGTACCAAGTGTGGAGAGATGCCATGGTGGAAGAGTATTCTTCCATCATGAAGAATAGTGTGTGGGAGGTAGTACCGTGACCAAAAGATAAATCTGTGGTGGGCTCAAGATGGTTTTATAAGATTAAGCATGTTGTAGATGGTAGTATGGAGAAGTTCAAAGCTTGGTTTGTGGCTAAGGGGTTTTCTTAGAAGGAAGGAGTTGACTATGAAGAGACTTTTGCTCCAGTAGCCAAGTACTCATCCATAAGAGCTATCATTTCTGTAGTAGCACAAATGGGTTGGAGGATTCACCGGATGGATGTAAAAATGACCTTCCTTAATGGAGTGATTGAGGAAGATATTTACATAAAGCAACTAGAAGGATTTGAAGCACATGAGAGGGATTCTCATGTATGTAGGTTGGAAAGAGCACTGTATGAACTCAAGCAGGCTCCTAGGGTGTGGTATTCACGTATTGATGGTTACTTGTAGAGTGTGGGATTCATCAAGAGTGAGGCGGATCTGAACCTATACTATGTTCAGGTGAAGGGAAAACTTCTCATATTGGTGTTATATATTGATGACCTATTTCTCACAGGGTCAGAGGACCTCATAGCTCACTACAAGAAGGATCTTGCAGGAGAGTTTGAGATGAAGGACTTGGGGTTGATGCATTACTTTCTGGGATTGGATTTGTGGCAGAAAGAGGGAGAGATCTTCCTTGGACAAGAGAAGTACTTAATTGATATCTTGAAGTGATTTAGGATGGAGAATTTTAAGCCTATGTCAACGCCACTTGTGACCAATTGGAAGAAGATTGATGATTCCAAATCAAAGGCAATGGACCCAAATTTATACAGATAGTTGATAGGCTCTCTTATGTATCTGGTCAACACCAGGCCAGCCATTTATTTTGCAGTGAACTCACTTAGTCAGTTTATGGTGGAACCTAAATGTGTGCACTAGATAGCTGCGAAGCATGTTTTGAGATATCTCTGAGGCACAGTTGATTATGGGCTGGAGTATGTTCATTAGGATGGAGTGAAGCTTGATGGGTTTACTGATGCAGACTGGGTAGGAAGTACAATTGATCAGAAGAGCACTTCAAGGTGCAGTTTCAGTTTGGGATCAAAAGCAGTCTCTTGGTATAGTAGGAAATAGAAGTTAGTTGCACTGAGTTCTGCAGAGGCTGAGTATATGGCAGCTAGTATGGCTACATGTGAGGCTATTTGGCTTCAAAAACTTCTAGCTGGGCTCTTTGATCAAGAGCTAGATCCTACAGTCATTTACTATGATAATCAGAGTTGTATCAAACTCTCTGAGAATCCAGTGTTTCGTTACAAGTCAAAGCACATTGAGATCAAGTACCACTTCATCAGAAATTGTGTAGAGAAGGGGATAGTGAAGCTCCATTACATTCCTACAGATGAACATATAGCAGATATCCTGACGAAGGCCTTGATGAAGAGAAAGTTTGAATTCTTTAGGGACAAGTTGGGTGTGGTGTAGAACACCTTCCTCACTAAGAGGGAGTGTTGATTTTTGTAGCTTGAAAGGTGGGATGTGGATTTGTTTTAAAGAAAATAGAGTTGGATATGCTTTAAATCACTTTAAAGCAACTCGAGTTAGATATGCTTGAAAACAATTCGAGCTGGATTTTTAGCATCAGTAGTTTTTATTCTTTAATGCAATGTTTCTGAGTTTGTGAGGATAAGATAAATCCAAGAGTGATTTTATGTGTAATTAAAGCCAAAGAAAGCAAGGAAAGATTCTTTCCTTGCACGCTAAGTAAAGCAGCTAGGCTCTATAAATGTCAAATTGTTGTAGCAAACTCATATTGTATTTTCGAAAGAAAAGTTTGTTGTTAGGCTCAATAGAAGATCCAACATTTGCAGGTTTTTCCTGCATTGGGGTTTCCTAGGTAATTCTGTGTTATTGTTTTTTTGTGATTCACTTCTTGTTATTTTTTCTTTTGTTGTTATTAGTTGTTAATTAACCTGGAGTTGTGTTAATTGTTATAAATCAGATTTCTTTTTGTGAATTTATTGTGCAATTAATTTGTTGCTCGGTTATAGAAATTAACACATTTCATATCGATCACTACGTTATGAACTTGCAAAGTTTGTTTTTGTTGGCTTTGGAGGTTTTTCCATTCAATTTGGGGTTTGTCTTTAATGGCTCCATAGATTTTTTTCAATAGCTCTAGGTTGTAGTTACCTTCTAGAAAATAACTGTCAAAACTTGTATCTTTCAATTTTATATAGTAATTAGGGGAGAGGGGGTCATAGTGGGGCAAGGTCTAATAGTGGGGACAAAAATAACCCTCCTTAGGCCCCATAGTGGAGCACCTTAATATCCAATTGTAAAACAATTTTTATCAATAAAGTATACAAAATGACAAATCATGTGATGCCACATTGGCGCGCCAATAAAACATGACTTAGTGCACAACTATTGGTCTCACTTATTTTGGGGGTCTTTTTGGATACCTCAACAAAAAGCATGCTGATGTGGCATCATATTTGATTATGTGGCCCTAAAACGAAATATATAAGCACATGAGTTGCCAAATAAGTTGTACAAATTTGGGAGTGATTTGAAGTTTCCACATAAGATTTTGAGAAACACAAAGTTAGGGTGCTTCACTATAGGCCCCTCTCCCCTAGTATGACCAAAAATTAAATGGTAAAATTACAAAGCTATGCCACACTTTTATAAAAGAAATGATCATATTGATCCATAATTTTTGGTTGAATCCTTAGGAAATGACATATATGTTTTGAATTTTGAAATGATGTAAATTACTAAATATATAATTTAGAGTGTATAATATGTTATCTTTTTAGAAAATTAAAAATTATTTGAATATGTTTTAACAAAATTGATACTATAATGTAGTTGTTGAAAAATAAAATTACACGAGACCTCAATCTTTATATTGTAATATTTTTTTTCCTTCTAATTTTTTTGACTATATTTATAACATGAAACTTTAATACATGTATTTTTTTTCACACTTCAATAAACATATATTTTTAAATAAATCTTGAATGTTCCATTTACTAAAAAAATACTATTTCTATTTAACATCACCTTGTGTCCTAATTATTTATCCAAAAATATAATTAAAAATAACATTTTGACATAGAATCTTGTATATAGTGTATCATATTTAAAAAAAAAATGATTAAATTTTAGTTTTTGTTCTTAACAAGATCATCAAACTTATATTTTTTGTTGGAGATTTACTTTTAGTAAAAATAAAATAAGATATAAAAAATAATTCAACTAATAAAAATATATAGTTTTGAAACATAAAATTAAATATATACAAAATGGTATTCTTATACTTATTAAGAAAAAATATATGAGTAAAAACTATCAAAATATTATTTTTTAAAATAATTTTATACCTTTAGTAAATGGGTTCTAAAGTGGTAATAAATATATATTTAGTCGACACTTCTAGTTAGAAAACTTGTGTCTCATTATCAAATTTGTCTAGAATGAATCTGAGTAGACTATCTGTTTGACGAAAATTGATTTTTAGTTCAAAATACTTAAATTCACTTGTGTTGATTTGTTGGCTGAAAGTCTAATAGAACTTTATGCTTTTACCCAAACTGCTCACAATCAACCAAAATTAGACAAATATACTCATTTTATATCTACTCAGATATATGCTAACTTTGAATAAATAATAAATAATAAAATAATAAGAATCTATCCATTAAAAATTAAATGAGGTAATCATAGCCTCATCAAGGGCATCAATAGTTGATAACATGATAACACATCATTGTATAAAATAAGAGATTGAATTTTCCACAAATCTTTATAATGACAAATTAACATAAGATTGTAGATTTAGACATGGGCCTTTAAGGACACAAGAATGAAGGAATATAGATAGGAAGGAATCCCTATATTTAATAATGAGCATATATGTGCCACATCTAGATAAGGAAAAGTATATAGATTTATGAACATTGTTGGTTTAAAACATTTTTAGTTTTATTTGAAATCATGCAGTTATTTCTCTTTACTTTATTATTAAAGAAAATAAACATTATGTTCATACCTCAATATGAAAATGCTAAAGACATCTACAATTAGTAGCCAACAACATTTCCAAACAACAAAATTATTGCCACAAATCTTGCTCTTCATCTTTGGTATTTTATTTCTCATACCATTTATATCCTAAAAAAATATAATTCATGAAGGGAAAATAAATCTTGAACAATATTATTAATAAACCTAGTATGGTACATGATTGTTTCTCTCAACAACATCATATTTTAATAGAAATATTTTAGAAAAAATCATGACTACATCAAATGTTCATTTATTTTTTCCATGCTTCGGGCATTAGTGTTTGGCCCTATGTTTCTTTGTTCGGTTTGAATTTTTTATAGATGCATCTACTTGGTTAGTGATTAATAACAGGAAATCATTCTTAAAGGATTTTAAGGTCTATTTGGTAGGGCAATTATCTTGGCACTACTCTTATATTTTAATTTGTGGAAATATTTAGCTAGTTTCTTACTAATGTTGTTTCTTAGAAGCACATCAAGGGTACTTTCTATCCCAATTTCAACCAAGAGCTTGTAAATGAGTACTTTGTGAATTATTTCTCTCTTGAAAGGAGATAATAATTTGAAACACTTTTCTATGTCATGATACTTTCTATTTAGCTTCACGATTAGTGTATAGTGGTAGAAAACCCAAATCTATTGTCAATCTTTCCTTCCCAACTCCTATAGTGTCCCTCCATCTGTGTTGTATTGTGTTACTTTTTGTCTCGCTGTGAAGTTGGATGTTGTATGGTATGATTGCTAAGTTGATTTGGTTAGTAAGATTTGTGATTTGATTGATCATTGCATCACAATAAAATTGTTAATTGATATAGGTATAGTAGTTAACAAACTTGGTTATGGCATAATAATAATATAAAATAAAATAATATAAATAAAAGTGTAAGTAGATGGTTAAGTAATGAATAAAAAAATTAATAAAAACAAAAGAAAAGAATGAGTCAAGTTACAATTCTATTATTAGTTTAGGCGGTTACACCCACTTAAGAAATCATAATGAAGAAGATGTGTTGGCATAGAGTGAGCACAATCTTCATTTGTAACTCCTCTAAAATAGGTGCATGAAAATGCATTCATAATGCCACCTTATGCATTTTCTTAGGCATGTAACAACGGCTTTAAAAAAAAAAGATAGGAGGATAGCTATGGCTTCTAGGATGGACCATCCATGCCGAATGCGAAGAACGCATGAAAGCGGAACTGATTTCATCTGAGAGGGGAGACACATAGATTTTGGGTAGAGACGAGGGAAGAAATCTTAAGAAATAATATAGATAGGGAAAGAGTTATTTATTAACACTGAAAATTCAGTAAGGAGAAAAAAAAAACTAATTTGGGGAGGCTTTTTCCGTGAATTTCTTCTAAGAGGTTTCTGGAAAAATTGTTCTGAAAATTTTGGAGGCATAGGAGTTGGGATTTTACGGAGGTTGTGAGATTTGGAGTGCTGAAGTTGCATCTGGACTTCAATATTGACAATATTTCCAGCTCAGCGAACAAATTAGTACAGGTTCTTCTTTTTGTAATTCTTGTTCTTGTTCTTGTTTGGAGATTGTGAATACTTAACTTGTTGCTTGGAATTTTCTAATATAGGAAATTTAAATGAACGCTTTGGGTTTGTAATTTGGTGGTCTGGGTAGCATAGCTATGCTCTCTGTCCGCTAGGAATTCTTGTTACAATTTCCCTGTCGGTTGTAGGGTATACATATCTTTTAGATGCATGTTTTAGACTCATGATTTGGACACTATATGTCATTGTCTATTCTTTATGATCTCCCCATCTTCTTTGTAACAGTTATAGGATGGCAATGTTGTGGCTGGCAGGGAGTTCTTTAGACTTCTTCTTAGAAAATACATGCGTAACTTGTAACTGTAGATATTAGCCATGCTGAAAGATTTAACATATCTCTTAAACACAAGTAAATTGGTAATTTATTTATAAACATGTTTTGTCTTCCTAGCAATCGAATGAATGTTCTTTGAGCCTTTCTGGTAATCAAATATGTGTGTGGACGCCAGGCCAACTCAGGCCACATTGCCTTAGCATTGGAATATGTATACTATTTACTTTTGTTGCATTGATTTTTTTCTGTTAATGTTGGTCCAGGAAATCTATGGCCTATATAGTCCATATGAGTTTAGTGATGTTGAACTGGAAAATTTAGCCGTAATGCATAGAAATCCCTTACCACCAAATAGTTAAAGAGACATATGTTATCTCTTAAGTCGACATGAGTGTTAATTGATAAACTTCAGGATAACCAATAAACTGATGAATGTAAATACACCCATTTAAGTCGTCACCTAGCAATGAGAAGGCTATCTCGTATAGCACTATATTGTTCTTTTAGTTACCTATGACTTTATATGTTCAAATATATTCATGCGGTATCTGGCTGCTAATGCCATGTTTTGTCTTCTTTCTACATGTAAATTTATATTAGATCTAGACATATCTTTGTATGTTATAGATTGACTTCGTGCTAGATTTTGGTATCGATCCTTATCCCCAAGTCAGCTGAGATATATTCGTAGGATTTCTAGTTTATGCATGATTATTACTCTAATCCTCTAGACTTGAGTTAGATCTATGTTAGTAACTGTTAGTTGCTTGGGTTGCATGTAAATCCATTTAAATTATAAGCTTATTAGTTCTCCTCGTGGCTGGATAGGTCACTTAAGCATGTCTATGAGTTGTCAGTACTCTCCTTAGCATCAATACCCTTCTATGGTGACACCTAGTTCTTCTTGTACTTCAATGAAATTTAGCCATAGGATTTCGGTGTTCTTCCATGTATTAGTTGTTTTCATTCGTTTAATGTAACTCTTGGATATAGATACTCACCCTATGTTGTACGATCTGTTAAGGAGTTGTTTCGTAATGTATTATGCTAGTGTATAAGTAATATGCTTTGTAATCAACTTTAGGAATGTTTGCTTCAGCAAAAGATGAGATCATTATTTTGTACTTTCTATCTGAAAATTAAGATTAGTTGAAAGCCGAAAATATATGTATAGGAAGATTTGATCATTTGTTTTGTTGGTTGACATTGTCGTTGGTTATTGTGGTGAATTTTGGGTTTTGTGATGCTTATGAGTTATTGTTTATGGGAGGAATTCCGTTTGAGCCAATTGGCCCTTGGGAAGATTTTGGTTTTGTGAGTTGTTTATGTTGGTATTTGCTTAGTGGGATTTTGTTGTGATGACTTCACTTGTTGATTTGTAAATTGTGGATGGTCTATAATCTTTTGAGATCTTGATGTTGTTGCCACCTTGTTGGGAAACCCTTGTTTTAGTGATTTATTAGTCTACCAGAGAAAGGAAAAGAAAGGTGTTGCTTTATTATTGGCCTTCACTTTTGGTTCTTTGTGAACTATTGCTCGTATGATCTATTTAATGTAATGGGTTTAGCCTTGCATTTGAAAATAGTTTTGTTATGAAGATTTTGTGTAGGATGGTGTATGCCTTGCTTAATGCAATTTATCATGTGGCTTTATATGTTGTGCATGGGGGCTTACCCTGTTAGTGTCTTTTGTTTTTTGTTGCTCATAGGGGAAGTGGCTTTCAATGGGGGTCAGGACCCAGAAGAGGTCCCAGGGTAACTCATTGGAAGTTTATTAATCAAGTGAAAATGTTAATATTTAATTAGGTGTCTTGGATAGAATTACACATTAACAAGATATAAGAGAATGCCTCACTCATGGCTCAAGTGCTTGTATGGGCTTGAGATGAGTTGAGAAGGCCTGGAATGGCAAGATCCTTATCTTGTCTTTATGAAAGATAATCGATTCCGCATTGGATTGCATGTGGGGCCGGGTTTCATAAGAGGTCACCATGGTAACCCAAGTTGGGGGCTGGGGCCTAGGAAGATTCACCAGGGTAACCCATGCAACTTTGCGATGACACTCTTCCTTTAACGACCATGTATGCTTTGTTCCCCTCTATGTTGTTCTTGGGCCTCTAGAAGCACATGTTGGCATTTGTATGTTGATGCTTTATTGGTTATTCCTTATGTCAGGTACATCTTGTGTTGGTTATATCTTGTGCTGGAGATTACCTTATGTTATTGTAGATCTTGTTGAGAAGTCTTGTATCGTTATTGTTGGAGTCCTTCTTGTCATCTCTTAGCATTGGGGGTGGGCCTTCGGGTCCATGTGGTTGGGTGGAACATGCTATGCACCCCATTGGGTCCCACGTTGTGGATTGAGAAGTGCAAAATTTTACATTGCAGTGACTCCTGAGTTGAACCAGAGTTGGATCCAGTATTACAGCATTGAACTCCTTCATTTCAAATGTATCATTCCATTTTATTATATCTTCCCCATTCATGTTGGGAAGCGGCATTGTAATATTGTAATCCTTGATTAATGTATTGTCCATGTTCATGTTATCTTATGGTTACTAGTGTATACTTACCGTCCATGTGATGTAATGATGTTGTTGTGAAAACTATTGCAGTCATGTAAACCCAAGGGATTTGTTATATGTAGTTCATATTTAGTTTCATTTAATGTGATATATGATTATTATGATGTATGTTTATACTTTTAAAAAAAAATTGGTGCCATAAATGTTAGATGTATTAGTATCCTTTGAGGTTGCTTGGCAGGGCATTACAGTTGGTATCAAAGCATAGGTTCATACATTGGGGCACTATGAGCCCATTGTGTTGACCTAGCTGCTCATACTCGAAAGGGTATATCAGTCTATTTGTGTAGTTTGTACTTGGTTGCCCTAGTTTGTCTCTGGGTGATGTAGGTTCAATGGTGTAGAGATCTGGTGGAATGGATATGACCTTCGGTGTAGTGCACAATGCACCGATATCCTTCCTACTAGAAATGTATTTTGGGACTCTTGAGTTACCCTTGAGTTGCTTTGTGGCGTCTTTGGTGTGAAGTGAATTTGTGTGTGTATGTAGTGTATGTGTGTTAAATATGAAATTATGTGTGTTTTGAAGTGATAATTATGTTTTTGTTTCTGTAAAGGACATAAAGTATGATCTTATGATAGATATATTGTGAGATTTTGCATTGAGTAATGAGTAGAATGTAGTACATGATGTGTAAATGATGAAGTTTAACCAGAAATGTGTATCTTGGCAATGAATTAGCATGAATAACTGGTGCTAATGTGTTATGTTTCCATCTTAGTTTATGATTTTCAGGTAGTCGGCTTCGAATCTTGATGATGAAGGTAATTAATTGGTTATGTTTAACATGTGGATTTATTACTATGGTTGCATCTGATTAGTAATTGTTATTGATGATTGTTTATGATGTATAACTAACTGTAGAGTGTTAGAAGGATGATGTCGTATCACTCATTCATGAGAGGCATACAGCATGACAATTCCCTCTAACACTAGGTTGATTTGATATATATCTTGTACACAATGTTTACTTTTATGCAGGATTGTGGGTAGTAAGCGTCGATTCACTTGCTCTGGCAGGACTGGGCGAGCCTCATGAAACCCAATGGGAATAATACAGAAAATAGAGTTGACAAGAAAGTTTCCCCAACCCTACCATCATCTTTGACAAGGATGAGTACCTTTAACTTGTAACCCAGTCGGTATGGTTTTTATGTTTTGAAAGTTGTTTTTTTCGAGTGTCTTCCATTATTTGATGATGTCGTAATGCTATTGTTGGAGTTGATGTTGTTTTCAATTGTGTGCATTTTCCTTAGCCTTGCGACTTCCAGGAGTAAGTCAAAGCCAAGGGGGGAGGATGTAGTGTCCCTCCATCTGTGTTGTCTTGTGTTACTTTTTGTCTCGCTGCGAAGTTGGGTGTTGTATGGTATGATTGCTAAGTTGATTTGGTTAGTAAGATTTGTGTTTTGATTGATCATTGTATCACAATAAAATTGTTAACTGATATAGGTATAGTAGTTAATAAACTTGGTTATGACATAATAATAATATAAAATAAAATAAAATAAATAAAAGTGTAAGTAGATGGTTCGGTAATGAATAAAAAAATTAATAAAAAGAAAAGAAAAGAATGAGTCAAGTTACAATTCTATTATTAGTTTAGGCGGTTACACTCACTTAAGAAATCATAATGAAGAAGATGTGTTGGTGGAGAGTGAGCACAATCTTCATTTGTAACTCCTCTAAAATAGGCGCATGAAATGCATTCATAATGCCGCCTTATGCATTTTCTTAGGCATGTAACAATGACTTTAAAAGAAAAAAGATAGGAGGATAGGTATGGCTTCTAGGATGGACCATCCATGACGAATGCAAAGAACGCATGAAAGCAAAACTGATTTCATCTGAGAGGGGAGACACACAGATTTTGGCCAGAGACAAGGGAAGAAAGCTTAAGAAATAATACAAATAGGGAAAGAGTTATTTATTAACACTGAACATTCAGAAAGGAGAAAAAAAAAACTAATTTGGGGAGGCTTTTTCCATGAATTTCTTCTAAGAGGTTTCTCGAAAACTTGTTCTGAAAATTTTGGAGGCTTAGGAGTTGGGCTTTTACGGAGGTTGTGGGATTTAGAGTGCTGAAGTTGCATCTGGACTTCAATATTGACAATATTTCCAGGTTAGCGAACGAATTAGTATAGGTTCTTCTTTTTGTAACTCTTGTTCTTGTTCTTGTTTAGAGACTGTGAATACCTAACTTTTTGCTTCGAATTTTCTAATATAGGAAATTTAAATGAACGCTTTGGGTTTGTAATTTGGTGGTCTGGGTAGCATAGCTATGCTCTTTACCCGCCAGGCATTCTTTTTACAATTTCCCTGTAGGTTGTAGGGTATACATATCTTTTAGATGCATGCTTTACACTCATGATTTGGAAACTATAGGTCATTGTCTATTCTTTATAGCTAGGGTATTGCATATCTCTTAAACACAAGTAAATTGGTAATTTATTTATAAACATGTTTAGTCTCCCTAGCAATTGAATGAATGCTCTTTAAGCCTTTTTGGTAATCAAATATGTGTGTGGACGTAAAGCCGACTCAGGCTGCATTGCCTCAGCACTGGAATATGTATACTGTTTACTTTTATTGCATTGATTTTTGTCTATTAATGTTGGTCCAGGAAATCGATGGCCTATATAGTCCATATGAGTTTAGTGATGTTGAACAGGCGAATTTAGCCGTAATGCATAGAAATCCCTTACCACCAGATAGTTAAAGAGACATATGTTATCTCTTAAGTCGACTTGAGTGTTAATTGATAAACTTCAAGATAACTGATAAACTTATGAACATAAATACACTCATTTAGGTTGTCGCCTAGCAATGAGAAGGCTATCTCATATAGCACTATATTGTTCTTTTAGTTACCAGTGACTTTATATGTTCAAATATATTCATGCGGTATCTGGCTGCTAACGCCATGTTTTGTCTTCTTTCTGCATGTAAAATTATATTAGATCTGGACATATCTTTATGTGTTGTAGATTGAATTCATGCTAGATTTTGGTATCGATCCTTATCCCCAAGTTAGCTGAGATATATTTGTAGCATTTCTAGTTTATGCATGATTATTACTCTAATCCTCTAGACTTGAGTTAGATCTATGTTAGTAACTGTTAGTCGCTTGCGTTGCATGTAAATCCATTTAAATTATAAGCTTATTAGTTCTCCTCATGGCTGGATAGGTCACTTAAGCATGTCTGCGAGTTGTCAGTACTCTCCTTAGCATTGATACCCTTCCATGGTGACACCTAGTTCTTCTTGTACTTCAATGAAATTTAGCCATAGGATTTCAATGTCCTTCCATGTATTGGTTGTTTTCATTCATTTAATGTAACTGTTGGATATAGATACTTACCCTATGTTGTACAATTTGTTAAGGAGTTGTTTCCTAATGCAGTATGCTAGTGTATAAGTAATATGCTTTGTAATCAACTTAGGGAATGTTTGCTTCAGCAAAAGATGAGATCATTATTTTGTACTTTCTATCTGAAAATTAAGATTAGTTGAAAGCCAAAAATATATGTATAGGTAGATGTGATCATTTGTTTTGTTAGTTGACATTGTCATTGGTTATTGTGGTGAATTTTGGGTTTTGCAATGGTTATGAGTTACTATTTATGGGAGGAATTCCGTTTGAGCCAATTGGCCCTTGGGAAGATTTTGGTTTTGTGAGTTGTTTATGTTGGTATTTGCTTGAGTGAGATTTTGTTTTGATGACTTGACTTGTTGATTTGTAAATTGTGGATGGTCTATAATCTTTTGAGATCTTGATGTTTTTGCCACCTTGTTGGGAAACCCTTGTTTTAGTGATTTACTAGTCTTCCAAAGAAAGGAAAAGAAAGGTGTTGCTTTATTATTGGCCTTCACTTTTGGTTCTTTGTGAACTATTGCTCGTATGATCTATTTAATGTAATGAGTTTAGCCTTACATTTGAAAATACTTTCGTGATGAAGATTTTGTGTAGGATGTGTATGCCTTGCTTAATGCAATTTATCATGTGGCTTCATATGTTGTGCATGGGGGCTTACCCTGTTAGTGTCTTTTGAGTTTTGTTGCTCATAGGGGGAGTGGCTTTCAATGGGGGTCGGGACCCGAAAGAGGTCCCAGGGTAACTCATTGGAAGTTTATTAATCAAGTGAAAACATTAATATTTAATTAGGGGTTTTGGATAGAATCACACATTAACAAGATATAAGAGAATGCCTCACTCATGGCTCAAGTGCTTGTATGGGCTTGAGATGAGTTGAGAAGGCTTGGAATGGCAATATCGTTATCTTGTCTTTATGAAAGATAATCAATTCTGCATTGGATTGCATGTGGGGTCGGGTTTTGTAAGAGGTCACCAGGGCAACCCAAGTTGGGGGCCGAGGCCTAGGAAGATTCACCAGGGTAACCCATGCAACTTTGCAATGACACTCTTCCTTTAACAACCATGTATGCTTTGTTTCCCTCTATGTTGTTCTTGGGCCTCTGGAAGCACATGTTGGCATTTGTATGTTGATGCTTTATTGGTTATTCCTTATGTCAGACACATCTTGTGCTGGAGATTGCCTTATGTTATTGTGGATCTTTTTGAGAAGTCTTGTATCCTTGTTTTGTTTGATGGTTATTGTTGGGGTCCTTCTTGTCATCTCTTAGCACAGGGGGTGGGCCTTCAGGTCCACATGGTTGGGTAGAACGTGCTATGCACCCCATTCGGTCCCCAGTTGTCGATTGAGAAGTACGAAATTGTACATTGCAGTGACTCCTGAGTTGAACTAGAGTTGGATCCAGTATTGCAGCTTTGTACTCCATTTCAAATGTATCATTCCATTTTATTGTATCTTCCCCATTCATGTTGGGAAGCGGCATTGTAATATTGTGATCCTTGATTAATGTATTTTCCATGTTCATGTTATCTTATGGTTACTGGTGTATATTTACCATCCATGTGATGTAATGATGTTGTTGTGAAAAGTAATGTTGTCATGTAAACCCCGGGGATTTGTTATATGTAGTTCATATTTAGTTTCATTTAATGTGATATATGATTATTATGATGTATGTTTGTACTTTAAAAAAAAAAAATGGTGCCATAAATGTTAGATGTATTAGTATCCTTTGAGGTTGCTTGGCGGGGCATTACAACTTCTCTAGCTCAATATATTTTGCTAGAAATAGATTGATCATGGTGAGACAATGATGTTTCTTAGCATCTTTTTGTGCTTTTAGTCATCTTGTTTTTTGTTTTGGAATCTATTAGTGCTCATTTTGAGAATAAGTTGTAGTAGTAGATAGTCAATTTTGACATTATTCTGCTAACAACTTTTGGATTTTTGTGAGGTTTTGGTAGCCACTCATGTTTATTACTCTTCTTAGTGTGCTCCTTTACAGAATTTCTAGTAAATTTAAAAAAAAAAAATTAGGGATTTTTTATGGACTTTATTTTAGAAAGGAAAAGGCTTTGACAAAATCACATAAAATTATGTTATTGTCCTTGTGAATTTGGAGGGCTTGGTCTTTGTAATATCCATTATCGAAGGTTGGCCCTATGTGCTAAATGGATTATTAGAGGAAACATGGAGGGAATGATGCTTGAAAAATCTTATATTGATGTTGCATTTATTTTTGGGTCATGCATGACAATCAATCTTGGAAAAGGATTGGATTTCATTCCATTCTCTCTAAGAAGGTGCTTGTGCAAATTTAAGGTATTCTTATATAAAAAAAACCATGGAAAGATTGCTAACATATTAAATGTTACTAACTTTGGAACGTAAATGATTTTAAAATTAGGATTTTTATCAACCAACATAGTTTTTACAAATATAATATTATCACTTTAACATTTTTCTCTCAAATTTTTCTATTGAGAGATTTGATTCATGTGAGATTTGATGTACATAACCACTGAATAATGCCAACCTTAGCCTAAATGTCAAGTTTAAATATATGGTTTCCAATTAATATTTTTGAGTCTTTCCATGTTCTTATTGATTCAATTCCTCTTGAAATGCTTCACAAAAAATGAGGTTAAATGCACAAAACCTTAGTGCAAAGATTAAAAATGGTGTGTGGGTACTCTTGTTTACAATTACAAGCCCTATAAAGTGTATTCATAGCTATCTCCACTTTTTCCCAGGGTTCAAAGTCTAAATAATGTATGGTGTTTGCAATCCATGCATATTAATGACAATGTCAATTTCATACAATTTGGTTAACCATTTTGGAACCCAAGCTTGTTAATTTTTTCTAGTGAACCTTTTACTAGACTCTTGCATTAATTCTTGACTAGTCTATCTAAGTGTGTCTAATCTTTGTTGCCCTTTTGTCATCATTTGAATACACTCGAGTACCTCTTCTAGTTCTCCCTAGATACTCAAGATGATTAAATTTGAATACATTTTTATCTTTAATCGTTATAAACTTGAATATTTTAACTATCAACATAATCCTTTTAAATGACTAACCACAAATTAAAACTTCACCCAAATCTCACCTTAAAAACTATATTGAATATTTCACAAAATTAACTCTAAATCTAACATACTTCAGTAATTATATTGAATCTTTGACAAAATTAACTCTTATTTTAAAAACTTCTGTTGATAGATATTTTCTCTAATATACTAATTTAAAATGATAGAATATTCAAACCCGACAATCTAAACCAGACAAACCCTTTACACTCCACTAGACAAGACAAAACTACAATGTGAACTACAACACGCTGTGGGTATATTTTCTTCATTGTACGTAGAACAAGTAACGCACATTATAATGATGTGCTGTGGGATGAGTTCGCCCATGAAGCGTGTCTTTAGAAAAAATTGGAAAAACGATATATTTCAGAGGGTTACTGTTCGCCTTTCAAGACAATAAATTTTAGAGCGTTAAATCAAAGTTTAAGACATTGGAGAAATTTCAGAGAATTTTCAGAGAAGTTTCTCTCGAATATCTTAGTGGGGTACATGATTTGATGTAGGAGGGTCGTTTATGACATTAGAGAAACTTCAGAGAAGATGCAGAGAAGTTTCTCTGAAGTTTCAGAGAAACTTCTCTGCATCTTCTCTGAAGTTTCTCTAATGTCATAAACGACCCTCCTACATGATTTTCAGAGAAACTTCTCTGCATCTTCTCTGAAGTTTCTCTAATGTCATAAACGACCCTCCTACATCAAATCATGTACCCCACTAAAATTTATCGATCGCCTTTTCAATTTTTCTATAAGTATATTACCTGCACACGCTTTTGTTTGTAAGAGCATCTAATATCGAGAGGACTGTAACCGCCGATTCCCCTGTAAAGTTTATCGCCTTTCATGGCAAACAGTTGCTCTCTAATGTTAATCGCTTTTTCCACTTTTTCTACAAGTATATTAAGTTTACACTCTTCTGTTTAACTATACTCCTTAACAAGCTAAGGACAGAAAACAGATCGGCCAACGGACTTGAAGGGGAGACGATGCAGGTAACAGAGTTACACTATAACTTTCTCGTAATTTTTCAATATTTTTCATTTTTGACGCGTTGGGTGTTTTTGTTTTGGACAGAATATGGTGTTGGATGAGGATACTCCTCCGAAAGAAGAACGAGTTCCTGTTGTGGTTGATCAATTGCCGTCTGCAGACCTCCAACCAAAGCAATCGCCAGTGCGGAGGGGTGTTGAGCCTATTGAACTTGGTAATATTCAGGTGAGACTACACATACTCCTGTAATCTTTAAATACAACTTAAACCAGCTTCGATTTTATCTCTATTTGATAACGTAATGATCAGCCGGTTGTACTATTTAGTGCTTTCAAGTAGCAATGTTTATCATTTCTTCTCTCCAGTTACTTGTAAGAAAGTTCCTTTCAACACTAAATTGGTTGATCTTTAAAAACATCTACGTGATGCTGTTCTTCTGAAAAAAGATTGAGGTGTCCGATGAGCTTGACCAATCAACGGCACCAGACCTTCGAGTAGAGCAATCCCGAGTCGCATACGATAGTAAATATGTTATTCAGGTGACAGTGGCGTTGGCGCTGGTGGGAGGAAGCTTCACCGTCATGCTGGCTGTGCCCGGAGGTGTGAACGAGGTAGGAAGGGCTGTTATGGGTGACACAATTGCTTTCAACATATTCTTGATCCCAAACATGCTAGCTTTTCATGCTTCGTTGGTGGTGGGTATGACTGTGGCCACCGTCTCCCATATGTCTGCAGATATCGACTACCTCGTCCGCATCACTCTGTGGGCAGGAGCAGTGTGCTTTGACTTGACTTTCCATGCTGCAGCATATGTGGTGGTGCTACCCTACCAGAGGTGGATTGTGCTGTGTTTTGGTAGTGCCGTTACCATAGCGTTGGCACTGCTGGTATCATATCGGCTTTCCACTATGTCCTACAAAGTTTATGGAACGATCTGGGATGGCTTTTTAAGATCATTTTCCAAAGGACAGTAGGGGATGGCAACTTAAAACTATATATATACTGTATTAGGAACAACGTCCAAAAGTATTATTCAATGGTCCAAAGATATAAATATTTCTATTCTTGTAAATCAAGTATTTCAAATTTACAAATCTTAAGAGTCATTTGTATATAGTTTATTTGGAACAAATGAATTATAAATGGGTGATATCATTTTTAATTCTCGGATTACAACAAATAGATTATAAAAAGTTTGTAGATAATATAATCTAATCATTTTGCATATATTTTATGCAAAATCTATTTATAATTTTATTTTTTTATAAAATAATTTTATTTATGTATTGATATTTGTTAATAAAGTGGTTTATCAAAAGACAAATGATATTTTTTAAGACATATCCAACTTAGAGAACCCCTCATCTTAATCTCTATCAACTCTATACTACTTCATTTTGTTCATGACTTTCTAAAATACACACTATGTATCTATGTTGACCACGACCTCAACTACATATGCAATGCCAATTTATTTCTTTATAGCCTATTCCATTTAGCATCGAATTTATAGGAAGTATATATTTTCTTTAGCCTACTGAATAAATGAATAATTCCATGTATGTCTTACTATTTTACTCAAGTGTATCCTCTAATTCCATTCCATGAGTTATATAGTGAAATTATATGGAATGGAAGTAAGATAATTGAAAATTAGAACTTAAATGAACAGATCAACATTTTGGCATAAAAACTATTTTTATTTTTTACAGTTTTTTATTTATAATGTGTTTTCTCAAAAGTTAAAACACCTCAAAAAATTGTTTGAGATACTTATGCAACAAAAGATAAGAAAATTGAATACTTTCTAATATTCACTTTTTTATCTTCAAAATTGTGATTATAGTGTTACCCTCCTATGTCTAATTGTGATACAAATTTAATTTTCAAACATATTTGAAATGATTAAAACTAAAGAACAAAGATGAAGTCAAGCCATCGTTTATTGTGTCATCTATTATCTCACACTTTAATGCAATCTAAAACCTTTTAGACAATGAATTGTACACCTAGGTTAATAAAGTGCTCGTGTAGGATTTTCTTTTCCTAGTGCGTTAATTTATTTTCCTTTATTTTTAGATTTTCCTACACTTTTATTAAGTTTTCTTATGTTAACAAAGTGAGTTTAATTAATTACTATCTAGTAAATAAGGTGTTGATATGATACTATCCTAAAAGGAAGATTGAAAATATTTTTAGACAACTTGGTGGTCAATCCCTATTAGTTAGATTTTTCACCTTCATCCTATCCTTAATTCTATATAAACTCACTATTAGTTTGTATTTTGGTTCATACTTTTGCATTGTTCCATATATTGGCATATATGTACATGGATGCATGTAGTCCTTCTTCTAGAGCTTCTCTTTTAGATCCTAAAGCAATATTGTCATCTTGACATTTGCACATTTCTTAGAATCACAAGTTTATAATTATGTTATTTTATTTACAATTTTATAGTTTTCTCTCTCATAAAAAAGATCTTTGTTACTCATCTATTTCAAATTTCTAGAATGGTATCAGAGCTTTCGTTTTGTTATTTTGAGTACTTCGATTTCCAATTAATAGATTGGAGTCTTTTGTATGTTCTATTGCATTTCATACGATTTGAAGATTCATAAAGAAATTATAATAATCTATTTATTCCTCTTTTGTTGTGTGTCCTTTCGGTGAGATCTAGTGATTGTAGCTATTCTAGCTATAGTGGGATAAATTTTTGTTGTTCTAATAAATTTAGGAGGTTAAAGAAAGTTAGATTTTGTATTTATTTCAGTAAATTTGGCAACCATGTGACATAGTATAAAATAAGGGTTTGAAACTATTGGTGTTTCCAACTGATTGTCTAGATTCTCCTAAATATTACTACTTTTTATACTCAAAGACCCTAGGCCAATGGCCAATGAAGATGAGATAGACTGGAAAATTCTACTATGCACTTTAGGCTCTACAGAACCAAGGTGGGTACCCCTATAACATTGTACACATATAACACCTCTATGCAAATGATGCTTTTGATAAGAAATCATCATACTACTATGGTGGAAAGCATTTGTTGGGATAAATAATCTATGCAAACATCTATATTCTTAATGATTCTTGGTAGTATTGAAATGGACATAAAAAGTAAAATACAAAAACTAAAGGTTTACTTTGATTTTAGAAATTGGTTCAAGCTCGGACTTAGGCTTTGAGAATCAGATTAACGAGTGCTTTATCCACACAAAGTCCAAAAATGAAGTAAAAATCCTATAATCAACCAAAATAAACTTACTTCCTTACAACAAGAAACCAACAAATGATCATTACTATCAAACTACTTACAAGACCTTATTGTAACAACACAACCTCAATTCATGAATTGAAAGGAAATTACTCTATTCATTGAATAGAAACTTGCAATTCATAGATTCATAACATAAAATGTGAAATGAGAACCAAAAGATAATCCTTGATTATATTGATTCAAAGGTAGTTAATACAACAATAGATAGGATGATAAAAATGATACACACCATTAGGTACAATACAATGAGCATTTAGGTAATATATTGCTATTATAGAGCAATACTTTTACAATATTTCTTTTCTAAGTATAGAAGAAAAACACCATACAATTCAAAGAAAAGACTGACAAAGAGTAGAGAATGGAATCCCTCATATGACAACAAAATTTTCCTTTATAGTGCAAGCATAACTAAAATTTGAATTCAAATTCCTAACGCTCACCCAACGAGGGTTTGAAGAAGATGAACTTTTATTAGACATAGAAAACATCTGAATTGCCCCCAAAAAAATCAAAAACCAAGCCATAAAGGCTTCAACATCTTGAGCAAACCACTGGATGATGACATCATGAATTCAAGCAAGGAGCACCCATAAAATCTACAACCAAATCTTGGCAAACATACCTTGACACAAGAATTTTGCCTCTACAAAATACTAAGGGGTAATGGCATCATCTAGTAATGAATGTAGCATCAGAATATTACAAAAAATTGATCCAGGATCAATCAGATTTGATCAAGTAGTTACGGATGTCATTGAGCCATTACTTTTGGCTTCTTCCCATGAACTGGAGTAGTTAACCATTGGAATTTGAATGTTGGCCATCAGATTGAAGATGTATGGATGAGATACAATCTCAAAGGAAAAATTAAAACATGACCATTGATCACCATGAGATTCATGATCAATGGCTATCCGTTGCCTTAATACATAACACCTTCCTTCTATTATTCAAGACATAAATTGTGATGGCTTACACCCATGTGATGAACTAATATTTGTTCCTGGAATATTCCTTTTGTATATACTCTCCATTGCATATCACACATAGCCTAGTTCCTCCCTTGTTAAAAAATGTGATGCGTTAAGAGCTTGCAATGAACCTCCATCGTGACATGTGTTGATAGCCCGCACACCACAACTCTTGCCTCAGACCCACAAATTCTCTTGTGGGGCAACAAGAAGTTGCCATGTGTCTAATTTGATATCACACTCCAATCATTGCACATCACATACAAGCATTAGTCTTTATGAAACATAAATGTTATGCACTGAACCTATGAGATGACTGTTAAATCTCCATCTTTTATCCTAAGTTGTTGATCTCTGAACATTTCCCATAGCACAAAGGGAACTGATTGTGAGAGAGAAAAAAATGATACAAAGAGAGGAGGGGATGCAATAAAAAGCCACCACATTGTGCAAGCTAAGCAGAGGACAAAGAACTTAAGTGAAATAATTAGCACATGCTTAATAGGTTGTTTTAAAAGGTGGCCATCACCTAGGTAATGAACATTTGGGACATAACAGTGACCAAGGGATAACTAAGAAATTTAATTAAATATTTCAATGAAGTGAAATAATTTGGACAAAGGGATACTTTGAAGGTGTTGCAACACAATGGGGAAAATGGGTAACATAAGGAAAGAGGGGCCAGTCAAAACATGATGCCAAAAGACATAATTCATAACTAATAGACCAGGAACCAAATAGACTAGGTCAATGATAAAATAGGAGAGATGACCAAGGTATAAAATATTTAGGGTTTTAGTAGGGTTTAAACCCTCTCTTGTAAAGAAAGAACCCATTTTTTGATACAATTGAGAAATTCAAAACATCAAAGACATTAAATTCAAAATAACCATGGCTTTTGCAAGCTCCACTAGTGGCTCTAGTTTGGGACATCTATTTTTTAGAAACAAAGTAAGGATTTGGAAATTTATGGGAGATAAAACCACCAAAACCACCAAGAAAATAACCCAATACAAATATATAGATACACTATCTAGTACAATGTGCATGGATATGCCCTACTTATAAAATGTAGGGTTTGAGGAATTGTCAATGCATCAACATTTCCAACAATTCTCCATTTGTATTATGCAAAAAATATGAATTCTCACCATGATTTTTATAAATAGCATGAGGGACGATCCAAAGGGCCTCAAATTTACTATGTTCTCCCTTATATCTTGGATTCTAGTATTCCACATTAAAGCAAGATCTCCTGCAACAATTTTTTTCTATAGTTTTCTTGTCAAATAGATATTTGACTTGTAATTATTTCTTCAAATTGACATGGTGTGCTTCCCTTCTTGACTCATCCAACTCTGTCAGTTGGTTAATCTTGCTAGTCATGCTCTCATTGATTTCATCCTCATATTCTTGAAAGAACTTATATACTAGCAACAAATTATTCATTGATATTCTTGCATCTAGTCCATATAAAAGTTCATAAGGGGATTTTTCTGTAGCTCTTTTTATGGTTATCCTCCAGCGCATAATGCTAGTTTTAGCTTTGAATCACATTCTTTTATATTCTTCTCCATTACTCCTTTCATGATCTTCATGAGAATTTTATTGTTGGATGTGGTTTTTCCATTTCCTTATGGATGGTAAGGGAAAGAGTGTCATATGGCAATTCTATAACTGCCACAAAAATCAATAAACTCCTCTGATCTAAAACACATGGAATTTTCCATAATTAACTTCGTAGGAGTACAAAATCTGATCAAGATGTTATCCATAATAAAATTGATGAAAACTATGCTAGTTTCCTTCTTGTAGGAATTGCCTCCACCCACTTAGTGAAGTTTTCTATGGCTACAACTATCCAACTATGACCACCACTAGATTTCTCATTAAATTTACCCATAAATCTATACCCCATTGCTGAAAAGGAGCCTCAACATTTTTTGGTCTTAGAGGTAAAGCACCAAAGAATTTTAACTTACCAAAAATATTTTGGAAAGCATCACATTTCCTTACTATTTTTGTGTGTTGGAAAAGAGAGAAGGTAACCAATATCCAAATCTCAAGACATTGTGAGTAGTTGTCTTGGTTGTTTAATGAACTCCACAAACTCCACAATGCACTTCTTCTAGAATTTTCCTTGCCTCCTTCTCATCAACACACCTCAACATCACACTAGCTTTATCCCTCTAATACAAGAAACTGTCTATCATAACATACTCGATTGATTGTAACTTCAACATCATCTTCTAGTTATCAGTCATATGATTAGGGAAAGAAATATTTTTCAAATAATGCATGATCTCCTTATACAAAAGATAGCCCTAGGTAACACACTCCTTTGCAAGAACACTTTCACTGATTTGATTGATTTGGCAGGCCTCCATATTTGATTCAACCATCAATTTGGCCAAACCCTGCCCACTAACAAGTGTAGTGATTTGAATATCAATATTAAACTCTTAGATCTTATTGACCCATCTACACCTTCTTCTTGTTACTTCTTGTTGAGTATATATGTCTTTGAATGTATGATTAGTTACATAAGCCACTATTTTATCATCCACCAAGTAGGTCCTAAATTTTTTCATAGCCTTAACCAAAGTATAGGCCCAATTTTCCATGATCTGATACTTCAATTTAGCTACTTGTAGTGATTTTCTAAAGAAAGCAATAGGTTTTTCATAACCCTCATCATTTTTTGTAAAAGGAAAACAGCAATAGTATGAAATGATGCAAAAGAAATTAATTGAAAGGGCTTAGTAAAATCATATGACTTGAGCACTAGTGCTTCTTTGATGTCCTTTTTAATGTCATTGAATGATTTTATAGGTTCATCTCACCATGCAACTGGTTCTTTTTTTCTCAACATCTTAGAGATGGATTTTGTGGTCTTAGCAAAGTTTGTAATGAACCCTCTAACAAAATTGATCTAGAAAAAAAATGGCTGAACCCCCTTCACTATCTTAAGAATTGGGATCCTATTGATTGGTGCAAACCTTTGTGGATCAATTCTTATCCCTTTCTTTTAGACTATATGCCCATAAATTTTCCTATAACCCCAAACACACATTTCTTAGGGTTTAATGAAATACCATATTCCAAAGATCTTATAAATATCTTTTCTAGGTGCATACTATGCTCCTTCTCTTTGTTGGAATATGCTATGAGGTCATCTTGGGATATAGCCATAAATATAACTATGAAATTTGAAAAAGAAACATCCATAGCTCTTTAGAATGTAGCTTCAACATTAGTTAAACCAAATGGAATTTTTATATAAACATATGTCCCCCATGGTGTGGTAAAAGCAGTTTTATATTGCTTTGATTTTTTACCTTTACTCTTTTGTAACCGAAAAATCCATCCATCATGGATAAGACCTTATGACTAGTAACTTTGTGCAACATTAGGTCTCCATATTTAGAAATGGATAATTATCTTTTAATGAGCATACGTTTAGATTCCTGAAGTCTACACATAACCTAATATCCCCATTCTTATTTTTGACTAGGACTAGATTTGAAACCCAGGTTGAATGTATTATAGGATTTATAATTCCATCCTCCCTTAGTTTTAAGAGTTCCTATTATATTTTATGTGCCAAAGTAGGGTTTATGGTCCTTTTTTTTTCCCAAACAGTTTAGCATCTAGCCTCAAAGGGATTTCAAGCTAAAAAAGATCCTCTTTGTAGGATTTTAGGTCATCATATGACCATGCAAACACATGCTTGTATTTTCTAAGTAGAGCAATCAATATTTTTCTAATTTTTGGGTTTAACTTCTTACCAATATATACCTTCTTTTGTGCATTCACAGTCCCCAAATCAACTTCCTCCATATGTTGCTCTTGTGTAGAGTTTTGTTTGATATTGCATCTATTAGAATTTTCAAATACTCTTTCCAGGGAAACCAATCCTTTTGGGATCTTATTTTTCTTGAGTTGAATGACCTTGGTTCCAAAAATGGTAGAATTTCCATCAATTTTCCCCACAAAATTTTCAAAATCAATTTCTTGACGGTGATACTCATTGATCAATACAATTTATAAATTTCAATAAATCAATATCATTGTTAAATACTTTCCAGTTCTAGATGTTTTCTAGAATAGAAAGCCTCAATTGATCCTCAAATATTGATATTCCAACAAAATTTATATCATCAAGCCTCAAGGCAATGTTAGCTAGGAGATCTACTGTGGCATTTTTCAACCTTTCTATCCACTTAATAGAAAATGCATCAAACATTTCAATGGTATCATGTGGAAACCCAAACAAGTAACCCTTCTAATTTTTCTTCTCATTTAGGCCCTCCTTGTGATTTTGGCTTAATTTTTCCTTGATTTAATGTTGTAATGTGAATAACACATTCACATTAGGTCTTGGGCCCTTGTGAATTAATAAGAGTTTTATGATGCTTTACAAAAGTGTTATAAAGTGTTGTAACACACTTTCACACTTTTCTAGGATCTTATTAATATATTTCACCTAAATAACGCCTTTTTATCATTTACCAAGCCTTATTTCTAAGTGTTGTAACAAACTTTCAATTTTTTTTAGGCTTTTCATTAATAATTTGACCTTTCTTATGCTTTAATTGGCCCCATTTTACGTCTACATGCCTTATGATTATTTTTCAAAATAAACCTAATAAATATCATTTAAAATATTTAAATTTTGACACTCACTTTAAATTCCTTAGGTGGGACCCATTCACCATTAGGGGCGAATGAGTCCCCTTTGGCTCAAAATAAAAAATTAATTCAAAATTTTGGCAGGCTTTTATTTTCTAAGATCTAAGGTTGATCTACGATGTAGTACTTTTGGGAATTATTGCATAATTAAGTATAAATATAGGGATTTTCTACCCATTTCACCCCCCTAAAAAAATAATCAATCAATCAATCAAACATTCTAAGCATTCCAAGCATTTTCACAAGAGCATTCAAGCACTTTGGAGCTATTACTTGTATGTTTGCAGAACTTGACTTCAAGGGTTTGGTGATTTATAGCATTGCATGTTTTTCATTCATCATTTCCTTAATCATTTCTATTTCACTTCAAGGTTTTAATTACCAACATGGGGTTTGACCAAGGAAAACCCCTATTCACTAAGCCTACAACATTTTTTTCCTCTTTGCATGTGATTTGTAGGTCTAGGTTGCAGATTTGTCAAAAAGCAAGATTGGAAAAGTTGTCAACAAATTTTCAAGGCTGTTTAAAGTTGTCAAAACCCTAAGAGAAGCTTGGAGAAGACCTACAGGTTGAATTCTGCAGTTTCAAACTCGGATCTGAAACAGGAGTAGAGAAGTAGACTAAGGGCTATAGTTTCATGTTTTAAATTTCCAAAAATACATAGGTGGACTAATTTTCCATTAGTGGAAAATGAGTCCCACTACCTAGGCTTAAATAGGAATTTTGAAGATCTGGGTACCTAGTTGTCTGAAGCCTATTCTGACAAAGTCTTCCCGAAGTACGACTAAGTTGCCTAGCTTGGCATATGAGTCCCATTTGGCATCAACAGTGAATTCTTCAGGATTCCAGAGCTCCTTTCCATCTCTTTCTAGTCTCCAGGTGCACACTTCTAATCTCATAAGTTTATGTTATAGTTTACTTGTATTTCTAGGTTTTTTTGCATATCACATTGTGTTTTCAAATATTTTGTATTTTCCAAGTTTACACTTGGTGGTGAACCCCTTTCTTGTCTCAATCATCTCCAAGGATATCTTAAAGTTATATCTTTCACATCCTTCATTGGGTTGAGATAACTAAGGTACCCTTGAGTGTGGATATTGTGAAATTGGATCCCCTCCTCCTAATCCCTCTTTATTGTGGTCAAAGAAGTGAAGCATCCATTTTCCATGTTCACATTTTGGTGAACCTGAATTTTGAATATCATATTTTGATTTGGAGTGCATTTACATCCTATGTTTATCTCACAATAACATTGCATTAGGTTTTGCATTAGTTAATTTGCATTCTACGGTTTCACAATTTGCATCAGTGAAAAAGCTCATATAGCTTGCATTATTACATTTGGATTCACTAAAAATCACTAAAATTCTGCATTTGTATCAGAAAATACAAAAAAGCATAAAACTCATTTAAAAAATTCTAAAAAAATTCAAAAAAATCAGTCCTAAGACTCATTCTCCACTTAGGGTGAATCAGTCCCTTTGCATATTTTTGCACTGCATTTTCTAGCACCTCATTTTCATTTTCTGATTTTTTGTTTTCTAGTATTACCATTTTTTTTCCTTTTTTAAAGATTTACTGTTTCATTCAATTGGTTGCATCTAGTTTACTTTCTTTTATCTTGTGCCATCCAAAATTTGCATCATGGTTATGTGTTTTAATAAGATTTGGATGTCATTAAAGTCCTTATTGGATGTGTCAAGTTGTGCCTTTGGAATTGATCCTAATGACCTTGAACCCACTCCTGCTCCTTCAAATCCTAATTTATTTCCCCCTCATGATGTTGACATCACTAGAGAAGATGATGACAACATGAATAGGTTCCTAAACAATTTCCTTGACAAACTTGAAGATAATGCATCCTTTTATCCATCCATGAAACAACAAGACCTTCCTACACTACCACCTCATGAGATGTTTAGTTACTTACATCCTGAAACAAAAGTCTAACCTAAGTTCCCTACGATAGGTGAACCTAGTTCTTCAACAAGAAAATACTCAACCATTTTGTGATACGAAAGTAACAAACACTCCCATCAACCTTAAAGAAACATATGTAAAAGGCTTCACTATCTTGACCAAACAAGGGTGTGACACAACAAGTAAACATGAAATTCATCAACTTCTAGAACAAATACCAAATGATGAAAACACAAAGGAGATAGGATATCGACATCCCCCTCATAACAACAAGCCTCCTAGAGAATATCTAAGGCTTCATGATGATGGTACAATGATCTTTGATTCTCCCCCTGATTTGAATATCCTTCTTCCTTGGGAGCAACACTTGAATAATAACAATGGAAAGGATGACAAGATTGCACTAGGTCCTCTTCCTTCAACCACAAAAAAGGTTGAGTCCAGAAAATGCAAGAGACCTTACAAGTTACCAAAAATCAAGTTTCCTCTTCATCCACCACCTAAAAGTGAAAGTAAATTATAAATAGTTTTAAAAAAAGAACTCATAATATTACCACCTATGAATAGGTTGGTGATATATCCTAAAGATACCAAATTTCCACATTGTGCATATCATCGAGTTCTTGGACATACTAGTGGTGAGTGTTGTACATTGAAAGAAATACTGAGCAAGTATCACTTCAATGGCAATGATTTATATCTAGTGGTTGCTTAATATACTCTCCTACTCCTTTTTATGAAATAGTTGTAGAATCTTCCATTCTCACTATTTCATAACCTTTCCCATCACCTCCCTCAACTCATTCTTATCTCACACACAGTGGGGGCAAGAAGTTGTTAGTCTTGTCCTCGTAATGTAATTTTTGTTGTCCCTTAGCCATGTTGTTCACCTTCCACTTATATTGACTGAGATTGGGAGGCGGATGACTTTCTAGACAATTGACTTGCATTTTCCTTACTAGTCATTTGCATTTTATTTTGCATTTTACTTTTGTTTGATTGCATGTGTGTAATGTGATTCCTCATGATGTTCCATTTGATGTTCTCTCTCTTTGTGACATTCCTCTATTTGTACCTTCATTCTTCTCTATGTCGTACATTGATTTTGCCTTTATCTTTATTATTTTTCTTATGTTTTCCTTTTGGGGATGATGCAAGATGTTGAGACACCCTATGTCTCTTCCATGTTGACCCAAAAGGCTTTCTTTTTCATTTTTTCCTTTTCATTTTATCATTTCGCTTTCATCTTGTGTTTTACTTTTCAAGATGATACAAGGCATCAAGACACCCTATGCCTCTTCCATGTTGACCCAAAAGGCTTTCTTTTTCATTTTTCCTTTTCATTTTTTCTCTTTTCACTTTTTTCTTGTGTTTTCCTTTTAGGGATGACGCAAGGAATTGAAACACCCTATGTCTCTTCCATGTTGACCCAAAAGGTTTTTTTTTCCTCTCTCTCTCTTCATGTCATTCTTCTAGTTCTATGTGTATTTGTGGAATGATGACAGTTCCAAGATCCTTACAAAACATTGCAACAACAAACATACTGACCCCAAATCCATAGATCCCTTATGTGTTTGGTGTTTTCATTTTGGGGGAAACCACTTACTTTTCTTTTTCCTTTCCTTCACATGGCATAGCCTTATTCAGAAACATATGACTTGGCATAGGGCTTTCCAAGTTGGCTCTCATGTCTTCTTTCTTGTTTGCATTTTTCATTTGCTACTTTAAAGTAATTGCTCGCAACATGGTGTTAGCAATTCCTTTAAAGTGGGGGCATAAATTGGCATTATTCTTTTACATTTTTCCTTTTTTCATGGTTCTTAGTGCAACCTTCTTACTTCATATGATGTGTTTGTCACTTTGGGGATGACATTTAGTATAGTGTCCCTCATGAGCATGATCTATCTTAGCATATTACATTCCTCTTAGTGGCCTAGTGCAACACATTGCATCCCCTAAGTTGTGAATCTCGGTCCTCTCTTAGAGACATTAGGAACAATGTTCCCTAAGTTAAAGACCTCACCTAAACTAAGAAAGACTCCTTTAAATATTCTTTGCATGTTTCATTTTGCATTTGTTATATGGCCACCTTGCATAACATAGCTTGCATTCCTGTGGTGCCATCACATTTGTTCATGAGCTCCAAGCATACAAAGTTTTTCCTATCTCATGAAGCTTGAAACACCATTTTCTTTTGTGGCACCTTATTAAAGTTATTAGGAGGTATAACTTTGGTATGGTTGAGCAGGAAGCCCATTCTGAGGCATGACTTTCCCCATATCCACCTGCATGTGTGTGAGTACATACTAGCCATGAGTGTATGTTTCTCACCCTTTTACGCCTACTCACCCAGTGGACAACCATGAGCATTGTTTCGTCATAGTGAGTATGTGTTTCCCAGGAAAAACAACCTAGATCTGATCCACATCGTGTTGGAAAAATGGTCAAAGCTTGATCTAATTTGTTCATTCCTTTTTTCTTTTTCTCTTCTTCATCTTTGGCATTATATGCTTGTGCCTTGTTCTTTTTCTTGATATCATTTTCATGTATGTTCCCTTGTACTTATGTTGGTTTTTCATGGGATCCTAATCATGGGGGCTTGATCACCCCTCTTGATCATTGTCATCTCATCTTGCTAACATTAGTTCATTAGAACCCATCTTGATGTGTGTTGATCTACTTTAGTGTGAGTTTGAAGCAAGTTCATCCTCTCACTAAAGTGGGGGCTGAATGTGGACATAAAAAAAGTAACCCTTCCACATTTTCTTCTCGTTTAGGCCCTCATTGTGATTTTGGATTAATTTTTCCTTAATTTAATGTCGTAATGTGAATAACACATTCACATTAGGTCTTGGGCCATTGTGAATTAATAATAATTTTATGATGCTTTGCAAATGTGTTGTAAAGTATTGTAACACATTTTCATAGTTTTCTAGGATCTTATTAATATATTTCACCTAAATAACCCCTTCTTATCATTTACCAGTCCTTATTTCGAAGTGTTGTAAAGTGTTGTAACAAACTTTCACACTTTTCTATGCTTGTCATTAATAATGCAACCTTTCTTATGCTTTAATTGGCCCCTTTTTACATCTACAAGCCTTATGAGTATTTTTGAGAATAAACCCAATAAATATCATTTAAAATATCTAAATTTTGACACCCACTCTAAATGCCTTAGGTGGGACCCATTCACCATTAGTCTCCTTTGGTTCAAAATACAAAATTAATTCAAAATTTTGTTGGGTTTTTATTTTCTAGGATCTAAGGTCGGCTTGTGATGTAGTATTTTCGAGAATTATTGCATAATTAAGTATAAATATAGGGTTTTTCTACTCATTTCACCCCCCAGCCAAATAATCAATCAATCACTCAAGCATTCTAAGCATTCCAAGCATTTTCACAAGAGCATTTAAGCATTTTGGAGCTATTACTTGAATTTTTGTAGAATTCTACTTCAAGGGTTTGGTGAGTTGTAGCAATGCATATTGTTCATTCATCATTTCCTTCATTATTTTTATTTCACTTCAAGTGTTTAATTACCAACCTGGGGTTTAACCAAGGAAAACCCCTATTCACTAACCCTACCATAATTTTTTCCTCTCTTTGCATGTGATTTCTAGGTCTAGGTTGCATATTTTCCAAGGAGAGAGATTGGAAAATTCATCAACAATTGTCAAGGCTATTCAAAGCTGTCAAAACCCTAAGAGAAGCTTGGAGAAGACCTACAAATTAAATTCTACAGTTTTGGACTTGAATTTGAACTAGGAGTAGAAATACAAAGGTGGACTAATTCTCCATTAGTGGCCAATGATTCCCAATTCCTAGGCTTAAATAGGAATTTTGAAGATCTGAGTACCTAGTTGTCTGAAACCTGTTCCGACAAAGTCTTACCAAAGCAGGACTAAGTTTCCTAGCCTAATATATGAGTCCTCATTGGCATCAACAGTGAATTCTTTAGGATTCCATAGCTCCTTTCCATCTCTTTCTAGTCTCTAGGTGTACACTTTCAATCTCATAAGTTTATGTTATAGTTTACTTGCATTTCTAGGTCTTTTTGCACATCACATTGTGTTTTCAAAGATTTTGTATTTTCCAAGTTTACACTTGGTTGTAAACCCCTTTCTTGTTTCAAACATCTCCAAGGATATCTTACAATTATATATTTCACATCCTTCATTGGGTTGAGATCTCTAAGGTACCCTTGAGTGTGGATATTGTGAAATTGGATCCCTTCCTCCTAATCCCTCTTTAGTGTGGACAAAGAAGTAAAGCATCCATTTTTTCATGTGCACATATCCCAAGAAAAATTTCTATATTGTTTGTCTCTTATTCTTTGACACATATTTAGCTCTTATATGAGACACCACTAACTCAAAATCACCAAAAACCTTAAGCTCTTTGATTTTATGCTTACTTTCCATATTTAATCCTAATAGAAAATTTTCATACTCAACAACATTATTTGTGCATTCAAATTTGAGTGAGAGTGAGTATTTATAAGACTTACCTCCTAGTGGTATGAGAACCACCCCTAATCTAGCCCCTTATTTTGAGAAGGATCCATCAAAATATGTATCCCATAGGCTATCCTCTTGAACCTCTTATTTTATTTCTACAACTACCTATGCATCTTTATCCTTCATTGGTTCCACATCTACAACTTTGAAGTTGTCCATGTCTATGTTAATGAAATGCACACTTTCATATGGGTATACATCTTCAATTATATTTTTAGCTCTCTCCTCCCTAATTAATTTTACCTCCCTGCCATTCATTGGTATAGAAGTATAAGAAACATGGAACTTCATTCTTCCCCCAATTGTTATTGCCCACCCTCTTGAAAAAAACATCCTATATTGAGTAGGGATTTCAACAATAGTTACACTCATGGTATAATCCTTTTTAGGGAAAACTTCTAATTTGAAGGGAACCTCATTTACTACCCCAACCACAGGGACGTCCCTTGAATCCATGGAAGAACATTTTTCATATGTTTGAATTGCTTGTATACCTAGCTCCTTCATGATTGGTAAAGGCATGATATTAGTGAAAGCTCCACAATCTATCATGTAATTTTTTATCAACTTATTGCTCACTTTTAAGGTTACATAAAAAGTGTTGGGAAAATGTCTCAACCTTGCAACTATATACGGTTTATTGTTGATAATATGTATTGTAATTCCTGCCATGAAACCCTAGAGAATGTTGCACACATAATGAAAATGAAAAATTCTTTTTTTCTTTTAAGTGTAGTTAAACATATAAAGTAAACTACACTAACACACTCATTCTCTAAGGAACGTGACAACGCTTAATACAAAACCCATATCTAACTAAACTAACAAAACATAATATATATTTAATACTCATGAATAAAATATCATTCATCCAACAACATTAACATACATCACATAAGAAATAAAGTACAATAATGATTTACTCATACATTGCATTCATTTAATATTACAATTACAATGCTCATTCCAAATGAAATAGTTTATACAAAGGTCTTAAAATTATAAGTTACAAAGATTCTCCTCAAATACAATTGAGGAGTAATACAATTACAAGGTATCCAATTGATACAAGTGAGAACATGAAAGAAATGCAAATCCACTAGTACACACGAGCTCTCCTTTAGAAAGTACCAACCATCACGAACATGAACTGGGGACCCAATGGTGTAAGGTGCACGTTCCACCCAACCATGTGGTACCCGAAGGCCCACCCCCCATGCTAGGAGATAGTAAAAGAGCTTCCTAGGAAAAACCTACAACCTCTAGACACAGGAAAATAAATTTCTAAACAACACAAGTACACTACTTAACATACTAGTTACATTGCTTCCAAACTATAAAGATCAAGTACATCATCTGTACACTACACACTAACTTTTTGTTGTCATAGGAAGAGTGTCACACATAATTTGCTATGGGTTACCTTGGGTCAACCTTTCTAGGTTACCAGATCCCCATCTTGGGTTACTTTTTCTACCTCTACCGATCATTGGACCCCCATACAAACTATGCTTCTCATCTCACCTCAAGCCTAAACAAGTGGATTAGCCATGAGAGAGGCATTCATTATCTTAATTAGTGTGTAAGTTCCCCATTAATTATTTTTAAGTTATCACTTAATTAAACCCTAAGTGAGTTACCCTGGTGCCCCTTTGTGTGTCAGACCCTCACAAAGAGCCGCTCTCCTACTGACAACACAATGTTCAAATCCATAATACCGTGGGTAGAAAAGGTGCACCAAAAAATGATAACAACTATCAACCTTAAACCAAAAGGCCACACATCCCCTTCATAGTAATCAAGTAACCATACCATATCACATATCCCATCTATGGTAACCGAGTGTTCAAACTGACTACATCCACGTGCACTACCCAAGGAAAATCAAAATTTGAACCATCAAATATAAAAAATCCCTCACAAAGCAATGACATCTAGAAGACTTATATTCTCAGTTAACCCCAAATTGCCCACACAACGTAAATAGAAGAGAACGCAACCTTAAAAGAAATTCAAAAAAATAAATAATCTTCATTCAGATTTCCTAAATCCAATTAAGTTAATAACATATTGTATGAAATTAATCAACTTAATTTAATTTCATTTACAATAAATGGGAAATTTAAATCTAAATGTTCACTTCAGTTCCTAAATTATATTTAAATAAAAAAATCAACTTAAACAACATTTCATTTTCCAACATTAAAGGAAACTAATCTATTTATTCTTTTCAATTTCCAAATTACTTTTAAATAAAAGAATTCCATTTCCTCATTAAAATTATTTCATTATAACAATATCAACTTGTGCATTTATAACATTTTAAAAACCACGATTTCTATTTAAATATATATATACAAATATATTTGTAAAAATTACAAATATATATATATATATACTCGCACCTATTATAATGAAATAATCATTAATTAAATAGATATTTATATATATATATATATAATTATATATGCATATCTACATATAATTATATATACAAGTAAATATATACATATTTATTTATTATTTAATACTTAAAATACAATTTCTAGAAAATTTATAAATATATATATATATATATATATATATATATATATATTATATAACATATATATCATAAATAATATATATATATATATATTTTAAAAAAATATATAAAAAACCAAATTGTAAAAAGGTGAGCGGATGAGTCTATATGCTATGGTCAGTTCCCATATGGCATAGGCCTATGTGGGGGCAATGTTGGGCTACTCCCATTGTCAACTCCCTTTGGGGGCAACGGTTGTGGGAACAACCACAACCCTTCCCCCATACACACATTTTCATATTTTTTTTTAATAATTTTTTTCCCCTGATTTTACAATTCGCCAGTACGACGATCCATACAAGTTTTCAATATAATTTTTTTTACAAGGAGTTCACAAATATCTCAGATGCATATATTTATATATGTATGTATGTATGTGTATATTCTAATATATATACATTTACATATATAAAAATATATTTATAAATCAATTAAAATAGATTGATTGTTAAATAAAAGCAAATTTTCTGTAGGAAAAGAAATATATAAATTACCAAAGAATTCATATTTCCACATTCTTAATAGAGGATTCCAATTAACATAAATTTAACAGAGGAATTCAATTTCATTTCTACCGAGGTTTTCTAAATTATCTATTTTTTTCCTTTTGAATTTTCTATTGTTTAAAATCAATTCCCTATAGAGGATCTACATCTTTCACAATTTTTCTATAGAGGTTATTAAAATTTCACAAATTTTTTTATAGAAATCCTTTCAAATTTTATAAAAAAAACCTCTACAAAATAAATAGATCCTCTAATATTTCAATTTTACAAACTTAAACAAAGCTTCTTTAGGATAGAATTGTACATGTTATCTTGCCAAAACACAAAAAAAATAAAATTTAAAGCAACAAAAGAACCTGTATTTCTTGAAGCTTGAATAGATGAAGAATGGAGCAGAGCCTCGCCTTCAGAACTCAATTCCAAAGCCTTTTCCCAAAATCTCCTCTTGCAAATAATTCCCAGCCAAGAAATTTTTGAGAGCCTTCTTCAAATTTTTAACAAAATAATTTTCTCAAAATATCCCTGTATCCATTCCCGTGAAGTAACTTCTTACCTCTTCCAATTAATATCAATTAATCTCTCCGAGAAATCATCCTAAATCAAACCCATTAACTAACACTAGTCAAAATTAAAATATCTTCTCAACAACCACATATATTTCCTCTTAACCAATTCTAGATATTTTCAACAAATATTTTCAGAATAATTATGCATCTAAATAATTAAAATTCACACAACACAATTCTAATTTAATTTTATCAGTTATTTAATTGCTTTATAAAGTAAATTTAAACAATTAATTTATTTACTTAATCAAATAAATTTAATTAAATAATTTATTTACTTAGTAAAATGAATTTAATCACCAGGATTAAATTACTTTACCAAATAAATTAAATTAAATTAAATTAAATTAAAGATTTGAACAACTTTAATCTAAAAAAATAGATAAACATTTAAAACATTTAATCATTAATTTACACAAAACAACCTTGCAAGATAATTAATCACCAAAATAAACATAAACAACAAGACAACATGACATACCAACATAGATTGATGACACACTATGACTAGGATTATGGTTTGACAAGGGAACCCCGTTACTATCGCCCAATCAAGAATACTATTGGGAAAATGGACATGCTCATACCTGTGAAGCCAAGTGGAGACAATGTCTTGTACTTGCATTCCTGCAATCAAGAAAAATGTTGTACATGTATAAAAATAATAATAGTCACACTATGAAGAGAAATCATAGAATCACAGGGCACTCGCAAGTGAGTGATGTAATCTCATCCCCTTCACCAATACAGTCACAACAAGACTGACAAAATTAAAACGTCAATAAATTATCATAAGAGCATATATCCATGATAACTCAAATAACAACTATGCTAATCAAAAGCATAACATAAAACAATAAACATCCACATAGTGTATCATCTCATCAAAATATAACATCATTATTGCTCCAATGTCAGTGATCATAAAATAATAACAAGGTATTAAGGTCTATCATAGTAAAGGTACTATCAAATAGCATAAGCAAATCGGAAACACATAGTAGCAACTGGAGGGGAACTACATGTATGTTGGTATGTGGCAATTGATAATGTAAATATTGTACACTTGTAGCAAGATGTGGGGTTTTTTCCCATTGACAAGTTAGGGTGTTTTTCCCATTGACACGTTAGGGTGTATTTCCCATTGACACATTAAAGTTTTTTTTTTTACGTTGACACGTCAATGTTTTTTCTGCTAACACGTTAAGGTTTTTCCATTAACACGTCAAATGAAAAACAACCTTGTAAACCCTAATTCTAGAAGGTTTTGTAAAGCTTGTTATAAGCAGCTGGGTTTTATGTAGATGTGTGTATTTTGAGAGTCTGATAGTGGTCATGATGTCTCTTGAGCTCTTGTGGTGATACTCCTGTGAGAGGCTTGCTCTATAAGTATATTGTAATATTTTGATTTCTAAATAATATATTGAGCAGCTTTTAGAGTGTGGGGGGATTTCTCTCGAAAGGGTTTTCCCCACATAAATCATTGTGTTGTGGTATGCATGATATTTGTGTTTATTTGTGTTTAAATTTTTGTAACTATTAAAAATATTAAAATTTTTGTAACTATTAAAGATCTTTAAAGTTTTGCATTTTTCTCCTCTCAAGATTAGTGTAGGAAGTTGTTCCACTACCTTAGCTTCCTTACAAAAAGGATCTATTTGATTAGGGCTAACAGTTAGGGTGGTGTCTAAAAATAGTTTAGACAACTTGATGTGATGTCCTTTAGGTTAAACTTCATTCACTTTTCTCTTACCTTTCTCAGTGGGGGTAACCTCTTTCTCTTCACTATCAACAGTGGATGCACCAATAATGAGGGAAAGTTATTTTTACCTTGTGCTCCTATATTTCCATTATTTCCAATAAAGCAACTATTACTTTGATTTGTGACAAGATCTTATTCATATCCGCAACACTATACTTTGGAATGTCATACCCTGAAGCAACTTTCTCATTGGATTTTCCTTTATTAATTTCAAATTTTTTTAGCAATCTTAGCTTCCTTGTTTTTTTGATGGGTTAGTGTCAGATCAACAAGATCCAAAAGGTGGTGATATGACAAAAAGTGGCTGATGAATTATTTTTATCCAAATTTGATGAAGCAAAAAGGGTTTATTATGATAAAATTATCATATTTCCACCAATATAAGATATGCCTTAGTTTAACTTTAATAGATAACTATTATTGATTTTCTACATGCATTATGGCTAAAGTCTTGATTAATAGGTTGATTGAAAAATTTCTATAATTTCAAATAATTTAACATTACTTAAATCCAAAAGATGTGGCACATTCTATGATTCCCATACTATAGGACAAAAAGAAAAATAATGAATTTCATAAAAAATTTACTAAGTTATGGTGGCCTAACAAACACATTTTAATATTTTGAAAAGGTTATAATAAAAAAATCATAACCAATTATTGACTTGCAAAAAAATTACAAAAAATAATATGGCACATCTGGGCATGTGTCCTTTATGGATATTGAAATTTTAAAAAGAAATATTATTATTTTTCTTCTACTTAGGTTTGTCAGACATACATTTGATTTTTATTTTTTCCTGAAATTTAGTACTACTGCATTGAATTTTAAAAATTTCATCAAATAGATTTTTTTTTCTAGAAAAGCACTAGTATAATAGAATCTACTTTCAATTTTCTACAAATTCTATTCTTGCATATTCTTCAAATTATGTTAATTTAACCTATTCAATTTTTTTATGTCAAGTTTCCTAACTTTTTTTTTTGAATTTTACTATCACTTAAGGGCCTATATTGGACCCCTATGATCTTGCACTAACCCTTATCATTCTTTTCCTTTTGATACTTGGCCTTAACAAGGGGAGTCACAATTTGTTTTTTAGGTTTCTTAGCATCCATTTCTTTGATATCTTTTTTTAATAAGGGTTTTCCCTTTACTACCACTATTTCCTTATTTTATAAAATGGTTCCTAGTGTTCCCTTGATCCTTGTTGACTATTTTGTTCCTCATATCATAAGTGATTCTATCCTATGCAATAGCAACAATAGTTAATGATCTGATCTCTTCATCTAAAGGCCTTCTCAGTCTAACCTTTGTTTATGATTCTTGGTCATTAACCCTGAAAATGTTGTCATTCTCATCATCAAAAACTTAGATCTATAAAAAAAAATACTATAGCATGTTAAGCCCAAATAGACCCTACAATTGTGCTTAAAAGGCTAAATAGATGAATATTGATATAATTTTTCTTACATACCACCTCAAATTTTTTATACATAATTTTTTTTTTTGCAGTGAGGCCTTATGACCCCTCTTATACAAGTTTGTACAAGTTATCATAGATTTTCTTTTTTAAAGTAAATATTTAAAATATGTGCTTAGAAATTTATGAGTAGGCACTAAGGCCCTAGAAGTTTAAGCCTGCATAAGTGTTATATACTATATAGAAGAAATAATTTATAACTAATTGTGATAGCTACAAACTCAAACCACAACCCCAATTTTTTTTTTGTGACCAACATAAACTCGAACTAAGATTGTCAATATTTTAACTACAACTCTATAGATGAAGCCTAGTGACCATATTCATCATCCCATTACCCCTGCAGTGATAACCATCAACATTTCTGCCCATGGGTTATCAAAGGGCCATTAGGGCACTCGAATAGGCCTAATTGGGCCATTTTAAAAAAATTGCATAACTTTTTCCAATAGAAAATTTTGTGATACTAATCCTATTAGGAAAAATAGAAGATAGATACTCAATCTCTATAGGAGTGGGAGTAAGGATACAAGTCCTTGAACCATCAAAATATTCAATTCCTATAATTTACTAATTCTCTTCTAAAGTATCATCAATAAAAGGTATTATATCTACATCATCAAGTAGAATGAGGCAATTTATAGTAGGTTCATCTAGGAATGGATAGATCTAAGGGTATCCATAGATCTCACAAAGTCTAGTCCAAAGTGTGTGGGGATAATAAATGTTCAATATAGTAAACATAGTTTCAAGATCAAGAATAAAGGAAATCAATCCTCTAACATGATAAATTTTATTACCTCATGTTGATATACTCTCTGGTGTGTCTAGTATAGGTAAGGAAAAATATTAAGCTACCATAGATGTGCTAGGATTCCATGTTTTCAAGACTCATAACTATTCTTTTCTATGACTACCAAAGAAGGATCAATATAAAACCTATGATATGTCCTCAAATGATCAAATCAAATCGCAATAACCTTGATGGATATATAGTAGCTCAAATGAAGTCATCTCATCCAAAAAAAATATTTCTATCTATCAATATGTCCAAGTAATTAAACATAATAAGAAATAGTGACAAACTAAATAAATAATACCTAGGTTAGATTCTAGAAATAATTTATATGTAGATGTAAAGAATTTTAAAATATATTTCCAACACTACAAATATCAATAAAATCAAAGATACAAAAAATATTATGAGCACAAAATCCAAATATAATGATCTAAATTTGATAGGTGACAAACTATACCAACAAAAAAAATATTATAACGAGACCTACACCACTTTAAGGTACTTAGAACTCATTTTTTATGATGTATTATTTGTTAATTTTAAACACTTTATACTTCATCATATCATTTATCCAGATAAAATAAGATTCACCTTAAGATGAAATAATAAGAAATATTATATAGAAAGGTATGGAATGACATTGTTGCTTCATGAAAAAAATATTTTAATAAAATTGTTTCATCAGAACTTATAAATGCATCAAATAGTTATTTACACTTACCATGCTCCACCCATGCATTTGGCCCTAATTTATTTTATTTTATTTTATTTTTCTTTATAGATGCATGTACTTTCCAAACCATTAAAGGTATAAAATCCCCCTCTTCTAGGCTTTTATGTTTGTATGGTAGGGTCTTTAAATCTTGGAGCTACTCTTCTATTTTTAGTTGTAGAGGGATTTTTCTACTTGCTTGATAATTTTATTTCTTAAAACCACATCAAATATATTTTCCCTTCCCAATTTAAAACAACAATTTTTAAATGACCACTTTGATAACTATTTTGATCTCTTGGAGGAAGATGTTGATTTCAAACATGCTTTTCTATGCCATGATAGTTTCTATTTCTCTTCAAGATCTAGTGTATAGTTGTAGAAAACCCAAATATTGGAAATCATTCCTTCTTGTGTCTCTCTAGCTCAATATATTTGGATAGAAATACATTCACTATGGTAATAAATTGAGGCTTCTTTGAATCCCTTTGTGTTTTTAGTCTTCTTCCTTTTTAATAATTTGGAATCTATCAATGCTCTTGTTTAGAATAAATTATAGTTTTGGATAGCCTATCTTGACTTATGTTTGCTAAGAATTTTTTAATTTTTCTAAGTGTTTTGTAGCAACTCATATCTATTAGTCTTCTTGGTGAGCTCCTTATAAGGTTCCTACCAAAAACTTGATAATTTATTAATGGTTTTCCTTATGAACATATTTTTATCAAGGACAAGATTTCCACAAACTCACTAGTAAATTATGTTGTCTTCCTAGTGACTTTGGAGGGATTGGTATTGGTAATATCCACTCCAAAGGGTTGGCCCTATGTGCTAAATGGGTTATTAGAGTACTTGGAGGGAATAAGACTCAAAAAATGCTATTGTGACATTGTAGGTATTTTTGGGTTATGCATGAAAAAAATACTTGGAAATGGCTTGTGTTTCATTTCATTCTATCTAAGAAGGTGATTCTACAAATTTAGAGCACTCTTGTAGCTAGAAACATATGGAAATATTGTGAAGATATTAAATGTTAGTTACTCTTAAATGGGAATGGTTTTAAAATTGGGATTTCTATTAACCAATATATGTTTTACTAGTATGTTATTATCATTTTCATTTAGTGAAGGATCTCAATTATGAATCATGTTTTGATGCAAAGCAGGATGGAGGTCTACAATTCAATCTAGATTCAACAAAATTTTCAACTAGGGAACCCTAACTTGGTGTCTTATTCACAATTCCTTCAATTTTGCTTATAGGTCACAAAATAGTGAATTTTCAACATATCTCTTAGAGAAGGCCTCAAAAAAATGAATTGAATATCATTTAGAAAACCCTTTATGCCACTTAAGAACATATTATATTTGCACATGGGGTTTTCTTCTAACAACACCCTCTTATTTTGACTACTACACTACCCTTAAGCCTAATTAGGCCTATTTTACAAAGCAACTATGTGGTATCCCTTCTTTAAATAACCAATATTCACTCCAAGGCTTTAACCAGGTCACATGGGGTGTAGCACCCCGTCGTGTGAACCCCAAAGGACCATTCAACAATAATTACAACATAATTTTTTTTTAAAGAATTCCAAACATACATGTGAAGCACATTAAATCAAAAGTCATATAACTTAATTAAACAAATTCACTTACTGCTATGTCCTATGGGGTACACAAGGAGACATTACGAACTTAATTCCATACAACAACAATAAAGAATGAAAGCCGAATATATAATCCATGACAAAGTAAATATTAACAAATGTAACACATACATGATAAAACATTGATAAGAAACCATCTGTGTACATAAATATAACATAAACATGATTAAATCAACACATTGAATAACAACTTCCATGGGTCAATATCCACACAAGGTTTAACATTACATTACAGTTTGATTAACAACATCATACAAAATCCATCTCAAAAGAAAACCAAAATCCTACCAACATCCAACAACTACAAAAGCAAGTCACAAATTGATCCTAATAATCAACCCAATGAGCAATCAATCAAGCAACCATGAAACACTACTTAGAGCACAACTCACAATTAAAAACAATCATGGATAACTTCATAAATAACAATATCTTCACCTTTTATTTATTTATTTTACTCACTACAATGACAATCTAGTCACTAAATTCTATACACATAACTAACAAATGATTTCCCAAGATAATATCCATACAACAATATTAATTGTCATAGATAAAATTATCTATTAAAACCAACTACAAAATAATCTTAAGAAAACAAAATCAAAACCCTCATTTTCCCCTAGAATACTTCAACACTCCATCACCAATTCTTTTCTACTACCATGATTCCCTTTAGTAACTATATAGCCAACTAGAAGTGATCTATTATAGAATTGATATGGGTCTTTCTTCATTCCTAATAAGGTTCATAAAATTAGCATGTGGTTATATTAAAACTATGAAAAATTCCTTATGATTATTTAACAAGTCACTTCATTCTAAGTGATCTAATAATAAATCTACTTCCACTAGAACAATAACAAGATTCATTATAAAGAAACACTAAATAAGAAGATCCTCATAATTACTCGATGAAAAGAATTCCTCCTATAGAACAACTTCTAACTTTCTAATATTGACAACTTGATTCCCTACTACCTTTCCATTTCATTTATCAAAATTTATAATTAACCAAATATTAATAAGTCCATAGATTGACAAGGGAATCAGAGAGGCTATTTAATTTACTACACTTTTTGCAAGTCTAAAAGTTGCAGCTGTGATAGGTTGCCTATGGTTTCAGGGAGACTATTTAATTTTGTACAATGCCTCAGTTCTAATTGTTTTAACTGTGACAGGTTGCCAAGTATATTAGAAAGTGAATATTGGAATTTGGAAGTATCGCCATCTACTTACATTATTATTATTATTATCAAGTGTTGCAATTGCGATAGATTGTTAGTAGAATCAAGCAGGTTATTTAAACATTTAAACTTCCTTTTATGTTCAAGTGTTGCGGCTGAGTCTGGTTGAAATGAAATCAGAGAGATTATTTAAAACCTCTACATCATTCTATTTTTGAGTACTGCATATGTGACAGCTTGTCAATGAAATCTAGAAGGCTATACTCACCTCTACAGCTTTCTACGTTCAAGTGTTGCTGTTGTGCTAGGTTGCAAATGTTATCAGGGAGTTTATTTAAATCTATACACCCTACCATGTTCAAGTGCGCTGCAACTTAAATAGGTTGACAATGAAATCAGGGAGCATATTTAGATGTCCACACCCTTTGTTTGAGTGTTACAAGCTGGCACAAATTGCTAATGAAGTCAAAGAGCTTAATTAAACCATGACAACATTTTAGTTTCAAATACTGCAACTGCTTTAGAATCAAGGGGGTTATGTAAATCTTGAACTTCCTACCGTTTCAGGTAAATAGACTCCAGTACTCACAACAGGAAAATGAATACCTAGAGAAAAAATGGCTGCTGGAAGTGCCTACAATGGAGAAGGAGAGGGGACGCGCAAATGCTGCCATTAGGGCTCAAACAGAATAACGATGACCATCAACATAAAAAAATAGAGCTTTTTTGATGTTCTAGTTGCAGATAATCAGAAAGGCGATGGATTATTAAGAAAATATATGATTGCATTTAATTCTTTTGTCAGAGACAACATGTATCAAAATAAGAGAAAGCAACATCATAGTTCCAAGACACAGAGTAAAGATAATCTACTAATTTAGAAAAAGATCATGAGTTGAAATATGTGAATGAGGGTTAATACTTCTCTTTCCTAGAATGATTTGAGAGTCAACGAACAAAGACAAAAATCCTATCCTATTATGAGAAAGTGTAAAGTAACCTACGATCCCGATTGCTACAAAGAGAAAGATAATCAACACTGAAGAGAGAGAGAGAAAGCGGAAGACTCACCTCAACAGCTTGACCCAACACACCTGCTCTCCTCCGATGCCCCCTTCTTTCTCTGGATTCTAGCACCTACTTCTTTGGCAAGGTCCATAACCTGGATAGAGGTGATCCTTGAAGATGGATATGGCTCTTCCACGCCATCCATTAAGATGGCTTCCTACAAAAATGTGGATGATAACCTCATTTCTAGAGAACTGAAGATTTAAGTTGATACCAAAAATTGATGCTATTATGGTACCCATATACGGCATCTTGGTTCCATTTCATGCATCCACCATCGAAGGTGTTACCAGCCATCAAGATTGAGGAAATTCTTAATGTGTGAACTATGCCCCTTGATGAAAATGAAGATACTTGGACCCAACTCCATGCCCAAAGAGTAGGTTGAAGATAATTGGAATGTATAAGCAACACCATCCACTAGTAGTATCATCTTTCCATTCCCTGTGAGGGTTTTCATCAATGAGGCATGCCAATCATTCCCAGCCTGTTGAATTTCCTCCATTGTCAATTTTTAGAAAACCCATTGCATGCAAGAAACCCATGAATTTTGTGCTCAAGATAAGTGGGGCTTTATCAGTTGTAAAAACACCCAATGCATGCTCTTCTTCCCCTCTTTTCATGCAAGCGGTTTCCACATGCAATAACTTAAATATAGCTTTTTGCATTTTTATTTTTTATTTTATTTTATTTAGTATTTATAAATTGTATTATTATTTATGTATTTATTTTATTAATTTGTTTTACTATATATTTAACATTTATATTTAGTTATATATCAAATATATATATACCTTTTGATGTAATAGTTTATTTTAATGCTTTCAATCATCAAAATCTTTTTATACAAATAAATTTAAATTAAACAATCTTACACATAAAATCAAACAACCCAAATAAAATTCATCAATCACAAGGAAAGGCCAGTCATGGAGGGGCACTACATGGGGTTTGAAACAACCACTTTTATCAACTAAAACATCCACAAATTCATCAATTATAAAAACTTTACTTCTAACCTACATTCTTAAGCTTAATACATTGAGATATTAGTCTAGGGCTCAATCAAAAATTGCCCTACCTCCATCCCCAACATCTACAAACCCTAAAAACATGAAAACCAACCTAATTAATTGCATTCCATCAATTTTTATAAGTTGTCACTAGTGGAGTGGTTCAATATTCCATTTTTTTATCAAACCTTCTAAACCTAGGGTTTCCTGATTGTTTCACCAAATTTTCTCTAACTCTTTGAAACTTTATGAAATAAGATAAAATCAAATCCAAAACATAGTTAGTTCATCCCTCCATCAATTTCAATGCACTTCATAACATTAACACATAGTACGAAGCTGTACAAACTCTTGTAGCAACAAGAAAGCAACAAATTTTGTAGAAAAATAGAGTTTATCATTATTTTTTGATCTCCAAATCACAATAGAAGAATGCCTCAAACTCCTCAAGGAATATTTATGATTTTCCAACCAAAAACAAATGGCCTCAAACTACTTTTTGAATATGTGATTGTTCAACTTCCAAAAACAACAAAAAGTGCAAAGTTGTTGATGCAACATTTACAAAATATGACAACCCTTGACTCAGCCGACCGCACATGACATAAAAACATTACCCATAGTCTAAATAGACCTTCTTACATCAAAATTGACTCAAAAAACTTAAAAAATAACATATAACAACTTATTGTATGATGAAACCTAGGTGCCCCTACACCATGTTTGGATCCCAATTATTGATGGGTAGTGTGCACTTCTATTAGTAGGGAGTTTGGGGAGAGGATACAATAGAATTTGGATCCCCATTGAGGGAAATTCAAAGGAAACAACCTTGAAGATAATTATTTTAATTCAATTTCCTTATAAAATATTATAGCTTCATAATAAGTCTATGTTGTTCATCATTAGGTCACATATCTGATGTAGATGTTTTTGATAACAAAAATAGGGGAAAGGGCCCTTGGGCCTGACCAAAGACAAAAATGGGCATATTGAACAGAAGAACTACCACCACAAAACAAAAAGGCAAAAATATAGACCATCTCCCCATAACAGAACAACCACCTTAACCAAAATGAAACAAAAGCATCTAAAATCCAACCAAAAAGAAAAAGACCAAAATACAGAGTATAGACATACAAAAATGAGGGGCATGCAGGCCTAGAAAGTACCAATTCCCAAAAACCAAAAAATAGAGACACTAAAGACCCATATTACTTTCTAGGATTCTAGATTAAGTTCCACTCCTCAATCATTAGTTGCTCCATCTCCTCATTGCACTGCTTCATTTCTCCAACAGTTCTCTCATCTAGTTGCACCTACTCATTTTGAGAGGAGTTCTTTATATAACCTTTCGTTAATTTGGTCACATCATTCAAAGTACTAAAAAATAGCCCTTTGCATGATACCTAGAGTAATGGGCATTAACTTATTGAAAGCCTTATCCATTTTGTTCAATAACTTGTAGCTCTTGAAATTGATTGAGATAAAATTAAAAGGGCCTATCTTTGCCCTGCACATCCTCTTCCATGTCCCACATGGCTTGCTCTTCCATTTCTTTAGTAACTTTCATAACCCCATCCTTAATTTATTTTTTAATTTCCTTAACCACTTCATCTTCATTTTCCTCCGAGTCTTCGACCACCTATTGGTCAACACCCTCCATCTGTTCATCCTTAAATCACTCTTAGCAAAGTCCTCTACGAGGCCTTCACCTCAGACCATACAAATTTCCTCTTTTCTAACATTAATGGTGGTTAGAGTGTCTTCTTTAGGGTCTTCACAAGGTTATTTATAGCTTATTTTTTACCCTTAGTCTATTGGCCCATAAGCCTTGTCGATCTTCTTCCACCTCCCCACTACTAGAGTCATTTGCTTTGCCTTGTACATCATCTCTAATCTCAATTGTAATTTTTTTAGCAGTTGTGGATTCAACATTATCCATACCCTTTCTCTTAGCTCTAAAGGGGTTACTGAAAGTGTTAGAGCTACTCTTCTTACCTTTCACATTCTGGACTTGTAATAGTGTCCCCTTTGATAAGAAGACCTTTAATAGAGGATTGTTTCATTACAAAGGGGACAACTGGGGATTTTTTGGGAGGAGGTTTAATAGAGGAAGTTCCCTCACTAAGAGTATTGACTTGAGGAGGAAGGGAGATGGTTTTTGATTGATTCTCATGGGTGACATTAGCATTGGGGCTATTACCAAAAGAAGAGCTCAGTATGGGAGTGATGACCAAGACATAATTATAGAGGCACTGAATTAGGCCTTGGTGAAGGGGAGGTCAAGCTCCCTTAGGCTTGCATTGTTTGAGAGAAGATAATAGAAAAAAGGTATGTTAATCTTTTCATTTCTATTTAATGGCAAAGAAAGGGGAAGTGGTATTTGTGAGTTGTGTACCTATCCTCCAAGGTAAGAGATTTCATGATATGCACATAACACACCCGATATGGGGTTGGGAGCCATTCCCTATCATAGTCATTTTGGCACTTCTCAAGCCTCACCTCCCCTTCAACAAAACTATTAATAAACCTCTGGTAATTGCCATTTCTGATTTTAAAAACCCTCATACCATTATACTATAAACCAATCATAGCAGCAATCAACTGAGGAGACACCTCAAACCTAATGCTACCAATTTGGACCCTATCACCTCTCCATGAATTATAGAATTTAGAATTTATATCATCATTAAATCATCTCATAGCCATGAAGAAATGCATCATGGTCGCATCTTTGAAGAGCCTGCAAAGGTCCACATTTTTCCACAGCAACACATAATAAAGCGACTCAGATCACTTTTTGGGACCCACCATAGTAATACAGTAACAAAGGCAAATGAAAAAAATTCTACCCACCACCATTATAGGAATAGTGGGAAAATATTAAATATTTTTCACAATAATATAGACATCAGTGGAATTTGGTGGAATAATAGTGGCCCTTACATCCACTAGCAAAATGCTAAAATAATTAAACTTCTAGAAGGATCTCTAAATTACTTTAAGTGAATTCTTACTAGAGATGGGAGTCTAATAAATCTTTCATTAGATTTTTTCAATATTATTATAGTACCCATAATGCATGTGGATACAACCACTACACATGATAATAATGGATATTAAAATTCACTTGTAGCCAAAACATCTATTGAAAAGATAGCTAACTATTGAGGGCTTAAGAAATATGTGAGGATTCATTGAAAAAGAGGTTCGTAGCTTAGATTTCATTATTAAATTAAGACTTAGATCCTTAGCATAAAGAGAAATATGATTTACATTAATACCAATAAGACCCGTATCATGGTACTCAACAAGGGTTAAATAAATAACATTGAGGGAAATCAATTTAAAAGTTTAAGTCCAAAAGTACTTACATTTTTGTTATTATTAGATTTATCCTAGGTAACTGGAAACTTTCCCTTAAAATCTTATTTCATTATCATTTGATGATTATATCTTTACCAAACCATATAGACGCATATGGTTAAAATATGAAAGCAAGTTGACATCATTTGATCAACCTTGTACTCCACCTCTCCATCACTTTTGATACACATCACCATCTAAGTTGGACTTTATCTTTTGTGGCACATCATCATTTGATCATTACAATTCTCAAATTCAAAAAGGGGCAAGATTCAATCACTTCGTCCCTCAAATAGGGTAACAACCTGAAAATCAAAGAGAAAAGATGCATCATCATCAATTAGGGTAGGCCCCTCTCAACTGGTCCTTAGCTAGCCACTCCTTAATTTGAGTTGGAATATGATCAAACTTGTAGAACTATCACTGGGGGTAAGAGAGCCCCACATTGGAGATCACATTTTAAATGTTGTTTCCTTTTCTAAAGATATGAGACATAAAGAAACCTTCTATAAAAATGAACAATTTTTTTGGATCCCAAATAAGGCTATTGATTTTATATGGGGACTTGACTAGGCCATTAAGGTAATCAACAATTAATTTTAAACCTCCCTCAATAATTACATTATCAAAGCCAAGTTCTCTCAACCTCTTAATACCTCTCTAACAAGAAGTAGCCTCCACCTCCACACTCATTGCATATTCGATGCATTTAGCATAAGCTCTGATACACCTCCCATTGCAGTCTCTTATCAGAGTACCAATAGTATACATCCTTGGATTTCCTCTATAAAAACACTCAAATTTTAGTTTAACCCAATCCTCAAGGGGAGGACTCAACAGAGTTAGTTTCCTACTGAGGACATTAGCCTAGTTGTTCTTAGTCAAGTCCTGGTTGAGATCCCAAAGTTGCTTGATTTTGATGTTTGTATAGTTAGGCATGGTTTTTGAGAAGACAAATACTTTCAAATTTAGGTTCTCTATAATTTTATTCTTTTTGCAATAAAAAACCGCTCCACTAATCCTTTGCTTTTCCTTCAAAATTCTATTTTTTCATTCCTTCCATAGATACCAACAAACTGAGGATGGAATCTATTTCTAAATCTCCTAAGCTATAGGATGAGAAAAAGGAATAAAGCTCTGGATTAGCTCACAAGGTCTTTTAGGTCCCTTAGAAATACTTGGTTTGATAGGATATTTTGCAGGGCCAAAGACCAGGCATCTATAGTAGCGAAAGGACAATGGATGAGCAAGTGATAGATAGATTCCTCTACTAGAGACAAAGAACATGTTTGTTCACAAATTGAAATCCTTTCTTGTTGATAACATCAATAGTGAGGATTCTTCGATGTATAGAATACCACTAAAAGAACTTGACTTTTGGGATGACTTTGGCATTCCAGATAATATTCAAATTAAAATTTTGATACACTAAAGGGGCACCTTGAAATTTTTTGTAAGCATATTTAATCAAAAAGGTCCCTGAGGGGTTATCACACTAGATCCAATCATCACCACCACCTTGAATATCAAAGAAACATTCACCCAAGAGGAGGCTAAGGGTAGAGAATGATTTAGAATGGGGCATAACATTGCTACCTCTCTTTTTTTATATATCTTAGACTAGTTGACAAACCCATAGATGGAACTACCATAAGGACATGGGAGGTCTTGTTTAAGGGGAGATAATTCAGCCACCAAAGACATCTTAGGACAATTTCCCTACACCTCATCCTAGAAATTGATGGCTCTCCCATTCCCACCTTCCTTTTAGTTCCTTGCTATAGAAAGTTTCTAGTTTTGAGGATATTATTCTGAAAGGTAGAACCTCTTGGTAAGTCTTGAGGGAACAATAGGAAACCAAGGGGTTCATTCCCCATATATTTAGTGTAGACACGTAAAATGTACTGATTGACATTGTGCATTTGATCCTATCCACTAACATCGTTTCATCCTAAATCATCCTTTGGTCTAACCATTTAATCAAATACCTTTATCTAATTAAATTCATCAATATTCCTTTCTTAATTAAATAAATTGGTTATCTAATTAAGCCACCTTTTCTCGATAATTAAATTGAACATTTTTTATCTAATTATCCTATTTAATTAAATAATTTATTTATTTGATTAAATTTATTAAGTTTATCTGTTAAATTAAATAAATTAAAACCTTATTTAGTTTAATCTAACATCATCTTTTTTAATTAAATAAATCAAAATCCTTATTTAATTAATCCCTTATCACATTCTTCTCATAGTTGATTTAAATAAATTCACAAATTTAAGTCAAATAGGTCACGTCATCTAAATCCCTTCATTAAATTAATTAACTTTGATTATTTTAATCTCTTCTCATGTCCCATCTTCCATCTTTTACCACTTGCACATGAATAGACTTATTTGATTTATTAAATCTCTATTTTCCTCAACAAGGCATCTTTTAAGGAATATTCTCTCAATTTGAATTCAAATCCAAGTGGACTTTGTCCTTCCAACATGGAATTTACTCCTCTTACAAAGTTCTTTTTTCTTGAGCCGAGTGGCATTCAATGCATTCTTCCTTCCCTCTTGCATGTCATTTCAACAATTTCAAAATTCAAATATATGCATTTATTGGCACAATCTTCAAAACATGCACATCCTCCATCCACTCATAGGTTGACAAATGGCACTTTTCCATTGGATAATTATTAGTCCCACATTTCTCTATTTTGGACATTCATTCTTCTTCTCATTCTATAAATAAGAGGCTAATCTCCTCATTTCATCATCCACAATTTGAGTAAACTTACTATGCTCAAATCATTAGCAATTTTCATCCCTTATCATTGAGTTCATAGCTAGGTTATGCAGATTTTTCTATTGGAACACTCATCAAGCATCAACAAAGTGGATCACTCTTCATCACACATCAATCTTGCATCATAGGAATTGTGAAAGGTCCAATTTTCACATCAAATTGGCACCAATTCCCCCATGGGATCAAGAGTTTGCATTTGTTTTCAATAGGATTTAGCTTACTTTATTGTTCTTTCATCTCATTCTTGCTTTATTTCTTATTTGAAACTTTGCTAATGGATTTCATGGGGAATCCTTGTTCTTGCTTGCATTCTATCTTCTAATGTGTTTGTTCATGTTGTTTTGCAAGTATTAGGATTGGGGTTCGACATTTAGCACTAAGGATGCTCAATCAATATTTCTTTCCCTGGACCATGAGTCACCCCATCTTTCTCATCAAGGATTTAGTGAACTCCTTTAATCTCCTAATTATTAGCTTCCCAAGTTGTTTTTGGAGCATACTTTCTCTCAAATTACAAGAGAAATACTAGATTTCTCTTTAGTTCCTGAATAGAGAAAGGTATTTTGAATTTGTTCAATCTTCATTATGATGAAAGAAAGAATTTTAAAAAGCGATAGGTAATATACAAAAAACATTTTGAAAAGAAGACTTTAGGAGCTAAAGCTTACCAGCTTATCTCAGAAATATCCCCTTCCAGCCAGCCATCTTCCTTTGGACCATAATGCCATTACACAATGAATTGGGAGGTTTCCTAGTGCAAAGAGGAAGGCCCAAATAAATATATAGAACATTAGCTACATGACACCTAAGGATTCTCAGAATCCTATACTTCACTTGTTGAGTAGTATTAAATAAATATAGTTTTCTCTTGTTACAATTTATAAAATGATCAGACGAATCAACATTCTTGTTAAGAATAGACTTCTAGTTAGTTTCTCCACCATTGACGTAAACCCAAATAGAATGGTATCATCAATAAAATGTTGGTGGGAAGCAAGAGTCAATGAGGAAGCAACACAAATCCCATGTAGGTGGCCACATTCAAGTTTATTTTGGAGATTTCAGCCCAAGACTTCAACAACAATTATCAAAAGGTAAGGGGATAGGGGGTCACCTTGTCTTAAGCATTTTCCACAAGTGAATTTATCTATAGGAACACCATTGAGAAGAACAAAATAGTTAGTGTTGTGCATTGCATAACCACCCCATTTTATTTTTGGATAAAATGGGTCCCCCTTGCTTGTGTTTTTCCTTGGTGTTTTGTTTTTTTTTTTGCCTTAGGAGTTTTTCTTTTTCCTCCTATGGCTTTCTTTTGTTGTTTTAGCAAGTTTAGAATGTGAGATGAAACTGAATTTAGAGACTTGTATAAAGTTTTTAGGTTGGTTCTAGTTCCAGTTCTGGTTCTGCTCTTGGTTGTTTCTTCTATCGTTTTGTTTGTGTTCAATCTCGGGGTTGGTTTCTTCCCTTTGATATTTCTTTGTTGTTCCTTTTCTTTTTGTTCCTTTCTTTGTTGTTGAAAGTGGAGTTGGGATGAAAATTGAATCTTGAATTTGATGAAAGTTACCGGTTGAAGTTTTCATTTCGCTTCAGCTCCCATTGTGTTTTTCCTGGGTTCAGTCTCCAATCTAATCCCATTTGCATTTTCATTTTTCTCGTTTGTTTGGTCTCTTTGTTGCAGGATTAGGATCGAAGTAAAGGTGAGGTTTGGAAGTTGGTTCAAGTTCTAGGTTTTTTTCTAACTCCAGCTCTGCTTCTTATTCTCCATTGTTATGTTGTTTCTTTGTTGTGTGATTAGACTCGGGATGGAGGTAGGGTATGAAAATCATTGAAAGTTCCATGTCTTGGTTTAGTTTTGGATCTACATCCACCTTACCTTAAAGTTCATAGGAGGGTTGAATGTGCATTTAAGACTTTGACTCCGCCCAACCAACTGCATTAATGGCATTAATTGCCACTTCGCTTACACACGTGAAATATTTTTTTTAAAGCCTTAATTGTGTTTATTGTGGTTCATAAGTATGTTTGAAATATTTCTACAACTTTGAGCTACTGTGGATTCAAGTGGTATGAAATTGGATTGAGGGCACTCGTTGAGGTTCGATTCTTTGTCAAATTTCAACCTGTTGTGGTGCATTTTGAGGTAGGCATTCTAGTTTTCTTTATGTTTTTGCTCATTTTTTCGTGTTTGCTTTCATTTTTTTCTTCCTACATGTTCATGTAGTTTTCCTTCATGAATATTCACTCTTTTGTTTTGTTTGTTCTTTTTTTCTTGTTATTTTCATTTTTCTTTTGTTTCTTTTCTATTTTTGTTTGTATTGTTGCCCTTTTTGGGTCGTTCTATCATTTTCCCTTGTTATTTTCACATTTGGTGACCGTTTGTTTTCATTGTACCCTAGTTTTAATTAGGGTTTCGGTTTAGAAGGGTTTTTAGTGTTTTTAAAATCATTTTGAATTTGTTGATTAATCCTTCTAGTTGAGTTTTGCATTGATTTAGTGGTTAAATTTGGGGTTTGATGCCCTAATTTTGGAGAAATTGATGCGCCATAAAAATTAGGGGTTTTGTATGGTCAACCATTGCAATGACATGTTTTTAGGGCTTTTAATTTAGCCTTATTTAATCCTTGGTTCAAAAGTATCATGATGTCATTTCACCTAACCCCCTTGGTTTTGAGGTTATTTGAACAAAGGCGTAAATTTTTAATTTTAGCGCTTGAATACCAGAGTTAGGTTTGGGTTTGAATGAGTTTCTAAAGTGTTTACCCTTATTCTAGTTTGGTTCTTGAAATGTTTCCTCTCCCGCTTGTTGTCTAATGTCATGATCACTTCAAGCCCTTCGCCAGAATCGGGTTCAGAGTGTAGACTTAGCTTGGAACTTTTGGTTACTTTTTGGTTCCATTTCCATCCTGCCCCTGACTTCAGTCTTTTGGTCATATTGTTGAGTTGGTAGTAATTTAGATTTTTCTTTTTTGGCCGAAGTAAAACTGGGATGCGATGCAAGTTTGAAACTTTTTGATTAATCCTATGTCTTGCCCAGTCCCGATCCTGCTTCTGAGTTGGCTCAGTGTTGGTTTTCGTCCTGCTAATGTTAAAAGTTAGTTCTTGATTCTTCTTTGGTTCCGCCTCTAGTAAGTATAAATTTTGGTTAAGTATAAGGAAGGAGAAAGGTATGAGAGGTAAGGTAGGGTATGATGACTTTCATGCTTCTAAGTATCTAATATTGGATTATTTTGCAGGAATAGAAGATGTCAGGGACTTCAGATGCTTCTTCTCAAAGGAGCTAGCTAGTAGAGAGTTCTAAATAGGGTGGAGAACTAAAGAAGATTAAACTTGAGAATCTGCCTTATACGTTGAGGTACAAGCATGGGGGTCCAACTCCCACTGCAAGCAAGGTGGATTTAGATCTATAGGACATCACCAAAACTAACCTGAGGCAATTCAAATTCCAAGATATGTTGGAAGAACTCTTTGTAGAAGAGGTCATAGGAAGGGGGTTGAGGATTACACAATCTGGTTTGGCACATGTGACTCTCTTTCTCATGTCAGTGCAATTTCTAGAATTGGTTTTGACTGTAGCAGGGGCATATAACCACTAGGCAATGTATAGATGCATAAGGGAATGTTATAATTCACTTAACTCCCCAGATGATTCAGTTTACCTTCAACATGCCTACACCACAAAATCTAAGGTATTTAAATGAATCTAAGCATTAGTGGCATACAATGAGAAGAAGGAAGATAGTAGATCCCACATGAACAAGAAATGGATGAGGACTGAAAAGAAGTCCTTACTTAAACTCACTAATC
>VDFB02000002.1:136053908-136069563 GCA_007258455.2 Sequoia sempervirens | reverse complement strand
GAACATGTCCTCACGATTGAGGACCAATACAAAATATTTAAACAAACCACAAAGGCTGTTAAGGACAAGGAAAAAATTGAGGCTACTACCAAGTAACAAGAAGAGGATGCTGCTAGGGCCAAGACTAAAGAATTGGAAAGAATTTAGAAAGAGAAATAGGACTTTTTGTTGTAGCAAAAAGAGCAAGAAAATGAAATAGAAAGTGATAATATTTCTTTACTTTAGAAAATTCATGACTTAGAAGAAGAGAAATCTCACCAAAAAAGGGAAAAGGAAGCCTTGGAGGCTAAGTTTAAAATGATTGAGGAAGTGAAAAAGAAGAAAGCTGACGAAGAACACTTGCTTAAAGAAAAGGAAGATAAAGAAGTAGCAGAGAATGAAAAGCAATCTAAAATACTAGCAGATAAGATAGCAAGATTAGAAAACCAGAAACAAGAGATGTATGAGGAAAAGAGAATTGAAGAAGAAAGATTGAAACGGGAGCTTGAAGCTAAAAGACTATTGGATGAAAAGGAGAAGGCGGAGAGGGAATAAAAACAAAAGTTTGAATCAAAACCTAGGATAGTAGTATGGAAACCCTTCTCCCTTGCTACTTCATCTTCCACACAACTAGTTACTCCACCTACTGCTCCTACATGGCTGAAATTGGATTTGGAGAAGAGGCCAAAAGTGCAACCCCAACCATTGGATTGGGATAAAATCATGAAGAAAATTAAGAAAGAAAGGCCAAAGAAAAAGGCTAGAGTCCTTCATTCCACTAGGCTTACGGATGCTGGTGAGTTGATTGTTGAATGTGTTATTCCCATGGTGGAGAAAGATAGAGAAGATATGCAATTGGTTGATTACCAATTGGGGAGGCCAATGAGGAACCAAAAAATGAGCTTAATTGATATAGTGGCATCATCCACAAAATCTAGGATGATAAAGGACAAGCAAAGGAAAGATGAGCTTAAAGGTCAATTGGACCAATTGCATAAATTTCTCAAAGATGTGTCTAATTCTGATAACCAACAAGTTGCAGCTTCTAATGCTCCAGTGTTATTAAGTAAAAAGGAAGCAGATGACTTGATACAAATGAAAGAAAAATCCAACATGCTTGATAGATGGATTGAACAGTTGAATAAAGAAGTGGATGAAACACTTCTTGAAGGTTTCAAAATTCATAAAAAGGTGGTACCATTAATTGAGGAAGTACATGCTCATGTTTCTCCTCTAGAGAATGAGGAGGAGGAATATAGGGGGTATGTTCAAAAGTTGAAGGAGATTGGAAAGCTTCCAAAGAAAACACTTTTGGAATAGTCAATATTACAAGAAGATATTGAAGGGTTTTTGGAAAAGACTCACAATATCATAAGGTACAAGTCCTTATCCATTTATCAGCATAAGGATCATCTTCAGCAAGTGGGAAAGAACTTGAATGAGCAAGTTGATGAAGTGGAGGCAGCAATTTCCATCATAGCTAATGTGGACATGCATGTGGAAAATAGATTATCTCTTGATAATTTGAAGGAGAAATGGAGCAACAGGTTTCAAGAGATGATGCAAAAGGGAGATGATGATGAAGGATTGTTGTTGGATAATCTCATTGATGTTAGGGGAGAAGTAATGGCTAGTAGGAAAGAGTTGAAGAAAATGAGAGATGTTTATGAAGTAGTTGCTACAAAAGTGAAAAGAGTTAATTTTGAGGGCAACTGGCTTGATGGTCCAAATACAACTATATGATTCAGTGGGTGTTTAATGCCTACGATGAGTATGTTCAGGAACAAGATGCAAAGAATGAGTTGGAATAGTCTCTTTAAAGTTGGCTTCTAGAAAACTTGGTCAACAATACAACTGGTCTCCTTCCTCTTCAATAGTCAAAGGATGATTTCAAATCCCTAATTCCTTGTAGATTTATCCTCCTTCCTTGGTGAATCTTGGATGAAGATGTGCTCCTAGTCAAAGGTAGAGGATCATGGAGCAGTGCTTATCTCTATTCTAGATCGCCTCCCTCAAGTCTTGGGTCTCCTATATTCTAGTTTTAGGCCTTATCTGTTATTGAGTCTGAGGACTATAAAGTAAATTAAGAATGACATTGTAAATTTCAGCTAATTGAAGTTAGATTGGCCACCTTAGAAGAGACAATGATAATGTTTAGCTTAAGTTTTAAGATTTCATGCAAGATACTTTGATACAGTTTTACTTCAAGTTATGCAATTTTAGTTTATGTTTAATAGTTTAAGTGATGATGTCAATGACAATGGTAATCTATATGCAAGTGGATGTTGATGTGCATAAGTGGTTCTTATTTGATAAATATCAGTAGAAGAATCTAGATTTCAAACTATTTCATTGAATTGTCTATGAGTGGATTTATTTATGTCTGTTGATCTGCTATTTTGATTAATGAGTGTATGTGTTATGGGATTTCTAAATGAAGTTGTTGTGAATGGTTGAAGCAGTGGTACTTTGCACGATCAATGTATGTGATAGCATAGCTTATGCTATGTATTGCATCATAATAAGGTTTTAGTAGATTAGTATTACACTCATTATATGAATGCATGTCTGGATTTGTGTAAATTGACATTTGTGATTTGTTGTTCTAAAGGCATGATCTATCTTTTTTGTTTCGTTAAACCCCCAAATCTTATAGTTTGTTATGGATTTTAGTTTGTATTCCTCTTACCAGCATTCTCCTTGCATATTATAGCCATATTGACCACGTTGTGAAATAGAGGTGTTGTGAACCAACATCAAGGACCTTGGGAGATAGTCAGTTTAATAGCTGATTGTCTTTTTCAGGAGAGGTGAGGTACTTTATGTCTTAACTGTATGTTGTGTGGCAAGTTGGCATATCAACAGCTAGTAGTAGAGACACACTCCTTAATCAATATCAAAACCCCCCCACTAAATCCAAAATTTTCCAACAAAACAAATAGGAAATCTCATGAGACCTTGTTGTAGGCTTTTGAAATGTCCAACTTGAGAGCCATACCTAGGTTTTTATAGTGCTCCATGGAATGGATAACTTCATGAGAGATAATGGATGCATCTAGAATCTATCTCCCTACTAAAAACCCTTTCTAGTTTCTAGATATTAGTTTTTCCAGCAAGGACTTTATATTATTGACCATGATTTTAGAAAATATTTTGTACAAAGTATTACAAAGACTGATTAGGTGAAAATTGGACATAGAAGTAGCATCATCCTTCTTGGGAACAAGAACAATATAAGTCGAATTCAATCGTCTAAGGACTTTACCAGCTCTGAAGAAGTCTTTAGAAATTAGGAGGAGGTTATTAGCCACACTATCACATAAATCTTGAAAAAAAGCTAGAGGAAAATTGTTCGGGCGTAGGGATTTAAAGGCTCCAAAGGAGAAGATAGCCAATTTAATCTCTTGCAAGGAGACCCTAATTTCCAAAGACTTAATGTCCTCATTGAGAATCAATTTAGGGATAACCTCCAATAGAGAGTCTAGATCGTCAGGTGAGGGGTGCTGAAGTCTTCCATCTTTTTTGAAGGAGATGGCTTCATATTCTAAGTCTTCATCTTTAGTAAGGAGGTCCTTGTTATCCTTAATAAGAGAGTAGATCATATTTCTTCTTCTATGTATAAGTTTTTATTGGTGAAAGAACATTTATTCTTATCGCCTTCATTCAACCACTACACCTTATAATTTTTTTCTAGAAGATCTTCTTTTTCCTATCAATTCAAAGCCATTCATTTCTTAATTCATTTTCTCTAACAACTTTTCCTCATCAATAACACCAACCTCCATCTTATCTTGGATAGATTTAAGCTCTTGGAGAATATTTTTATTTGTTTCAAAGATATTTGAAAATGTAAATTTATTCGAACCTTGGACATTATACCTTATCCTTTTAATTTTTTCAGCTATTCAAAATGAGGGGTACCTTGAAATAGTAAATTCCACCACAACTTAATAAGGTTTTTGAAGTCCAAGTGTATATTCCACATTATCTTGTATCTCAAGGGGAAGGGGCCAAGCTTCCTTTGCCCTCCCAATTTAAAACCAAGGCACTGTGGTATGAGGTAGACCTTGGAAAAGCAAATAACTGAAGTATGGCCAAGATATCCCAATCTCCAGAGATCAAAACTCTATCCAATTTCACATGGATAAGATTTTTACCATTACGTTTGTTCAACCAAGTGAATTTGGAACCTAAAAGTTCCACATCAAGAAGACCCTGATTGGAGATGAAATTGAAAAAATAAAACATACTATTAGAGAAGTCCTCAAAAACTCTGATATTTTTCAAAGGGTATAGAGGGTATTAAAGTCTCCAGCAAGCATCCACTTCTCATTCAAATTGTTATACATGAGAACAAACAATGAATCTCACAAATAATTCCTAGCAACCCTAGAGTTCGAAGCATAAATATTGACAAGTTTCCACACAAACCTAGTTCTACTTGATTCAAAAGAAGCTTCTAAATAGTTTCAATTACCAAATCCTTCCTTATGAGTCAATCTATCCAGATTCTAGAGGATAGCAATTCCTCTTGATGCTATTTTGACATCACAAACATAGTAATGAGCTTTAGGCCAAAAAAATTTCACCATCTTATCAAAATATCCTTTTCATCTTGGTCTCCTATATTAAGAGAACATAAATTTTTAGGTAAATAATAGAACTCTTGAGAATATGTTGCTTAAGAGGACTATTAAGTCCTCTAATGTTCCATGATGTAATCTTCATGACAAATATTAAAAGGGACTAGCAAAGCCTTTCCCTATCCCAAGGGGAGGAGAATTCCCAATTATTTCTTTTCGTTGAACTCATTTGAGAGCCTCTCCATGGTCCTCGACTTCCTTGAGGTGATATCTCTTACTGCTTATCTGAGTCTAACCTCCTTAATATTCACTCTACCCACTTTTGAATCATTCCCCACATCCATTCTCTTCTTCTTCTTGAATTTTCCATTCACCTAATTCTAGGGGTCTTCATTAACCTCATTTGCAAGAGGTGAAGAAGGAGACTACTCTTTAAAACCTAGGATAGCTAACGAGTCTTACATCTTCACATGTAATGAAGCTTGAGAGGTTGAGTCTTCCTTGTTCAATGAAATCAAAAGGTCCAGGCCTTTATTCGAAACTTTGGAATCCGTTGGAGAGAGGGGGCTCTCCCCTAAGGTAGGTTCACATTTAGAGATGATTTGACCCATCAGAGAGGTGTGAGTAGCACCAACCAATGACATGGGCTTGTCTTCCTTTATTTCTACTTCCTTCTCAGGAATCCCTTTTGGACCCTTGTCCCTACCCCCAACTAGCTTTGGGGAATAAACCGAAGGAGAGGAAAAAAAATCCTCCTTATTTTTTTGGAGAGGCATCTTCTTACAGGTGTTATTGAGATGGTAAAATTTTTAGAAAAGCTAACAATATATCCTTCCATTCTCATATTCTAGAACTTGGGTCCAGAACCCGAACTTATCATTCAAGGTATTGAAGTGTGAAGAATGCTATTAATGGAAGTGTTAACACAAATTCTAGAAAATACAAGCCTAGATCTCTATGAAGTGACTTTGTACACAACCAACAGACTTTTGAAGGTGTTAGTGATCCCTTGAAACACCTTGTTGTTCCAAAACTCAAGGGGTAAGATTGGAATCCTAACCCAAGTAGGAGAAATTGATCCCAGGTCCGTCAAGGGGTCTAAGGAGATGTTCCATTTACACAGTTCCAAACAATTCTTAAAATTCTTGTCAAACACCTAGGGACCTCCCATAAGAATAAAGACAAAATCTTCTTGGTTGTTAAATCTAAATAGGAAAAGGCCATTTGACATAGCACTCACACTAGCCTCACCTTTACGAGTCTAGACTAAGTCCATTCACCTACATTTTTGGTCCATATTGGCTTGAAGGATAAGAACCTCCAAACCAACGACATTTGAAGGCTACCAATAGATTCATCCATTATTTCATTTGGGACAAACACTTCCTGACCCTCCACCACATAACACTCCTTTGTCTCAAAGGAGGAGAATAGTTCCCTTTTAGAAATAGATGAGTTTCCCATTAGTTTTTCCATATATGACTTTTGATTCCTTCTCAACATTGAGGAACCAACTTCATGATGAATACTAACAATACCATCATCCGAAGACTTAACACCCACCACAAAATATTTTGACCTTGAGGAGCAAGCAGCCATAGTCAAGGTGCCAACATTGCCACTTGTTAGAGAGGAAAATGTCCTAGAAGGAGACACCTATTGGGGACCCCCACCCAACTTTTCCATGGATGAAGCAACATCACAGAAATTTAAAAACCAACTCATGTGCGCAACAGTAGGGACTCTTTATCGAATTGTCGATATGTGATGTAGATGTTATGTTGAAATATTTTCCCTAAAACATAACCCTCTTTTTGAGGGAATTTTATTATGACTATGTATTATGATAAAAGACTATAAGACAGTGAATAGGAAGTTACAATATTGTGTTGTAGGTTGCATCCATTCAATTTGTTGGATGAAATGAGTAGGACTGGTTGTTTCTCTATGGATGTAGCCCATTTTGGGTGAACCACATATATTTTTGTCTTTGTGTTTGTGATTTATTTTTGCAATCATTTTTAATTTTTTATTTCTTTACAATCCTTCTCCTAACACTTTCTAGGATTGACCTTTCTCTCAAATTTTTCATTGAAAAATTTGATTCATGTGAGACTTGATGTATAGAACTGCCAAAGAATGGCTATCTTGGACTAAAGCCAAGTATAAAAACATGGCTTCCAATAAAGACTATTGAGTCTTTTCACATTCTTCTTAAGTCACTTCCTTTGGAAATGATTCCCAAAATTGTAATTAGATACTCCAAACCTTAGATTAATAAATGGTATGTGGATAATTCTTTCTACAATTGCAAGCCTTGTAAAGGTAATTCATGGCTCTCTCCACATTTTTCCATGGTTCAAAATCTCAATAACATATATTGAATGCACAATCTATAGCCACTAACAATATGGTGATTTCATACAATTTGGTTAACCACTTTGAAGCCCAACCTTGCTTTTTTTCCTTCAAGAATTTTCACTAGGGTTTCCACTTTAGATCTCAATTTGTCTAAGTGTGTCTAATCTTTGTGATCCTTTTTATAATAATTTGGATACACTCAAGAAATTTTTCAAGTTTACACACAAACTCAAGATGTTTGGATTTGTATACATGATATCTTTCACCATTTTAGACTTGAATACTTTACGTAACACATAATTCTCATAAATGATTAACTACAAATAATGACTTAAATTCATCCAAATTTGACATACCTAAATAAATAAAAAGCAAAAACAAAAACAAAAACAATTATATTCAATATTCGCCAAAGCTAACTCTTGGTGATAGATATTTTTTCTCATATACTAATTTAAAATAATACAATATTCAGACTTGAGCATACATGATTTGGGCTCAGCCGCCTAGTCCAAATGGTGCTGGGTGCGAGATACTTTGAACAAAATTTAGAATTACTGCAATAAGTAATGATGAATCAAGACCTATGAAACATGTCTAGGTAATATACTTGTAGAATGAATGGAAAAGCGATTAATTTCAGAGGATTACTATTCTCCCTAAAAGGTAACTAACTTTACAGGGTTACTGTTCATCTGGAAGACGATACATGTTTGATAGTTACATGATTTGATGTAAGCACTGTCTATGACATTAGAAAATTTTCAAGACAGTTTTGAGAGAAGCTTATCTGAAGTTTCCTTAATGAAAATTTGGAGGGTTATATGATGTAAGAGCATTGGAGAAACATCAGAGAAGTTTCAGGGAAGTTTCTCTCAAATTTCTTTAAAGGAAATCATTTAAAGAAACTTCATTGAAACTTCTCTGATGTTTCTTCAATGTCATAAACAGTGTTTTCTTAATAGAAATTTCATAGAAATTTCACTGATGTTTCTCTAATGTCATAAACAACACTCTTACATCAAAACATGTAACCTTCTAAAATTTATCATCTTCCATGGCAAACAGTAACCCTCTAGAATTATCACCTTTTCATTACAATACCTAGACACTCTTTTATTTATAGGAGAATCTAATGTCAAACGAACTGTAACCCTCTATTCCCTTGTAAAGTTTTCATTTTTTATGCGTTGGGTGACTTTATTTTCACGGACAGAATACGACGTCAGATGAGGATACTACTCACAGGAAGAACCATTTCCTGTTGTGGTTGATGAATTGCTAACTATTTTTTTATAAAATCATTACGTCGAGGTGACAGTGTTTAAAAAAAATGTTAAAACTTATAAAATTAAAAGTGACAATTAAAGCATTTTATTAAATATTGTATCTTTTCGGTCATAACTTTTTGAACTAATATAAATAAATAGTAAGCAATAAGTAAGAAACAATGTAAATGAATGTGTTGATTAAAAATAAATTATTATCGATAGCAAGTGCGTGTTAAAAAAAAAATATTAAACTTATAAAAATTAAAAGTGACAATTAAAACATTTTATTAAAATTAAAAGCGACAATTAATACATTTTATTAAATATTATATCTTTTCGGTCATAACTTTTCGAACTAATATAAATAGTAAGTAATAAGTAAGAAACAATTTAAATGAATGTGTTGATTAAAAACAAATTATTATCGATAGCAAGTGCGAATAAAAAATGAATACTGAGAATAAATAAATATTGTATTCTTTCAATCTGTGCAATTGTAAAAATATTTTTATCCATTATAATACTTTTTAGATTTATTTTTTTAGGGTAAAGTGCAATTGTGAAAATATTTTTATGCATTATAATACTTTTTAGATTTTTTTTTTAGGGTAAAAAGGTAATTCTATTATAATATTTTTGAATTACAAATAAGAAAGTAATTTAATATGAAATTTAAATGTATTATTATTATCTTTTAGTTTTATTCTTGTACAAAGTTAATTTCATTAAAACAATTTTAATGCTTACATTATAATATTTTTTTTTGTTAGTGTAGGTTTTTATTCCTTATTATAAGGTTTTTCCTACACATTTATTTAAGCTTGCTTAGGTTAATAAAGCATGTTTAATTAGGTGAGGATTATGAGGTGTCACCTTCCTACATGTTAGCATCCATTATCTATCTTGGGAAGATACTTTGTTATCTTTAGTCTGATAGATGGTTGCTCCTCATTGGTTGGTGTTGCCACCTCTTCCCTCTCTCTAATCTATATAAGCATGCTACCTAGCTTGTATTTTCAGATTCGATATTGGAGATAGTTATCTGATGCTATTTTGCCATTCGAGTATTTCACATCAATCTCTTGGTATCGTTGTTATGCTGTTTCAATTGTTTTTGCATTTACAGTATATGTTTCTAACTCTTTCAATTGATTCTGGGTTATAATCTGTTTTACAGATTTTAACATGGTATCAGAGCAAGTTTTGTAAGGTTAGATTCTTTGTAGAGATCTTGTAAAATCCTGTATTCTCTTCTTTTGCATTATTTTTGAAGATCTGGAGAATCATAAAGGATTTATGAAGATTCAAAAATCTTGTTTCTGTCAATCTGCTTGCATATTTTGTGTTTCAATCAGTATTGCAGGTTGCAGCATGCCTTTGCTTATCTTAGGTAGCTGATACATCCTTTGCATGCCGTTTTTTGGTTGCTGGAGTCGTTTTTTGTTGCTAAAGGCGACTGATTTACATTAGATCTACATCTTTTGTACCTAATCAGGAAAAAATCCTTCTGGGTTTTGTTCACCACATCAAAAAACCATCTGGGTATCTTTTATTTTTTGCATGCAGCTTATATATTTTGCAGAATCGAGCTCAGAAAGCTTCAGCCGTACCCCTCTCCGTTGGCAGTTTCAGATTTGAAGACAATTTTCAAAAGCTCTATTCTTGCTCATACGGACTCCGTTTCTCACGAAATTTTTTTTGATCTTGGCTATTTTTTCGTGCTCTATGCAATAGTGCAGAATTTTTTTGATTTGGATGCAGATATTTTTCAGAAATTATAGATTCTCAGTCGTGACACTGCACAGTCCTCATTTTGGAAACTTCGAAAAGGCATAACTTTTGCATAAAACCTTAGATCGATGTGATTCTTTTTTTGAAAGTGAATTTTTTTTCGTGTAGCTTGCAGTGGTGTTGTTTATTTTATTGGGTATTTTTCCCAAGTTATATTTTCAGCATATGCTCCTTTTGAGGATCTGTAATAGCATTGAGATCAAGTCCACTCAGTATTTCTTGCTGAGGGTAATTGTAAATGCACTAAATATAAAGTGCCAAATCAAATTTTCTTGGGGGTTTTTTTGGTTGAGTGAAAATGGGGGGTTCATTGAGTTGACTCTTGTTAGCACATATTCTCTTTTTGAAACATGATTTTATGCATCATGGTTAAAAAAATTTAATGGGGTTAATTTCAATCATGAACTGAGATAAAGTTCCACTATTGGGGTTTAGTCATGGATATTAGTAATGAATTTCACAAATCTGTTGTAAGGCTAAATTTAGAGAACTATTTTTCTTGGAACAAAGGGATAAAGAATCAATGCCTTGAGCAAGATCTACTACCCTATCTCCTTGGATTTGTTCCTGAGCCAAGTGATGATGATAAGAAAAATGCATGGTTTAAAAATAATGACATGGTCTATGGACTAATATGTCTTACTATATCTGAGGATATTTTGCATCATATTGAGCATACCGAGTGCCCTTTCACTGCATGGACCATCATCCAACAGTTGTATGGAGACATTGAATCTCCATCTGAAAGTGATGCTTCCTTGGATGACCAAGCACCTACTAAGATTCATGATACCTCTTCTCAAGTGGAAATATCTTCATTGGATGATCAGTTTATATGGTTGACATTCATTGATACCCCATCACCATCTACTATTGCTACTTCAGATTCCAATGTTGCTTCTTTGAAAGTTTCCAGTGATTCTTTGCAGCAGGACATACATTATCTTTCAGATTCAGCTTGGGATGATCTCTTGACAAGTATTTCAAACTTGTTTATGGAGACACATATTGCAGATTTGGAGGACACCATTGATGATATTCATCTTCTCTATAATGAAGTAAACTTTTCTTCAGATGTTGTAAGGGATCACTTTGACCCTCCTCTTCATTCTCTACATGATCATTTCCTACAGTTCGACATGAGTGTGGATACTTTGGATCATCATTTGGAGAAGATATCTTCAGAGGAGATACTTAATTCTTTGGGTTATGCTCTACATCAATCTCTAGGAGATTCTGATTTGTCATCTTTAGCAGTGTGGCCTAGAACACCTGAGTTGATTGTGGCAGCTTTCAGCATCAACATGGGAATAATTGAGTCAACTTCAAAGACTTCATTCATCTTGCATGTTCTTCCTACATATTCCTTTCAGGAGTGGGGAGAAAGTGTGCATACACCTTTGGTTGTGTTTCTTCCTAAAGGGAGGAATGTTGTTCGACGATCATGGGCCATCTTCTACATCCAGTTTCGAGCATCTACCATTGGTCCTCCTTTTAGGGGGCTTCTTAGCTCCTTTCTTTCTCTCTCTATTCTGGAGGGGGCATACTCTCTTTTGTGGGGGGGGCCTTCTTCTCTTTTGGGGGGGAATTTCATTGTACATGGGTACCTCATCAGGCTTGATTTGTCGGGACCCATCTCTGTACCCACCTAAGCTATGCTTAAGGGGGGGTGTTAGTGTAGGTTTTGTATTCCTTATTATAAGGTTTTTCCTACACATTTATTTAAGCTTGCTTAGGTTAATAAAGCATGTTTAATTAGGTGAGGATTATGAGGTGTCACCTTCCTACATGTTAGCATCCATTATCTATCTTGGGAAGATACTTTGTTATCTTTAGTCTGATAGATGGTTGCTCCTCATTGGTTGGTGTTGCCACCTCTTCCCTCTCTCTAATCTATATAAGCATGCTACCTAGCTTGTATTTTCAGATTCGATATTGGAGATAGTTATCTGATGCTATTTTGCCATTCGAGTATTTCACATCAATCTCTTGGTATCGTTGTTATGCTGTTTCAATTGTTTTTGCATTTACAGTATATGTTTCTAACTCTTTCAATTGATTCTGGGTTATAATCTGTTTTACGGATTTTAACAGTTTTATTATAAGTACGTAAATAATTTTTCAATAAAATATCTATTATAAGTAATTAAATATTTTTTAAATTTTATTCTTTTTAGGGTAAAAAGATAATTCTATTATAATGTTTTTTCAATTACAAATAAGAAAGTAATTTAATATAAAATTTAAAAGTATTATTAATTTGTTTTAGTTTTATTATTTTAGGGTAAAAAGTTAATTTCATTAAAACGTTTTTAATACTTACATTATAATATTTGTTTTATTATAAGTAAGCAAATAATTTTTTACTAAAATATCTATTATGTGATATTGTTCATTATGATATAACACAATAGTTTAATATATAACATAAGCAAAAACAAGTAAATAGTGCAATGGATTAATAGGTTTAATTTGTAATTGAAGGGTTATAGGTTCAACTCTTATTTTGGGTTTAAAAATTAATCCATTTTTTAATTAATTTATTTATTACTAATTTTATTAAAAAAGTTATTAATTAACAAAATTGTAATCATAAAAAAATCAAAATAAACATTTAGTGCAATGGATTAGTGTGTTTTGTTTATAATTGAAAGGTTGTGGGTTCAACTCTCATTTGGATTCAAAAGTTAATATATTTTCCAATTAATTTATATTTTGAATTGTTTAATAAAGAGACTCTCAAAGACTTTTTGTCATTCTCTCTTAACATAATTGTGAATTAAATTAGTTTTAGATTGACTGTGTACTTCATTAAATGTCTTTACAAATTATTAAAAAAATTATAGATTTAATAATTTTTACTAAAATTTGTAGGATGTCTTGTCATCCAAGGACAAGTTTTCAAAATGAAGAGCAAAAAAGAGAGCATGAAAGAGAATATGCTTGAAATTGTATGAGACAATGACATGAACAAATGACTAATGCACAAAGAGAGGAAGTAAGAAGTTTTACAACTGAAGAGAAACAAAGAGAATAAAGTAGAGAATATGCTTGGAACTATATGAGACAACGGCATAAACAAATGACTAATGTACGAAGACAAGAAGAAAGGATTCATCGAAACCAAAATGATAGAGAAAGAAGCATTAAACGTAGGGTAGATATGACAATGGAAGAGATTGAAGCAAAAATTAGACAACATGCAGATAGAATGATAACACATCATTCACGAATTCAAAGAGCTATGCATTATGATCAATTGAATGAGATAGAAAGACAACAAATACAAGTGTGCAATTGTGAATCAATTGAAAGACATCATCAATCTCATGGGAATGTTGAGGTTAGTTTTGAATGGGTGAATTATGTTACAATAGATCATGTGCTACAAACACCAAATGATAGAGTTCAAAATGTAATGAATGTTGATAATAGAAGAGATCAAGAAGTAGTTAATAATGCAACTACTGAGATTGATTTTAGAAATTCCTCTACTACAAATGATGTTTCGACATGGACTGAGTAAAATTCTACCAAAGTATTTAGGTATAATACCCAGGATGTCACTTAGGAAAAATAGAACCTTAGTGGCAAAAATTTAGAAAAATCGAGGAGTTGAGCAACCATTGTAAAATTTGAATAAGTTTTCTATGTGTATTTCAAAATATTTAAGAATAGAGATTTATGTAGAAAGGTGGATGCTTAGTTTCTAAACTTTTCAGGTTTATTTTTTAAAAAGAAAAAAATCTAACAGTGAAACAGAAATTTCAATACAATAATACTTAAATTTTAGGTAAAAGTAGAAATCCGTGAGTATTTGTCCCCGTCCCGCCTAATATGATAAAATGATAATATTTTTTTTTTAATAATATTTTAGACATAAGTAGAGGACTCATGTTCAGTTGTAATTACATATTTTTTTTGTAATTTTTTCCAAATTAAATAATTAATTATAAGATTTTTATTAAGACTTTTCAAAATATAAAACTTCATTAATGTATGACCACCTATGCTTGGTCAAGGCCCCATGAAATTCAATTTTGCAATCCTATAGGTATGTGGGCTTACCAGAGTAGGTATGTTTGATTTAAAATGTGATGACCTGTTTCAGCCCATGGTGGCACCATTCAGCCTATCAATTGGACTTTGAAATTAAATTAATTCAAATAGAAAATGAATAATAATTATTGAATTAAATTCAGAGGTATATGTTTTATATTGGTGGAAAGCTAAGAATCTCCTTTAAAAACTCTTTTCATTTCATCAATTTTGGGTAAAAAAAGGTTGTTAGCCACATACCCTACAAATACCCAACATAGCACCACTTTTTGGCCCATCATGATCCTGCACATACCCATGTGTTATATTTGTGAAGAGAGTTATCCTGCAATGATAGTTGTACAGGTACCTAAGGGCCCTATTTGCAATCGATGTTGACAAGAGAGGAATGAACATTGATTTTCAACATTAAACAATATGGATTATAGTCCATAACCATTAGAAATTGCAAATTTAATGCTAATAGAGAAAATGTTGATAGCACATGTCAACCCAATACTCCAAATAACACATGTAACTGGAGGGAAATGAAAATATAGAGGATATACCATAAGTTTTCAACAAGAAGTGAGAGAAATAGCTAAAATTTTACGACATCAAATAAAAGATTTACCAGACATTATTGTTTGAAAATAGGATCAATGTGAAACAACTTATAATTTTACAATTAATGGAGAGAGGGTATATCTAGAGCACTTAAATATAAAATAAAACATGATAGGTTCTATAAAGATGTTCAAATTGATGAAAATGCACTTAGTGAAATTACATGCAATTAAAATCAAAACATTTTTGACCAACTGAATTCTATTTATATGGAGTTTGATTCAAATGCAAATGAGTATGTATTTGCAGGTCCAATATTGGAGATAGATGGAGGAAACATTCTTAGTCAAACTACATCAATGGCCTCTAAACCACCAAATGCTTGAAGAGAGATGGAACTAATTTGTGTATGGGTAAATAACCCTACTGTAGACCCTGGATCACTAATTGATTGGCTATGAATTGGACCATCTTTAGTGAATGAGTATGTTACTAAATGATTACTTGATATGGCTTTTCCAATACTATTTCTAGATGGACGATGTGATTGGATAGAAGCATGAATGAGGAGAGTTCATTTGCATGAATTTTTTAATCATTTATTTAGATATAGAGATCATCATTTTTGAAGACACCCATCATTTAGATATTATATGATGAATATGATTATGTGACATGGTGTAATGCCCGTCGTGCAAACCCTAGAGAACACACATAATGCAAATAATTTTTTTTTTAAAAACAATTAGATTAAACATGCAATAACATTAAACCATAACCACATAGCATATCACATAGCATTAACACACTTGGTTCTCTGGGGCACGCAAGGTTACATCGCAACAACTAAACGGAATTAAAGATTAAGATTACAACATATCATTTACATTATAATATCCATGATGCGAGAATAATAAATATCACATAATACATCCATAATAATTAACTTAATAAAGATACAAATGATCCTAACTATTACATCATCATTTTAATGTTACATTACAATCTCTTGATAATTGAATTACATTGAATTTCCCAACATGGGAATTGATACAAGAATAAAGA
>VDFB02000002.1:135977902-136053808 GCA_007258455.2 Sequoia sempervirens | reverse complement strand
AATAGCCTCAAAAGAATTGAAAACCAAAACATCCACATAAACTTTCAAAAAGATCAAAAACATCCTCAAAAACATTTTCAAAATACCAAAACATTGAATTATTCTAGAAAATCCAAAACCATCCATCCCATTTCACTTTCACCCACAATAAACCTTCACCCATAATAAATCAATCATCATCTTCAACCTTTGGTAATAGAAATAGAAAGCAAGTATCACAAGTCGTAAAGTGAGAACCTAAGTGTCAAAATCTAAAGTCTAAATCATAGGTAAATGAGTCAGTGAAGTTTGTATCAATAGCTTATCACACACCTCATCCTAATCAAAGCATCTGATAAACATGTCCTAGGATGTATCCTTCCAACAATGGGCGTCAACATCAAAAATCACCTTAGCTATCTTAAACTGGATAGAGATATATATAACACTGACTATTTGTCTTAATATTTTCTTATGATTTATCTTATTGACCCATTTTGAGGACCTCTCGATGATGTCTTAATGATTTAGAGAGAAAGGAATGGGGAATAAATCATTATCTTTCATTTGTTGTGCTTGTGGATATTCTTGTAAAATAATCTTGGCACATACTTGCTTAGTTGTGTGTAGGGAGGTTGTTTGGAGTAGATTGTTGACTATTGTGTATGCTTTGGTCTGATATATTCTAAACTTCTAAGCTACATTCCAATGAGGTTTTTGTATGTCGAGGTGTGAACAAGAACCATCCTATCTGTTTGCAGTGTCAAGTCCATTACACTAGATACAATGGCATCCTAATTATCAATACCATGATGCATTGTGTCTATTTGATATATCAAAAATAAGGAATGATAGAAAATATCAATCCTGAATATGATAAAATCATCCATCTCATCACCATATCTAATAAAGTCTCGATGCATCATGGACTTGTTGGACTTCTGAATCAATCTCAAAATCAATGGTCAAATCCATTCTTCTTATTCTTCTATCTTTATTAACATTTCTATCCAAGTATTAAATTTTTGTGATATATCAAAATGTACATGAGGCTACCCATGGCTAATGATGGTCTATACATCATCAAACATCTATGCTTTCTAGTCCTCTCTAAGCTAAACTGGTCCTGAACCTATATTTTACCTTTGTAGAGAAATCAACCCAAAATTCAAAAATTTTGCTCGATTTCTCAAGGGGGCAGGGAACCAGCTTATTCCTTCCATTGGGGCAACAATGGGGCATCCAAAAATAAGAACATTTTTATTTTTTGATCTGAGTAGCAATTCAATCCGAAAAAGTGTCAATCTTTGAACCAATGTAACAGGTATCTCGCTTCAAAGAGGGGAAAAATGTAGACACTTAAAAATGTCCTAAATGATATACACACTTGAATCCAATATATTAACCTCACTTCATCCTAAAATCCATCTTCTTTTTTCTTGTTTAATTAAATAATATTAATTATTTAATTAAATGCCTCATTTTCACCTATTTATCTAATTGACCTAATTGGGTTAATTCACCGCCTCTCACATTGACATTTCATCCGGTTTAATTAAATAATGCAAATTATTTAATTTTAACCCTAAGTCCTCTTATTTAATTAAATAACCTAAACTATTTAATTAAATATCATATTTGCATCCCCTTTTCATTAAATAAATCAATAATTTAATAAATATCCTCACATTCCTCATCTGTCACATTCAAATTTAGTTTTAATTAACTAAATTTTTAATTTCCCTCTCATCCACTTGCATAGGGAATATTCCTTGGAATATTCCCTTATTTTCCTCTAGAAAAAGGTAATGATTATTCCAAACAAACTTTGAGACAACTTTTTTAAGTTGTTGCAAAATGTGTTTGTTTGCATGACTGTGAGCCATTGATCTTTTCTTGATCTATGTGATCTTTGATTCTCATCCATTGATGAGAATCCTTGATGTATGTTTCATCTTCCTTTCATTTGTGACCATTGATGGATCAAATCAATCTCATCCATTGCTTTTTCATTTGATCTCCATTAAATCAATTATTTAATATCATATAATTCCCCTAATTTGCATAATCGAAACTTTGTTTTAATTATCAAATTAATAATTAATTTAACTAATCCTCCCACTTGTAAGGTAATATTCCTCCTTTGCACATTCCTCCAAAAAGGGAATATTTCCATGGAATATTCCTTTGCACAATTTAATTTGGCTTTAATTAACTAAATATCTAATTTTCCTCACCCATGGGAATATTCTTTGAGAATATTCTCTTTCTTCACTCATTTGAAAGAAGGAATATTCCTCCTTACAACCAACTTTCAACAAGACTTCTTGTGCAAGTTTTCAAAGTGTGTCTTTTTGGAAGAATATGAACCCTTGATTCTTTTCTTGATCCATGTGATCATTGGTTCTCATCCATTGATGAGAATCCTTGATCCACGTTTCATCTTTCCTTCAATTTTGACCATTGATTAACTTTTTTAATCTTAACCCTCCATTTCTCATTTGTCCTCCTATAAATAGGTCACTATTTGGAGACAAATGGATCCATCGCTTAAGAGAAAACTTATGTTGTTAAAATAACTTTCACTTGCACTCATATTTAGCACTTATTTAGCATCCTTTTAGCTTAATTTACTTGCATAATTAGCTTAAAGCATCCATTAATGGCTTCCATGATAACATAGGTGCATACATTTAGCATATTTTGTAATTAGGGTTTTGATCTTTTGAAGCTTGTATACATTTAGATTAGATTTTCATACACCCATATCGATCATCTTAGTATTCATCATGTTAATTTAACATTTAAATCATGTTTTATCACACATATTTCATCGGTTTCATCGATTCTCTTCAATAGAATTGATCGAAAGAAGCTCATTATCCAAGGGATTGGAAAAGGGTTGCCATTCCACATCAATGCGACACCACTCCCCTAATAAGATAAGTTTCAATGGATTAGAATAGGTGTTTTTGAAGCTTTCATGATTTAATATGTTAGTTTTAATTGATTCTTAGTTTAGTCTATATTGGATGATCTTATTGAGACTAATATATGGTATATTAAATATGCCTTGAATTCATATGGATCAGGTGTAGTTAACCTATACTATGTCATTGGTAATAGGCTTTCTATAAAAATGGTAAAAAAAATTAGCACACTCGTGATCTAGGCCTACATGCTCTTTTATTCTCCTGGTTATGCACGTGTTCTGAAAAAAGGAAGCTTTTTGATGCTATTGGGAAGTATTGTTTTCCAACTTAGGAAGGAGGAAATAACAAATTTTTCACATCAAATTTGATATATATCAATTCATGTCTCAATTTTTGTAGTGTTGTAATGTTAATTGTGATTGAATTGTAGGAATTTAAGATTATACATTGGTTATTTGTACTATTGTTAGTAATTTTATTCAAGAGTGATATACAATTGAACATTGAAAAGGAAACAAACTTGTGAAAAAGTCAAATTGTTGAGGAGTTTGATACAAGAAGAAACATATACTACATAATTGGGTAGAACTCCTCCATTTGAATCTCTATTTTTTAGATATGTGAAGTATTTACACATTTTCTTTACATTTTTCTTAATTCTATTATGTTTCTTTATCATCCCTTATCATACATGCTTAATACAATGCTTTGATTTTTTTATTATGCATATTTCATGCTCATCATTGTTTGTTTGTCATTATAACCTTAGCCACTTTTGGCACATTTTAAACTACACAATTCTTTACACTTGCAAATTACATTTTAAACCACATCTATTTGAGGTATTTTGTTAAATAATTGACCTACCTTGGGTACATGCTTCCACATTTTTTATACACATTTATATGGGAGTAGTTATAAGTATGTAATATAATTCATCATTTCTCAATCCTTTTCTATGGATGTGCATACCCCTTTCCAAAGCTTCCATTTTCGTATAGGCATGGGGGATGTTGGAAAAATCAGTGGAATTTGGTTTTACGCCTAGAAATTGCATTTGCTTGAAATCTTCTAAAGCCTTTTGAAAAAATCCATTTTTTGCATATCCTGCAATCATTGTAGTCCATGAGGACATATCCCATTGAGGCATTTTGTCAAACATTTCTACCAAAGCAATGAATTTCCTTGTCTATGCTACAAAAATTTTCATACATGTCAAATAGTTCTACAAAAAAATTCCATGCATACCCCTTTCCAAAGAAATTTGGTCTCATGGTGATGTGCATCACCATGAGACCACATTTCTTTGAGGAATTTTTCAAATAGTTGATTTCCTTGTCTATACTACCAAAATTTCCATCCATGTCTACCAAATCATTTTATCAAACATCATAGACAAGATGACAAAAGTTGTAGAATTTGGATTTATACTCAAGCCAATTGTATCTTCTTGAAAGTTTAGAATGTCTTTTAAAAAATCAATTTTTTGTTTATCTTGCAATCATGGCATTTCATGAGACCACGTTTCTTTAAGGCATTCCATTAAAAGATTCATGTGAGTTTTGTATATGCTACCACATTGTGCATACATGTCTATTTTTGGATTTTATACTAGTAGGTCATACATTAGAAAATGGCTACAGATCAAAGTCACATTCAATAAATTCTTGCAAGGTAGAAATACTTCAAAAAAAATTAGCTTTCCATTTTCATTGTGTTATTATTGCATTTGTTTATTCATCTTGGTGGAGGAATTTTCTCAAATAGTTCATGTGCCTTGTCTATGCATCCACATTTCACATGTGTATACTAAGGAAATTGCAACCATAACACTCATGAAAATCCCCCCCTTTTATGTTTTGATAGATGTCATACCCCATTCCAAGGTCCCCATTATAAGGTAGTGGGTTGTCTGAAAAAGTGCCTAATAGAAATGGGGTCTCATGGTGATGTACTATCACCATGAGACCCCATTTCTATTAGGTACTTTTTCAAACAACCCACTACCTTGTCAATTCTACCACATTTTTCCACAACCCCATACAAATTTCCACATGTACCATAGTATATGAGTTCCATTTCACCAAACAACTAAGAAAGCAATGAAGAATCAACTAGAAAATGCCTTGTTTGACTTGATGTATAAAATCATAAATAGTCACTTACCATTGGTCCATATTATTAATTTTTAATGTCTTGGATGAATAGTTTTATCATTTTATTGATCATTTTTTCCTTTATTTCCTTTCACATTTCTATTTTTTGGGCACCCCTTTCTTCCTTGTTATTTGTTGTATGTGTGTTAACCACAACCTATTACCCATCAATTGGAGAATCATGATTCATATTTAGTTACCATCAAATAATACTACTAGGGATAACTTTAATTAGATAGGAATGTGAGCTTTCATATTCTTTAACCAACTACCATGTGATTTTATTCTTCATCATTTAATTATTCACTAATTTACTAGAAATTATCCACTATCTTATGATGTAAGCCTAATCATGGTAATATCATTATAATTTGTAATTTATGTAATCATCATAATTGCCATAATCACATGATCTATTCTCCATATTTATAGTGGTCCTTCACATTTCATCATATCATCCTTTTACCACACTTGGGGCATAATGATGCAAAGTGGGAAGGGAAGCAACTCATTATTAATAGCTTCTCTCAAATACTCTATGGGGACACACATAATTCACTATTTACTCACAAGGAACCTAATAACCCCAACTTAACATATTACATCCAGAGCAACCAAAAATATTGGAAATGACTTGAGCACCATTGACATGACCAAACAAGACCAACAAACATGATTTCACACTTAGGAACAACCATTCATCCATTGCTCCAATATTAGGTTATACATTCCTTGTAGCCTTGTCCAATTGGGACAGTCAAAATAAAAATCTCTTAAGAGAAGAAACTAGAAAAAAGGAGTTGGTTTTAGAAACCTCACAAGGACCCCTACAAGTCCTCAAAACTCCAAGACATGACAAAAAAAAGGAAAACCACAATGGACTAGACTTCAACGCCACAAGGAGGCCTAATTTGACTGCAGAATGCAAGAAACTGAGTATCTTGGCACAACCCAACACCCCTAAGCCACAAAAAAGGTTTCTAAAGCATTATCAAACACATCTCAACATTTCACAAGCACCCTTATTGCAAAAACACCCACAAAATTGCAAAATTCAGACTTTTGCTTACAATTCTAGGCCTATCACATAGAGATGCAAGACCTAGGGCATCAAAGATCTTCATCCAAACTCCATTTCATCCTATAAAAAAATTTTAATCTCAAATTAAACATGAAAACCTTCCATTCCACCCAGATTTAGCATTTTTACATGGTGGAATTGGAAGATACAAACATTTTTATCTCAAAACCCTAGTTTTTGAGGGTTTCAGACCTACTTCCAGAAAAATGATTGTAACTTCCTCAATACCTAATGAAATTACACCAAATCACCACCAAATGAAAGCTACTTCACCCCTCTATAAATACATGTCAAGTTTATATCCGTACATAGAGGTTTTTGGCTGTACCAAGCACAAAATTAGGAAAAAAAACACATAGAATTCAGAAAAAAGAGCTTATTCTTAGCATTAAATCTTCACAAAAACTTAAACAACCTTGTCCTCCCCAAAAGGAGGCATTTAAAACTTGTTTCAACTCCTTCCAATGTCCCTCAACAAATTTTTGAATTAGGGAACCGTTGGAGGACTAATGACACTTGTTTTGGAAAAATTGACAACTTATGACAACTTATAACAACTTATACTCAAATGCCTCAATTGAATCCATTTCAATACAAATTGATCCTAGAAACACCTATCATACTTAAAAAAATCCAATTACATCATCCCTACTACTTGGCTACATCATGGGAACTTTTTCCTTTCTTAAGCCTAGATGCACCAAGTTTGCAATATTGACATGAGACCTATTACAAACCATTGTAAAAACACCACAAATGGTCCATTGGACCTTATTACAACAAGATGACAAAGAAAAACCAAGCCACAAAACCAAAGCTTCATTGATCCCTGTTGACCCCTGGGTGCCTGTGCACCACATAACAATTATGTTCTCATTTCCAATTGATATATCATATCATCACTAGCTTGTCAATGTGGTAGCATGTGGGATGTTTGAAAAAATGCCTCATAGAAATGGGGTATCATAGTGATGTACATATAAATGGGATCTCACAGTGATGTACATCACTGTGAGACCCTATTTTTATGAGGCATTTTTTCAAACAGCCCACTACCTTGAAAAGCTTACCGCATTGACAAGCTAGTGAGCTCACTAGCTTGTCAATGCAGTAGAATTGCTAAGGTGGTAGGTTGTTTGAAAAAAATACTCATAGAAATGGGGTGTCACAGTGATGTATGGGGTCTCACGGTGATGTACATCACCGTGACACCCCATTTCTATGAGGATTTTTTTCAAACAACCCACCACCTTGTCAATTCTAATACATTGACAAGTTGGTGAGCTCACTCACTACCTTTTCTATGCTACCACTTTTTGCATACATGTCTACCAAAACATTTTGTCAAACAATTCACATGCCTTGTCCATGCTTCCATTTTGTGCATATCTTGCAATCATGGCATTCCATGAGTCCAACTATCTTGTTAATGCAGTAGAATTGACAAGGTGGTGGGTTGTTTGAAAAAATTGCCTCATAGAAATGGGGTGTCACGGTGATGTATGGGTTCTCACGGTGATGTACATCATTATGACACCCTATTTCTATGAGGCATTTTTCAAACAGCCCACCACCTTGTCAGTTCTACCACATTGACAAGCTGGTGAGTTCACTCACTACCTTTTCTATGCTACCACGTTTTGCATACATGTCTACCAAAACATTTTTTCAAACAATTCACATGCCTTTTCCATGCTTCCATTTTGTGCCTATCTTGCAATCATGGTATTCCATGAGACCACATACCTTGTTTCAAAGTTAGGATGTTAACAAAAGTTGTAGAATTTGGATTTATAGTCATACCAATTGTATTTTCTTGAAATTTTGTAATGTCTTTTAAAAGTCCATTTTGTGCCTATCTTGTAATCATGTCATTCCATGAGACCACATTTCTTTAAGGAATTCCATCAAAAAATTCATGTGAGCTTTGTATATGCTAGAAATACTTTAAAAAATTAGCTTTCCATTTTCCTTGTGTTCTTATTGCACTTGTTTATTCATCATGGTTGAGTGACATTTACTCTTCTACAAGATGATTGTAAGTATTTTGTATGAAGGGTTGAATGACATATATTTCATTTATTTGTATGGATTCAGTTTTTAGGAACTAATATTTATCTCTTCATCATGCTATAAAAATTATCCATCATGTCGAGGAAATGATCAAGGATTAAACCAACATAGGAAGAGATAAAATCTAAGAATGCAAAGAAAGTAGCATGGATGAGGGAACATCATGAGAATAAGAAATTGGAAATGATTGACAGAGACATTCCAATTGAAGAGGAACCTAAACCATCAAGAAGAGATATGGAATTGGCAACACAAAGGGAACTAATGTGAAACCTTCAAGCTAAGATATTGATTTGAATATTGTAGTTGGAGACACACCCTCTACCACAAGTGAATATGGAGGGACATCATCTACTGCATCTCAAGTTGAGAGTACATCATCACTCACATTTGGGGAAGGAGGTACACAATCATTCCCATCTCAACCTCAAGGTACGTCATCTATTCCATCCTCGATCGAAGGTACACCATCTAGCCCATCTCATTTAAATATTGATGAAATTCCTAATGTTGAGATGAATTTACCTTTGAGAACACCACCTAAAATTTTGCATAGAAAGCCAAAGTTTTTGATTAATATTGATGAGAATATTTTGCACCCAATGGAAGGTAAGATTCCAAAACACACTTGTAGAAGATATGCTCATAAGATTTGGAGAGTGTTTTTTGAAAAGTTAAATGAGACCAAAAGATGTCAACTATTTGTTGAAATGATGTGAAGTATAAAGTATAGGTCCATCATAAATATTCTTGGGTTGAGAACATCGGATGCTTCAAGTGAAAAAACTATTGTGAAGAATCTAATGGATGCATATGAGATTGTGGGTAAGACATCACGCTTAAAATATAGTAATGTCACACAACATATCATTACATTGACAATAGTAAGTAATAAAAAGAGGAAAGATCATCTCAATAGAAAGACGAGTCAAGAATTGAGAATTAGTAGAAAAAATTTATCAAGAGCCGTTCAAAGGTGACAAAGAATTGAGGACATCGATTCCACTAAATTATGGGCATTCTCGAGGAGACTACCATGAAAAGATAAACCAATTGTTGAAGTATTGGGATCACTAATTGAATACTATTGGAAGAATAACAAAAGGGTGTCTCTAAATCAAAGGGATGTGGTAAGAAGGAGAATCAATAGTCAAAATCATAAATTTCTATAGGATTATCCTCAAATTAAAAAATTTCAAAGATATTTTAAAATGCTTAAACATTTTTATGTCAAGATAAATCACTCATGCACTACTTGTTGTTGTAGATTACATATTGAGTTTTCCAACCATTTTGACGTTTATCATTCTATATATTTAGATTTGCATACTAACAATGTTTTGCAAGATTGTGGCATACATGCCCCACCAACATCTTCAAGAGACTTCTTATCAAAAAAATTATGTGAAAGAGAGGTAGTGTAAAGTTGGAAAGTGGTGTAACTTTCATTTTGTTCATCATACGACTGAACCGAATGTTCCAACATGTCTGTATGGGTTGGTTTATGTTAGAAAAGATCCTCTTTCATACCCTAACACACTGAAACAGTCTGAGCCACATTCTATTGATGAAGTCTCTTAAGAGACCAAAGTGCAAAAGGGAAACAAATTTCAACAAGCAATTACTCAAAAATCATGGATCTTGGAAACACTCTGTTTGAGGCTATTGGATCATGTAGGGACCCTCTACAATAACCTCTCTCATCTTTTGATAGCTCCAAGTTTTTTTCTCGTGGTGAATAGATTTCAGTTGATGGAAAATGGGTCGGTTGCTTGTAGTGTAAAGTTGGAAAGTGGTGTAACTTTCATTTTTTTTTTCATACGACCAAACAAGTAGTGTAGGTTTTTTATTCCTTATTATAAGGTTTTTCCTACACATTTATTTAAGCTTGCTTAGGTTAATAAAGCATGTTTAATTAGGTGAGGATTATGAGGTGTCACCTTCCTACATGTTAGCATCCATTATCTATCTTGGGAAGATACTTTGTTATCTTTAATCCGATAGATGGTTGCTCCTCATTGGTCGGTGTTGCCACCTCTTCCCTCTCTCTAATCTATATAAGCATGCTACCTAGCTTGTATTTTCATATTCGATATTGGAGATAGTTATCTGATGCTATTTTTCCATTCGAGCATTTCACATCAATCTCTTGGTATCGTTGTTATGCTGTTTCAATTGTTTTTGCATTTACAATATATGTTTCTAACTCTTTCAATTGATTCTGGGTTATAATCTGTTTTACAGATTTTAACATGGTATCAGAGCAAGTTTTGTAAGGTTAGATTCTTTGTAGAGATCTTGTAAAATCCTGTATTCTCTTCTTTTTATTTTTGAAGATCTAGAGAATCATAAAGGATTTATGAAGATTCAAAAATCTTGTTTCTGTCAATCGGCTTGCATATTTTGTGTTTCAATCAGTATTGCAGGTTGCAGCATGCCTTTGCTTATCTTAGGTAGCTGATACATCCTTTGCATGCCGTTTTTTGGTTGCTGGAGTCGTTTTTTTGTTGCTAAAGGCGACTGATTTACATTAGATCTACATCTTTTGTACCTAATCAGGAAAAACGCCTTCTGGGTTTTGTTCACCGCATCAAAAAACCATCTGGGTATCTTTTATTTTTTGCATGCAGCTTATATATTTTGCAGAATCGAGCTCAGAAAGCTTCAGCCGTACCCCTCTCCGTTGGCAGTTTCAGATTTGAAGACAATTTTCAAAAGCTCTATTCTTGCTCATACGGACTCCGTTTCTCACGAAATTTTTTTTGATCTTGGCTATTTTTTCGTGCTCTATGCAATAGTGCAGAATTTTTTTGATTTGGATGCAGATATTTTTCAGAAATTATAGATTCTCAGTCGTGACACTGCACAGTCCTCATTTTGGAAACTTCGAAAAGGCATAACTTTTGCATAAAACCTTAGATCGATGTGATTCTTTTTTTGAAAGTGAATTTTTTTTCGTGTAGCTTGCAGTGGTGTTGTTTATTTTATTGGGTATTTTTCCCAAGTTATATTTTCAGCATATGCTCCTTTTGAGGATCTGTAATAGCATTGAGATCAAGTCCACTCAGTATTTCTTGCTGAGGGTAATTGTAAATGCACTAAATATAAAGTGCCAAATCAAATTTTCTTGGGGGTTTTTTTGGTTGAGTGAAAATGGGGGGTTCATTGAGTTGACTCTTGTTAGCACATATTCTCTTTTTGAAACATGATTTTATGCATCATGGTTAAAAAAATTTAATGGGGTTAATTTCAATCATGAACTGAGATAAAGTTCCACTATTGGGGTTTAGTCATGGATATTAGTAATGAATTTCACAAATCTGTTGTAAGGCTAAATTTAGAGAACTATTTTTCTTGGAACAAAGGGATAAAGAATCAATGCCTTGAGCAAGATCTACTACCCTATCTCCTTGGATTTGTTCCTGAGCCAAGTGATGATGATAAGAAAAATGCATGGTTTAAAAATAATGACATGGTCTATGGACTAATATGTCTTACTATATCTGAGGATATTTTGCATCATATTGAGCATACCGAGTGCCCTTTCACTGCATGGACCATCATCCAACAGTTGTATGGAGACATTGAATCTCCATCTGAAAGTGATGCTTCCTTGGATGACCAAGCACCTACTAAGATTCATGATACCTCTTCTCAAGTGGAAATATCTTCATTGGATGATCAGTTTATATGGTTGACATTCATTGATACCCCATCACCATCTACTATTGCTACTTCAGATTCCAATGTTGCTTCTTTGAAAGTTTCCAGTGATTCTTTGCAGCAGGACATACATTATCTTTCAGATTCAGCTTGGGATGATCTCTTGACAAGTATTTCAAACTTGTTTATGGAGACACATATTGCAGATTTGGAGGACACCATTGATGATATTCATCTTCTCTATAATGAAGTAAACTTTTCTTCAGATGTTGTGAGGGATCACTTTGACCCTCCTCTTCATTCTCTACATGATCATTTCCTACAGTTTGACATGAGTGTGGATACTTTGGATCATCATTTGGAGAAGATATCTTCAGAGGAGATACTTAATTCTTTGGGTTATGCTCTACATCAATCTCTAGGAGATTCTGATTTGTCATCTTCAGCAGTGTGGCCTAGAACACCTGATTTGATTGTGGCAGCTTTCAGCATCAACATGGGAATAATTGAGTCAACTTCAAAGACTTCATTCATCTTGCATGTTCTTCCTACATATTCCTTTCAGGAGTGGGGAGAAAGTGTGCATACACCTTTGGTTGTGTTTCTTCCTAAAGGGAGGAATGTTGTTCGACGATCATGGACCATCTTCTACATCCAGTTTCGAGCATCTACCATTGGTCCTCCTTTTAGGGGGCTTCTTAGCTCCTTCTTTCTCTCTCTATTCTGGAGGGGGCATACTCTTTTTGTGGGGGGGGCCTTCTCTTTGGGGGGGAATTTCATTGTACATGGGTACCTCATCAGGCTTGATTTGTCGGGACCCATCTCTGTACCCACCTAAGCTATGCTTAAGGGGGGGTGTTAGTGTAGGTTTTGTATTCCTTATTATAAGGTTTTTCCTACACATTTATTTAAGCTTGCTTAGGTTAATAAAGCATGTTTAATTAGGTGAGGATTATGAGGTGTCACCTTCCTACATGTTAGCATCCATTATCTATCTTGGGAAGATACTTTGTTATCTTTAGTCTGATAGATGGTTGCTCCTCATTGGTTGGTGTTGCCACCTCTTCCCTCTCTCTAATCTATATAAGCATGCTACCTAGCTTGTATTTTCAGATTCGATATTGGAGATAGTTATCTGATGCTATTTTGCCATTCGAGTATTTCACATCAATCTCTTGGTATCGTTGTTATGCTGTTTCAATTGTTTTTGCATTTACAGTATATGTTTCTAACTCTTTCAATTGATTTGGGTTATAATCTGTTTTACGGATTTTAACAGTTTTATTATAAGTACGTAAATAATTTTTCAATAAAATATCTATTATAAGTAATTAAATATTTTTTAAATTTTATTCTTTTTAGGGTAAAAAGATAATTCTATTATAATGTTTTTTCAATTACAAATAAGAAAGTAATTTAATATAAAATTTAAAAGTATTATTAATTTGTTTTAGTTTTATTATTTTAGGGTAAAAAGTTAATTTCATTAAAACGTTTTTAATACTTACATTATAATATTTGTTTTATTATAAGTAAGCAAATAATTTTTTACTAAAATATCTATTATGTGATATTGTTCATTATGATATAACACAATAGTTTAATATATAACATAAGCAAAAACAAGTAAATAGTGCAATGGATTAATAGGTTTAATTTGTAATTGAAGGGTTATAGGTTCAACTCTTATTTTGGGTTTAAAAATTAATCCATTTTTTAATTAATTTATTTATTACTAATTTTATTAAAAAAGTTATTAATTAACAAAATTGTAATCATAAAAAAATCAAAATAAACATTTAGTGCAATGGATTAGTGTGTTTTGTTTATAATTGAAAGGTTGTGGGTTCAACTCTCATTTGGATTCAAAAGTTAATATATTTTCCAATTAATTTATATTTTGAATTGTTTAATAAAGAGACTCTCAAAGACTTTTTGTCATTCTCTCTTAACATAATTGTGAATTAAATTAGTTTTAGATTGACTGTGTACTTCATTAAATGTCTTTACAAATTATTAAAAAAATTATAGATTTAATAATTTTTACTAAAATTTGTAGGATGTCTTGTCATCCAAGGACAAGTTTTCAAAATGAAGAGCAAAAAAGAGAGCATGAAAGAGAATATGCTTGAAATTGTATGAGACAATGACATGAACAAATGACTAATGCACAAAGAGAGGAAGTAAGAAGTTTTACAACTGAAGAGAAACAAAGAGAATAAAGTAGAGAATATGCTTGGAACTATATGAGACAACGGCATAAACAAATGACTAATGTACGAAGACAAGAAGAAAGGATTCATCGAAACCAAAATGATAGAGAAAGAAGCATTAAACGTAGGGTAGATATGACAATGGAAGAGATTGAAGCAAAAATTAGACAACATGCAGATAGAATGATAACACATCATTCACGAATTCAAAGAGCTATGCATTATGATCAATTGAATGAGATAGAAAGACAACAAATACAAGTGTGCAATTGTGAATCAATTGAAAGACATCATCAATCTCATGGGAATGTTGAGGTTAGTTTTGAATGGGTGAATTATGTTACAATAGATCATGTGCTACAAACACCAAATGATAGAGTTCAAAATGTAATGAATGTTGATAATAGAAGAGATCAAGAAGTAGTTAATAATAATACAACTACTGAGATTGATTTGAAAAGTCTACAAATGATATTTCGACATGGACTAGATAAAATTTCTACACCAAGTATTTGGGTATGTGCAGGATCATCATAGGAAAAATAGGGCCTTGAGTGGCAAAAAATTTAGAAAAATCAGAGTTAGGCAACTTGACGTAAAAATTTGAATAAGTTTTCTATATTATTTCAAAAATATTTAAGAATAGAATTTGTAGAAAATTGAATGTAGTTTCTAAACTACTAGGTTTATTTTTTTTAAAAAAAAATCTATTTGGTGAAAACTTGAAATTTCAATACAATAATACTTAAATTTTAGGCAAAAAGTAAGAAGTACGTGTTTGTCTGACCACCCTAACCACAATAAAATGATAATATTTTTTTTTAATAATATTTTAGACATAAGTAGAGGACTCATGTTCGGATGTGATACATATTTTTGTAATTTTTTTCCAAGTAAATAATTAATTATGAATTTTATTAGAACTTTAAAAATATAAACTCGTATGTATGACCAATTTTAACTTGGTCAAACCTATGAAATTCAATTTTCTTTTTAATCCTATAGTATGTGAAGTATAGAATGATGCATGTTTTGATCCCAAAATGTGATACACCATTTGAAAGCTATAGATGCTTTTCAATCAACCTATCAATTAGGACTTTAGTCGTAATTCAAATAGAAAATGAATAATAATTATTAATTAAATTCAAAGTATAGCATAATTTATATTGGTGGAAAGCTAAGAATCTCCTTTAAAAACTCTTTTCATTTCATCAATTTTGGGTAAAAAAAGGTTGTTAGCCACATACCCTACAAATACCCAACATAGCACCACTTTTTGGCCCATCATGATCCTGCACATACCCATGTGTTATATTTGTGAAGAGAGTTATCCTGCAATGATAGTTGTACAGGTACCTAAGGGCCCTATTTGCAATCGATGTTGACAAGAGAGGAATGAACATTGATTTTCAACATTAAACAATATGGATTATAGTCCATAACCATTAGAAATTGCAAATTTAATGCTAATAGAGAAAATGTTGATAGCACATGTCAACCCAATACTCCAAATAACACATGTAACTGGAGGGAAATGAAAATATAGAGGATATACCATAAGTTTTCAACAAGAAGTGAGAGAAATAGCTAAAATTTTACGACATCAAATAAAAGATTTACCAGACATTATTGTTTGAAAATAGGATCAATGTGAAACAACTTATAATTTTACAATTAATGGAGAGAGGGTATATCTAGAGCACTTAAATATAAAATAAAACATGATAGGTTCTATAAAGATGTTCAAATTGATGAAAATGCACTTAGTGAAATTACATGCAATTAAAATCAAAACATTTTTGACCAACTGAATTCTATTTATATGGAGTTTGATTCAAATGCAAATGAGTATGTATTTGCAGGTCCAATATTGGAGATAGATGGAGGAAACATTCTTAGTCAAACTACATCAATGGCCTCTAAACCACCAAATGCTTGAAGAGAGATGGAACTAATTTGTGTATGGGTAAATAACCCTACTGTAGACCCTGGATCACTAATTGATTGGCTATGAATTGGACCATCTTTAGTGAATGAGTATGTTACTAAATGATTACTTGATATGGCTTTTCCAATACTATTTCTAGATGGACGATGTGATTGGATAGAAGCATGAATGAGGAGAGTTCATTTGCATGAATTTTTTAATCATTTATTTAGATATAGAGATCATCATTTTTGAAGACACCCATCATTTAGATATTATATGATGAATATGATTATGTGACATGGTGTAATGCCCGTCGTGCAAACCCTAGAGAACACACATAATGCAAATAATTTTTTTTTTAAAAACAATTAGATTAAACATGCAATAACATTAAACCATAACCACATAGCATATCACATAGCATTAACACACTTGGTTCTCTGGGGCACGCAAGGTTACATCGCAACAACTAAACGGAATTAAAGATTAAGATTACAACATATCATTTACATTATAATATCCATGATGCGAGAATAATAAATATCACATAATACATCCATAATAATTAACTTAATAAAGATACAAATGATCCTAACTATTACATCATCATTTTAATGTTACATTACAATCTCTTGATAATTGAATTACATTGAATTTCCCAACATGGGAATTGATACAAGAATAAAGAAATATGAAATACAAGTGTATACTGGTACAACTCCACTGTGGAATGCTGAGAAGACAAGATGCTGATGGGGAACCCAATGGGTGCGGAGCACGTTCCACCCAACCATGTGAATTACAAGTAACTCACCCCACGTGCTCAGAGGTGACAAGGAAGTGAACCCGACCATGAATGTCAAACCGACTCAACAACATGATACAATACAAGTACAACTCAAAGCATACAATGAACAACCATCAACATTCACAAATCACATAACAAGTCAAAACTAAGAACTCATCACAATAACATGAAGTATCACCAATTAGCAATCATGAAACCATCTCACAAGAAGCAAAAGCATCATAAAGATACATTATCCAGAGGCAACTACAAACAAAGTACAAGGGTGTCAAGTGGAGAGTGTCATCGCATCGCCCTCATGGGATTCTCCTGGCCCTTCCTCCAACTGAGGCACCAGCACCCATCTATGGATCTCCTGGCCCTTCCTCCTAACTGAGGTGCTGGCACCATAGGGTAGCTAATGCGGAGCCAATAATCTCTCATGAAGACGAGACTATGACTATGCCGACCACGGCCTTCTCAGTCTATCACTAGTCTATGGTAGCCCTAATGCATAGTCGAGAGATCCAATGTTTTATTATCTTATGTTTTTTAACTACCCAACCCCCTAGATTCTATTGTTTAGGTTATCACTTGTTTAACTACTCTTTCATGGGTTATCCTGAGCCCTTCCTCATTCTGAGGTGCCGGCGCCCACGAAGAGCCACTCTCCTATGACCCCTCACATATCTCAAAGTAGGCAAGGGTTGAACTAGCACATATAAAGCACATAAACAAAACCAGATACACGAGGCATTAACCATCTCGCAATAACTCTTAATCAAAAGTCTTAACCAAACTGTTCAACCCTTCCTAACATAACACCAATAATGCTCAAAAGCATAATCAAAAGGCGAATAACACTCTAAATAACAAGCCTCTGGAACAAGTTTTCACAGACTAAAACAGTTCCCACATCGACAACTCTAAACAAAGAAAACCATGACATAAAAGAAAATTCAGATAACATTTACAAGGTTGCACCATTACGTTTGATTCCAATCCCGATTATGTAACCAAATACAATTGTCTCAACAAGGTCTACAATCACAGTTAAAGTCTAATTCTTATATAAAAAATTTGTTTAACCAAATGATAATGAACAGTGTCATTTCAAAATATATCAAAATTTCTTGAATAATAACAACATCGAGTATTTAATTCAAATACACAATTATATTCTTAAAATATAATAAATTAACTTTAAAATTAAACAATCATAATTCCATTAAAATACATGATATTAAATAACCTGATTGTAAATTCACCCTTTTTATATAAAAAAATAAAATAAAATACAATACAATTATAATTTACATATATATATATATACACATGTATTTGTATATATATAAACATATAAATAAAAACATAAATAAAATAATAAATAAAAATTAAGTTTTAAAACAAAATTTAAACAAAGCAAGCCACTGCTGTACAGGGGCCATGGGCTGCTGTACGCAGCAGTCCGTAGGGACTGCTGTGGCAGCCATGCCATAGTGGGGAGGCTGGGGGGTACGGCCCAGCGCCGTCCCTGCCAACTCCCCCCAAACTTATTTAAAAAAAAAAATAATTTATAAATTTTTTCAATATTAAAATTTCGTGCACCAATCTTTTAAAAAGGAAAAAAATTCGATATACAAACACAGAAATTGCTCTTTTACAGAAATCCAAAAATTATAAAATTTATTCCATGTTAGGCATACGGCCGACGCACAGATTCACATAATAAAAATAAATAAACCAAATATACACACACACACACACATATATATATATATATATATATATTAACATCTAGAATAAAAGTGTAAAGGGTAAAATATAGATAATAGAATAAAGAATAAAATAAAATAAAAACACAGAGCACTATACAGATCCAACCACACTTAAATATATAAATCCAAAACCTCAAATTTATTATTTTCAACAAAGATATTATTTTTCTAAAATCCTATTTTTGTTAAGTTGAATATTTCTGATGATAAGGTTTTCTTTTGGTTTTGACAATCTGGAAAACAGTTCAATACTATATATTTCCTTCTTTTTTCTTCAAAAGTTCCAGTCTAATATCTTTCACTAATTTTCAATTCAAACAATAGGTTTTCCTTATTCTCACAAATCATATTTAATAAATTTTGTTTTGTTTCCTCTGAAGCAGAAAGATGAAAGAGAAAGTACTAGAAGGAAAATATAATTGGAACCTGATGTCCAACGCTTATTCAAAAATCTGATGATGCTCGTTTGATTCTGATGACTTCAAAGAGCTCCCTGTCCGTGCTTCCAAATCTTCTCTATAGAATTTTTCCCTCGAACTCGAATCCGATTATTTGTTCAGAGAACTCTCCAGGACAATCACTAGAAACAGATTGAAAAACCCTCTTTTTAAAATTTCAGAATGCAAAGCCCATATCTTGTGCAACTTCTATAACAATTATCCTCTGTCTGCATAAACTCCCAAAATTATTAATTAAATAAAAATATATTGTCCATCTCTCACAAAAACTCTAAAAATAAAAAATAAAAGAAAACAATTCTTTAAAAGCCAGCTTTTTAATTAGATTTGTATTCTTATTTGTTCTCACATTCTTTTTCAGTCTTTTATTTATTTTATTGTTTTAATTTCTGTTTTTGCAACTTTTCTTGCACATCACATTACTTATTTAATTTAAATAAATTATTCTAATAATTATCCTCCACCAGATAATTGATTAAAATAATTAAGACACATTTAATTTTTAATTATCATTTAACTGAAATATATGACTTTCAAAATTAATTAAATCATTTAAATATTTAAATAGAACTTAACCTAACATTAAAAATAAACAACTATTTCAATAATTCAAGTAAAATAAATCATAACTTATAAAATGCCACCTTAAATAAAATACGACAAAACACATAACACAAAATAAACAATACCAAACAAATGAGACGATCTGACATCATGGGACGGAATGACTTCATTGTCACCTCTGTTTCAACATTTAACCATTGGGCTATTGGTGCTCGCCCTGTCCTGCTGAAGCAGGTGGAATCGAGACTTGTACCTACAAATCCTGCATACAAACGAAGTTGTGTACATGTGCATACATATATAGATAAAATCAAAGCATCAAATTAAAGTACTGCATTGTGAGAAGGAATTGCAACATAACAGGGAACTCGTGAACGAGTGATGCTATGTTGTCCTTCATCACACCTATATCCTAACAATTATAATTTAACTGATACAGTAGCATTTCTAAACTAACAATTCATCTCATGACATAATTCATTAAATCATTGCATCATAATATAATTCTGAAAATCAACTAACATCACCAACCACAATGTCATATGAAATAATCATGTCCATAAGAAATAACAACATCATCTAACGTCTAACTAGCCAAATCAAACAATAATAGTATCATCATAGTATCTGAGCATCAAAACAAAACATAACACTACTGAGTCCAACTAGCAACCAGGAGGGTTATTACATCCTCCCCCCTTAAATCTGGCTTACTCCTGTAAGCCAGAAAACAAGTAAGGGTAGGATTCTCTCATATGAGAAGCATCCTCCCATGTCGCTGAAGCCTCATCATTGGGATCCCACTGGACCCTCACCTGCTCAATATCCCTGCCTCTGAGAACAAGCCTCCTGTGCTACACCACGGCCACGGCCTCTAGAGCTAGCTGCCCGTCCTCGACCTGTAGAGCATTCCAATCAAGAACATGAGTAACATCCAGAAAGTATGGTCTAAGAACTGATACATGAAAAACATCATGAATCCGCGATAGACTAGGTGGTAATTCCAGGTGATAGGCGATAGGACCAATACGCTCTAACACCTCAAACGGACCCACGAAATGGGGTGCAAGCTTAGAACCCTTTCCATATCGAATAGGGCTCTTCTGAGGACGAACTCTGAGAAATACTCGATCTCCAACTTCAAACTGTCGATCTACTCTATGAGCATCAGCAAATTTCTTCTACCTGTCTTGAGCTGCTACCAGATGCTCTCGAATGCGAGCTACCTGTTGCTCCATGTCACGAAGCATCTCAGGCCCAAGAAGAACCCTGTCCTCTAATCGATCCCAACACAGAGGGGTACAATAAGGATGACCATATAAAGCCTGATATGGAGCCATGCCAATCGAACTATGATAGCCATTATTGCAGGCAAACTCTACCAAATGCAGGTAGTCCTCCCAATGAGACTGTTGGTCCATGACGTACATACGAAGCATGTCCTCGAGCACCTGATTAACTCTCTCAGTCTGCCCATCTGTCTCTGGATGGTAGGGAGAACTAAAATTTAACTTAGTCCCTAAGGACCGCTGAAGAGATGTCCATAATGCAGAAGTGAATACCGGATCTCTATCAGAAATAATCCTACGTGGTATCCCATGCAATCTAACGATATCCTCCATGAACACCCTAGCCACCACAGATGCAGTATAAGAAGATCGGATAGGGGAGAAATGGGCTACCTTGGTCAACCTGTCAATAGTGACCATGATAGCGTCATGTCGCCTGGAAGACATAGGCAACCCGACTATAAAATCCATAGAAATGATGTCCCACTTCCACTCTGGAACAAGATGCAGCTGCAACAAGCCTGCCAGATGATGATGCTCAGCCTTCACTCTCTGACATTCAAGACACCTAGCCACAAAATCTGCAATGTCACGCTTCAATCCTGCCCAAAAATATAGCGAGCGAAGATTAGCGTAAATTTTCTTAACTCCTGGGTGTGCCGAATAAGGAGCCCTATGAGCTTCTATCAAGATAAGGATATGAAGACCCTCTGCAGGAGGTACATACATACGGCCTGCATAACGCAAAACACCATCCGAATCCAACGAGTATCCTACAAATTTACCTTCCAAAGCTCTACCCGACTCAATCTTTGCCTTCACTACTTGATACCAATCATCAGAAGAAAGAGCTATAATAATTTGCTCTTCAAAATAACCTCAAGAGTCATAGTGGATAACTCATGCCTGCGTCTGCTCAATGCATCTGCTACAACATTCTCCTTGCCTTGAATATATTTCACCTCAAAGTCATACTCACACAAAAATTCCATCCACCTTCTCTGTCTTGCATTCAAGTTCGGCTGCGTGAAGATGTACTGCAGACTACGGTGATCTGTATGCAACTCGAACCGATGCCCAAGGAGAAAGTGCCTCCACCTCACCAAGGCATGCACAACTGTGGCCAACTCCAAATCATGAGTGGGGTAATTAAGTTCATGGTCCTTCAATTTTTGTGACTCATAAGAAATCACTCGACCTTCCTGCATCAACACAGCCCCTAAACCTTCCAAAGAAGCATTTGTACAAACAACGAAATCACCTGCCGGATCAGGAACTGCTAAGATTGGAGCACTAGTCAACTTATCCTTCAGAGTCTAGAAAGCTAACTGACATTGTTTAGACCAAAGAAATTTCTTTCCCTTCCTCTGCAAGGAGGTGATAGGATGAGCCAACCTAGAAAACCCCTGGACAAACTGCCTATAATATCCTGCAAGTCCCATGAAGTTGCGAATCTCTGAGACATATGTGGGTGTGGGCCAATCCACAATGGCCTGAATCTTTACAGGATCAACTGAAATTCGCTCACCAGAAATCACATGGCCCAAATACTGAACTTCAGTCTTGTAAAAGTCACACTTTTTGAGGTTGGCAAACAACTGATTATCCCTTAAGCACTACAACACCAGCTTTAGATGTTCCTCATGTTCCTCCATCGACCTAGAATAGATCAGAATGTTATCAAGAAACACTAAGAAAAATTTATCCAAGTATGTACGGAATACTCCATTCATTAGACTCATAAAGACCGAAGGTGCATTCGTTAACCCGAATGGCATCACAGTGAACTCGTAATGTCTGTATCGAGTTTGAAATGCAGTTTTGTGGATATCTGCATCTGCAATCCTCAACTGATGATATCCTGATTTGAGATCAATCTTAGAGAACACCTTTTCCCCTTTTATCTGATCGAAGAGATCGTCAATTCTGGGTAATGGATATCGGTTCTTCACTGTTACCTTATTCAACTACCTATAGTCAATACACAAGTGAAGAGAACCATCCTTCTTTTTCACAAATATTACAGGTGCTCCCCAAGGAGAAACACTTGGGCGGATAAAGCCCTTGGCCAACAATTCTTCCAACTGAAGATGGAGTTCCTGAAGTTCCTGTGTTGTCATCTGATATGGAGCTCGAGATATAGGCTCGGCTCCAGGTACCAGATCAATTCGGAAATACACATCTCGCTTTGGCGGCATTCCAGGAATCTCCTCTGGAAACACATCAGAAAAATCCTTAAGAAGGGGGTAATCATCCAATGAAAACCCCTGACTATCCTCTGACTCCAAGTCACTCACAGATACTGCAAAGAGTTGACAACCCTATCGGAAGTGCCTTTTGAGTTGCATGGCAGAGATCATACGCAATGAGATGGGTCTCTGAATACCTAGGATCTCCGCCTCCTTACCAGAGTCATCAATGCACCGCACTGCTTTACGTCAGCAGTCAATCATAGCACGGTGTGCACTCAACCAGTCCATGCCTAAGACAACATCATAGGAACCGAGTGGCAGAATTCTGAGGTCCACCTTAGTTGACATTTCACCTATACACAAATTACAATCTTGCACAAGCTTCCCTACCACAACCCTTAATCCTGAGGCTAATTCGACATGCCATTTTATGCCTTGGCTAAATGCCACCAAACCACATCACTCAACTACTAAAGGTGATATAAAGGAATCAGATGCACTGGAATCAAAAAGTATAGAAATGCTAGAATTATTCAACACACCTGATGCCTCAACCACTGTGTTCTGATGAACTACCTGACGATTATCCACTGAAGCGAAAACACGATGAGATCTCCCTGCATCGCCTACTGTCGGCTCCGATGCTGGTGGCCTCAGATTAAATCTGGAAGTGTTCTTCTGAGGAAACATCCTAGCAATATGCCCCTGCTGGCCACAAGAGAAACACCCAGTACCTCTGCCGAAACCTCTGCCCCCTGATGGAGCATTTGACTGCTGAAAAACTCCCATGACTCGGTGCTGACTGGAAACTAGGTGCAGGCTGTGCAAATCGTTCCTGACGAATCCGGTTCCTGTTTCGATCCCTGCGAAACTGAGAATTGCCACCCTACTGAGATTGAGGGTTCTTCTGTCTCGACTACTGCTGTTGAGGCTGTTGTTGCTGATGACCCCCTTTCGAGGGTGGGTACCTGTTCCTGGAAGATCTCGCTCCCTATGACTGCCCTCCATGAGTAACATAACCAGGTGTGGGTGTGCTACCAATATGTACTCCGATGTGACCACCCAAAGCCATGGCCAAATTCTCCTCCACTAAGCGAGCCTTCTCAACTTCCATTTCCATCGTCTTCGGCTCGAAGACTCATACGCCACCACTGATGCGGGCATTTAAGCCCTGAACAAAATGCTGCACTAACATGCCCTCATCGTGGCTAATCCCTGCATACTGCTTCAACTCATAGAAGCGCCTCTCATACTGCTCCACTGACATAGACAACTGCTTGAGATCATGAAACTCGTCAGCCCTGCGTTGCCTCCAGTGATTTGAGAGGAAACGAGCTCTAAACCTGTCTAGGAAGAACTCCCAAGTAACCATGCTAAGATCAAGATGCAACTTCTGTTCCTCAAGGCACCACCAAGTAGACACGAAGCCTCATAAGTGCATAACTGTGCACCGCGCCTTGGTATTGCTACCATAGGGGTGCATGGCGAAGCAACGATCTAAGTCAATTAACCAAGTCTTAGCCTCTAGACCTCCTTCAGAACCATAAAAAGTGGGAGGGTGTGCCCTCATCAGATCTCTCATATGGCCTGCTATGACTGCATCCTAAACCACATCTGTATCCCTGCGCCTCAGAGACCTCTCTCTCTCCCTCTCAACCTGGTGCACCTCATCTGGCCTGGGTCCCAATCGGTCAAGAATCTCTCCAAGTATATGCTATAACTAACTGTCTAGACCAGGCTGTGCCAGATTCTGGCCACCTGATGGAATGCTGTAAAGACTCTGTTGTTCCTCATGCTCGGAACCATGGGAACTAGGAACTGAGGGACTTCGCCGGTTTGCTCTACGACAGGCTCCATGGCCTCTTGCACGGCCACGTCCTCTACCTCGAGGCATAGTTCTGTGCAACAAGATAAAGTACAAAATGAGCTCAAGAGTTGCACGTACAGTAACCTAATGGACTACACTAACCCAAAGACCCTAGCGTTTGCAACCTTGGCTCTGATACCAAGTTGTAACACCCATCGTGCAAACCCTAGAGAACACACATAATGCAAATAATTTTTTTTTTAAAAACAATTAGATTAAACATGCAATAACATTAAACCATAACCACATAGCATATCACATAGCATTCACACACTTGGTTCTCTGGTGCATGCGAGGTTACATCGCAACAACTAAACGGAATTAAATATTAAGATTACAACATATCATTTAAATTATAATATCCATGATGTGAGAATAATAAATATCACATAATACATCCATAATAATTAACTTAATAAAGATACAAATGATCCTAACTATTACATCATCATTTTAATGTTACATTACAATCTCTTGATAATTGAATTACATTGAATTTCCCAACATGGGAATTGATACAAGAATAAAGAAATATGAAATACAAGTGTATACTGGTACAACTCCACTGCAAAATGCTGAGAAGACAAGATGCTAATGGGGAACCCAACGGGTGCAGAGCACGTTCCACCCAACCATGTGAATTACAAGTAACTCACCCCCCGTGCTCAGAGGTGACGAGCAAGTGAACCCAACCATGAATGTCAAACCGACTCAACAACAACATGATACAATACAAGTACAACTCAAAGCATACAATGAACAACCATCAATGTTCACAAATCACATAACAAGTCAAAACTAAGAACTCATCACAATAACATGAAGTATCACCAATTAGCAATCATGAAACCATCTCACAAGAAGCAAAAGCATCATAAAGATACATTATCCAGAGGCAACTACAAACAAAGTACAAGGGTGTCAAGTGGAGAGTGTCATCGCATCGCCCTCATGGGATTCTCTTGGCCCTTCCTCCAACTGAGGCACTGGCACCCATCTATGGATCTTCTGGCCCTTCCTCCTAACTGAGGTGCCGACACCATAGGGTAGCTAATGCGGAGCCAATATTCTCTCATGAAGACGAGACTATGACTATGCCGACCACGGCCTTCTCAGTCTATCACTAGTCTATGGTAGCCCTAATGCATAGCCGAGGGATCCAATGTTTTATTATCTTGTGTTTTTTAACTACCCAACGCCCTAGATTCTATTGTTTAGGTTATCACTTGTTTAACTACTCTTTCATGGGTTATCCTGAGCCCTTCCTCATTCCGAGGCGTCGGCGCCCACGAAGAGCCACTCTCCTATGACCCCTAACATATCTCGAAGCAGGCAAGGGTTGAACTAGCACATATAAAGCACATAACCAAAACCAGATACATGAGGCATTAACCATCTCGCAATAACTCTTAATCAAAATTCTTAACCAAACTGTTCAACCCTTCCTAACATAACACCAATAACGCTCAAAAGCATAATCAAAAGGCGAATAACACTCTAAATAACAAGCCTCTGGAACAAGTTTTCACAGACTAAAATGGTTCCCACATCGACAACACTAAACAAAGAAAACCATGACATAAAAGAAAATTCAGATAACATTTACAAGGTTGCACCATTACGTTTGATTCCAATCCCGATTATGTAACCAAATACAATTGTCTCAACAAGGTCTACAATCATAGTTAAAGTCTAATTCTTGTATAAAAAATTTTTTTAACCAAATGATAATGAATAGTGTCATTTCAAAATATATCAAAATTTCTTGAATAATAACAACATCGAGTATTTAACTCAAATACACAATTATATTCTTAAAATATAATAAATTAACTTTAAAATTAAACAATCATAATTCCATTAAAATACATGATATTAAATAACCTGATTGTAAGTTCACCCTTTTTATATAAAAAAATAAAATAAAATACAATACAATTATAATTTACATATATACATATATATATACACATGTATTTGTATATATATATAATATATATATATATATATAATATATATATATAACAAAACATATAAATAAAAACATAAATAAAATAATAAATAAAAATTAAGTTTTAAAACAAAATTTAAACAAAGCAAGCCACGGCTGTACAGCGGCCACGAGCTGCTGTATGCAGCAGCCCTTACGGACTGCTGCGCATAGCAGTCTGTAGGGACTGCTGTGGCAGCCATGCCACAGTGGGGAGGCTGGGGGGTATGGCCCAGCACCGTCCCTCTCAACTCCCCCCAAACTTATTTTTTTTTAAAAAAATTTAATAAATTTTTTCAATATTAAAATTTTGTGCACCAATCTTTTAAAAAGGAAAAAAAATTGATATACAAACACAGAAATTGCTCTTTTACAGAAATCTGAAAATTATAAAATTTATTCCATGTCAGGCGTACGGCGGACGCACAGATTCACATAATAAAAATAAATAAACCAAATACACACACACACACACACACACACACATATATATATATATATATATTAACATCAAGAATAAAAGTTTAAAGGGTAAAATATAGATAATAGAATAAAGAATAAAATAAAATAAAAACATAGAGCACTATACAGATCCAGCCACACTTAAATATATAAATGCAAAACCTCAAATTTATTATTTTCAACAAAGATATTATTTTTCTAAAATCCTATTTTTGTTAAGTTGAATATTTCTGATGATAAGGTTTTCTTTTGTTTTTGACAATCTGGAAAACAGTTCAATACTATATATTTCCTTCTTTTTTCTTCAAAAGTTCCAGTCTAATATCTTTCACTAATTTTCAATTCAAACAATAGTTTTTCCTTATTCTCACAAATCATATTTAATAAATTTTGTTTTGTTTCCTCTGAAGCAGAAAGATGAAAGAGAAAGTACTAGAAGGAAAATATAATTGGAACCTGATGTCCAACACTTATTCGAAAATCTGATGATGCCCGTTTGATTCGAATGACTTCGAAGAGCTCCCTGTTCATGCTTCCAAATCTTCTCTACAGAATTTTTCCCTCGAACTCGAATCTGATTATTTGTTCAGAGAACTCTCCAGGACGATCACCAGAAATAGATTGAAAAACCCTCTTTTTAAAATTTCAAAATGCAAAGCCCATATCTTGTGCAACTTCTGTAACAATTATCCTCTGTCTGCATAAACTCCCAAAATTCTTAATTAAATAAAAATATATTGTCCATCTCCCACAAAAACTCTAAAAATAAAAAATAAAAGAAAACAATTCTTTAAAAGCCATCTTTTTAATTAGATTTGTATTCTTATTTGTTCTCACATTCTTTTTCAGTCTTTTATTTGTTTTATTGTTTTAATTTCTGTTTTTGCAACTTTTCTTGCACATCACATTACTTATTTAATTTAAATAAATTATTCTAATAATTATCCTCCACCAGATAATTGATTAAAATAATTAAGACACATTTAATTTTTAATTATCATTTAACTGAAATATATGACTTTCAAAATTAATTAAATCATTTAAATATTTAAATAGAACTTAACCTAACATTAAAAATAAACAACTATTTCAATCATTCAAGTAAAATAAATCATAACTTATAAAATGCCACCTTAAATAAAATACGACAAAACACATAACACAAAACACAAATGACGACAATTACACAAAATAAACAATACCAAACAAACGAGACGATCTGACATCATGGGACGGAATGACTTCATCGTCACCTCTGTTTGAACATTTAACCGTTGGGCTATTGGTGCTCGCCCTGTCCTGCCGAAGCAGTTGGAATCGAGACTTGTACCTACAAATCCTGCATACAAACGAAGTTGTGTACATGTGCATACATATATAGATAAAATCAAAGCATCAAATTAAAGTACTGCATTGTGAGAAGGAATCGCAACATAACAGGGCACTCGTGAACGAGTGATGCTATGTTGTCCTTCATCACACCTATATCCTAACAATTATAAGTTAACTGATACAGTAGCATTTCTAAACTAACAATTCATCTCATGACATAATTCATTAAATCATTGCATCATAATATAATTCTAAAAATCAACTAACATCACCAACCACAATGTGATATGAAATAATCATGTCCATAAGAAATAACAACATCATCTAACGTCTAACTAGCCAAATCAAACAATAACAGTATCATCATAGTATCTGAGCATCAAAACAAAACATAACACTACTAAGTCCAACTAGCAACCAGGAGGGTTATTACACATGGTGCACAAAAATCATCAACAGTGTTTATCAAAAATAACTTGCAAGATATGCCAATCACAATCAATGAGTTAAGAGAACATATGGAAAAATGTCCCTCATTCACATCTAGTCAACCGTTTGATGCATTTTGGTACATTGCTAAGGGGTACAAGGTATTATTAGGAAAAATGTCGAGCTGAATTAACTGATCTATTGCATCAAATTGGAACACCAACAATTTTCTTTACTTTGAGTGCAATAGATATGTATTGGCCATATTTACATGTATTAATGCCAAGGACACATCCAACTAACCCACAAGAAGCACAGAAATGGTGACAATAAAATATTATTGACTACTCACATATTGTGGCACATTACATGCACCTACGATATACAATATTTCACAAGGAAATACTACAAAAGGGAATGAAGGTAAAAGATTGTTGGTCAAGATATGAATGGCAGCATAGAGGATCACCACATGCATGGATTCATATGGTTAGAAGGATCACCTAACATAGACAACCTTAATTGAAGAAATTCTAATGAAATAAAAAATGTTCAAAAATATTTTGATTCTATTGTTCATGCATGGAATCCATGGGGAGACCCACATCAATGAAATATATAGGTATGATATTAATTATCAATTATATATTCTTTTTACAATAAATGATACTTAAAATTTTGTATTTCAATTAATAAAATATGTTATATCATGAATGATACGTCCTACAAAATTGTACACAACATCCATGCCTTCGAAATACACAACTAAGCCAAATAGACTTGGCACATTACTATGAAGAGTTGCTCAATTGTGTTGAACACCATACAATGTGTAAAGAGAGTTCTTGCCTTCAAAGAAAAAGAGGAAGAATGGTTTGTAGGTAAGATATTTATACTTTCATATATTTTGTACCAATAAATAACTAAAATGTTTATATAAGCTAAAAAATTACTCTTTGTTTGTATGTACAATGCACCATGGCCATTACATCTAGATGGATCAAAATTATTTGAATATCCAACCATAGGAGATAAAGTATATGAACCTGCAAGAAATGATGATCGAGTAAAAAAACATAATCATAATATACTTCAATTATGGAGAGCAAATGTAGATTGGAAACCAGTTCTTAATGCAACTTGTAAATATTGAAAACCTAGATGAAACGATATCAAAGGTGTACAAGAGACTTCTAACAAAAACCCTCATTGAGAGAGACATTGGAGCACAAGAAACATGTCATATGTTATTGGAGTTTCCATTGGTAGAATGTAGTAGAGTATTTGTTACATTAATTTTTTCAAGAGAGGTATTCAAGCCATTACTAAAAAAGGAATAAAATGATGATGATGGACATCTAAAACATTTCATTCAAGGATACATGGACAAACTATATGCAATGGAAAGTATCACACTTATAGATGCAGCTAGAGCTTGGACATATAATCCAAAAATAAAAAGAGATAAAAAATGGGAACCAAGGAGTATGGCAGCAATTGTAAGAGTGTTTCCAAGATTTACCACCATACCTACATGTCAATCAGAAAATTGGGTTGGTTTTTGTTGGTCAGAGTTATTGTTGTACAAGCCATTTTGTAATATACAAAGGGATATTGGACATGATGATAATACAATTATGTCAAATTGGGACTCACTCAACTATGATCCATGGCATTTAGAATGAAGAATTATTTGAAATGAAAATGAAAATCACAATGATTCTGAAGATGAGGATAATTTATGAAATGATCATAATATAATTCAACATGAGTGGGAGATCATATCAAGATTACACTGTGGATAGATTATGGATGCAACAGATATAGATATGTTAGGAAGAAGAGATATTGATAGACAAACTTCATTGAGTGTTGAATATCAAGGAGAATATTACACAAATAATGCAATAAATTTTATCAACACTATGAAAGAAAATGGCTTACTAATACCTGATGATATGTTGTCAACTATATCATATGGAACATTAGGTGTTAAGCAAAAAAGCACTTGATATTATTATGTTACATCATAATCAACAAGATGATGTCGTACCACTACACATGATAATTCAAGGAACAACTAGAATAGGTAAATCATATTTGATTAATGCAATTTTTCAAGCTCTTTATCATGCATCACAACCAGAATATTCCCCCTTATTATTACTAGCACCAACTAGAGTTGCAGCCTTTAACATTGGTAAATAAACAATTCATTCAACTTTAAGAATACCTATTGCAGGTTTTATTGAATTAGAAGGAACACGGCTCACAAGTCTTCAAGAAGAAATTCAACATATAAAATACATATTAATTGATGAAATGAGTTTTATTGGAATAAATTTGTTACAAAATATTGATTCAAGACTACGCTAGGCTTATCCTGAAAAATCAAAAAATAGTTTTGGTGGAAGATCAATCATTTTGGTAGGGGATTTGGGACAACTACCTCTTGTAAGTGAAAAATCATCTTATGATAGTAATGTACATGCAAAAATATTATGGGAAGAGTTTAAGATAGTTGTTACTTTGGATAAGGTGTTCAGACAAGAAGGTGAAAGTGAAGACCAAAAAGGTTTCGCCAATTACTCACAAATATTAGAGATGCACATCCAACCATAGATGATTGGAAATTATCTCATGACAAGAATAGATGCTTCATTACATCCAACAATTAAGGAGGATTTTGATAATAATATTCATCTATTTGCAACAAATGATAATGTACATATCCATAATAGAAAAAAGTTGCATTCATTAAGAATACCAGTAGCCCATAGCATTGCAACCAAACAAGGTAGCACTAATCTAGCAAAAGGTCAGAATGATGAATTGGATGTTGAATTATTAATTTCAAAGGATGCAAGGGTCATGTTAACTAACATCTAATTTATGGATAGAAGTAAGTCTTTTCAATGGAGTTGTAGGATACATTAGAAATATCATATACAAACCTGAATGTTGCTCACCAGATCCACCTACATATATTATGGTTGAATTTGATAATTAATCTAGAATTCCTTTTGAAGATGCATCTGCAAATTTAATTCCAATTTCACCAATACAAAGGGGTCATACATGTCAATTGCCCCTACGATTGGCTTGGGCACTAACGATCCATAAATCACAAGGATTAACTCTTTCCAAGGCAACAATTGATATAGGACAAAGAGAAAGAGCATGATTAACATTTGTTGCTATATCACATGTTAAGTCTTTGGATGGAATTAGAATCTCACCACCATTTACATACATGATCATTATGAAAAAATGAAGATAGGAAAGGAACTCGTCAAAAGAAAAGAAGAGGAAGAAAGACTAAAATCTTTGGAAACATAACATTTTTATGTGTTGTATATATTTTTCAAGTGAATTCTTCAATTAATATTGATATTAAATTTTTGGTATAAAAGATGAATTATCTAATTCATTATTAATTCCTATTGTACACATCTCTTTGTGCATTTGAATTAATATGATATGAATCATAATTTGTAAAGTATTATAATTATTTATTTAAAACAAAATATGTGATAAATTATTATTTTATATTGTGCGTTGCAGATGCTACTAGATTAGATATCTTATATAAATCTATCTAAAATACACCGAGATATATTAGTCTTGAGGTGCCTATCTATTCTCAATAACAATTTAAAATAGGCACCTCGAGACTAATATCTCTCAATGTATTTTAGATAGATGTATATAAGATATCTAAGCTAGTATATTCATTAAAATCAGAAGGGAAATTAGGCATAAATTCGATGATGCTAGTTAATTTTGTGTGATATGATCTATAAAATAATTATTAATTGTCAACAATTTTGGAGAGAGCACATCAAATATTATCTTATATATTTTTTTAAAACATAGAAGAACTGTATGTGTTTTTATTTTAACATCTTAATCACTATCATTTTTTCTAGTAGTTTATAAACTAAATTTTGAGCAATATCAATCTTTTTCTTGTCATGTCTTCAAATTCTTAGTATAGTTATCTACCATTATTCATCCAAGATCAACTTTTATTAATTTCTAAATGATGTGATCACTGTTGATCCCCTGTTTCTATGCACATATTCTTATAGAAGTTATAAAGGTCTATTGGTGAGGGTTTTCCAATAATTTTTATAATAACACTGAAAAACAAGTCTAAAAATAGTATCAAAAAGTATGAGACATTATTGAATCTCACTTTAGATGGTAATTTATCTCTTATCAATCTAGTTTACAATAAGGATCTTGCAAGCTTATCTAAGAATCTTCATTCTATAACTACATACACCAAATTGAAATAACTAAATTTAAAATATTAAATCAACAATGAAAATATTTATGTTTTCTAAGATTAAAAAAAAAAATGCTAAAAAGAAACACCGATTTATTAATAATAAGATAAATTCTTATACTTATTAAATAATGAAATGTTAAAAATAAATTATTCTATAAAATCAAGTGTGGTATTAAAAAGAATTTCATAAATGAACAAGTGTCACCTAGTGGTGAGTACTTTCCTTTGTAGTATTGTAATTAGAGATTTGTAGAGTTGGAATAAAAATAAATATAAGTTTAATTAATGTGAATAAAATTAAATGTGATTTTTTTTTTAATTGTTGTATTTTAGTTTTGACTTTTTAATTTTGTGTTTTGTTTGATTAATAGTGCTGGATTTTTTATATGTTTTAGTATAATGTAATGTAAATATCTTGTTTGATGTTAAATATTTGACAATAAAATAAATTGGAATAAATGTTTATTGTTTGGTGTTATTTTTTTTCAAAAAAAAAATTGAATACATTTGAATATTTATATAATGAACCCATTCATTGAAAGAAGGAATTAGTTTATGAATTATTTATACTATACATAACTATGACTAATAAAGTTAAAGTTGAGTTTGTTCTTTAAAATACATATTTGCTAAACATTAAATAATCAAATGATTTATTATTAAAAATAATTCTTAGATTGATTCTAGTTGATTTTGAATTTGATAGTGAAATTTTTATATTATAACACCAAACAATAAACATTATAGAATCCTTAGAAAATGACATTTATGTTTTGAATTTTGAAATGATGTAAATTACTAAATATATAATTTAGAGTGTATTTTATGTTATTTTTCTTAGAAAATTAAAAAATATTTGAATATGTTTTTAACAAAATTGATACTATAATGTAGATGTTGAAAAAATTATTTTTTCCCTTTAATTTTTTTGGGTGTATTTATAACATGAAACTCTAATATATGGATTTTTTTTCACACTTTGATAAACATATATTTTTAAATAAATCTTGAATGTTGCATTTACTAAAAAAAACCTATTTTCATTTGACATCACCTTGTGCCCTAATTATTTATCCAAAATTATAATTAAAAATAACATTTCCACATAGAATCTTTTATCTAGTGTATCATATTTAAAAAAAAAAAAAAAACTGATTAAACTTTAGTATTTGTTCTTAATAGGATCATCAAACTTATATTTTTTGTTGATGACGTACTTTTAGTAAAAATAAAATAAGATATAAAAAATAATTCAATTAATAAAAATATAGTTTTGAAATGTAAAATTAAATATATACAAAAGGGCATTCTTATAGTTATTAAGAAAAATTATATGAGTTAAAACTATTCAAATATCATTTTTTTAAATAATTTTACACCTTTAGTAAATAGGTTCTAAAGTGGTACTAAATATATATATATTTAGTCAACACTTCTAGTTAGAAAATTTATGTCTAATTATCAAACTTGTCTAGAATGAATCTTAGTAGATCATATGTTTTACCAAAATTGATTTTTAGTTGGAAATACTTAAATTCACTTGTGTTCATAAATTGGTTGAAAATGTGAAAAAAACTTTATGCTTTTACTCAAACTGCTCACAATCAACCCAAATTCAGACAAATATACTCATTTTATATCTACTCAAATAGATGTCAATTTTGAATAAATACTAAATAATAAAATAATAAGAATCTATCCATTGAAAATTAAATGAGGTAATCTTAGTCTCATCAAGGGCATCAATAGTTGATAACATGATAACACATCATTGTATAAAATAAGAGAAATTGAATTTTCCACAAATCTTTATAATACCAAATGAACATAGGACTCTATATTTAGACATGGGCCTTTAAGGACATGATAAGGAAGGAATATAGATAGGAAGGAATCCCTAGAATTACTAAAGAACATATATGTGCCACATTTAGATAAGAATAAGTATACAGATTTACGAACACTGTTGGTTTAAAACATTTTTAATTTTATTTGAAGTCATGCAGTTATTTCTACTTTCTTTATTATTAAGAAAATAAACATTATATTGATATCTAAGTATGAAAATCCTAAAGACATCTACAACTAGTAGCCAACAATGTTTCCAAACATTTTCAACAAAGCTATTGACACAAATCTTGCTCTTTATTTGTGGCATTTTATTTCTCATACCATTTATATCCTAAGAAAATATAATTCATCAAGGGAAATTAAATCTTGAACAATATTATTAATAAACCTAGTATGTAATGTGATTGTTTCTCTCAGCAACAATATATTTTAATAGAAATATTTCAGAAAAAATTGTGACTACATCAAATGTTCATTCATTTTTTCCATGCTGCGGGCATTAGTGTTTGGCCCTATGTTTTTTTGTTTGGTTTGAATTTTTTATAGATGCATATACTTGCTTAGCGATGAATGATAGGAAATCATTCTTAAAGGATTTTGAGGTCTATTTGGTAGGGCACTTATCTTGGCACTACTCTTGTATTTTAATTTGTGGAAATATTTAGCTAGTTTCTTACTAATGTTGTTTCTTAGAAGCACATCAAGGGTACTTCCCTTCCCAATTTCAAACCAAGAGCTTGTAAATGAACACTTTTGCAAATTATTTCTCTTGAAGGAAGACAATAATTTTAAACAAACTTTTCTATGTCTTGATACTTTCTATTTAGCTTCAAGATTAGTGTATAGTGGTAGAAAACCCAAATATATTGTCAATCTCTCGTTCCCAATCCCCTCTACCTCAATATATTTTGCTAGAAATAGATTGATCATGGTGAGACAATGATATTTCTTAGCATCCTTTTGTGTTTTTAGTCATCTTATTTTTTTTTGTTTTGGAATCTATTAGTGCTCATGTTGAGAATAAGTTGTAGTAGTAGATAATCAATTTTTCCTTTATTCTGTTATGAATTTTTGGATTTTTTTAAGGTGTTTGTAGCCACTCATGTTTATTACTATTTTTGGTGTGATCCTTCAGAGGCTTTGTAGTAAAAAATTTTAAATTTTTTTTAGAGATTTTTTATGGACTTCTTTTTAGAAAGGAAGAGGCTTTGACAAAATCACATAAAATTATGCTACTGTCTTTAACAATATCCATTATTGAAGGTTGGCCCTATGTGCTAAATGGATTATTAGAGGACACATGGAGGGAATGAGGCTTGAAAAATCTTATATTGATGTTGCATTTGCTTTTGGGTCATGCATGATAATAAATCTTGGAAAAGGCTTGGATTTCATTCCATTCCCTCTAAGAAGGTGCTTGTGCAAATTTAAGGCATTCTTGTATAAAAAAAATATGGAAACATTGCTAACATATTAAATATTACTAACTTTGGAATGTAGATAATTTAAAATTGGGATTTATATCAACCAGTGTAGTTTTTATAAGTATAATATGACAACTTTAACATTTATCTCTCAAAAATTTTCTATTGAGAGTTTTGATTCATGTGAGATTTGATGTACATAATCACTGAATAATGCCAACCTTAGCCTAAATGTCAAGTTTAAATATATGGTTTCCAATTAATATTTTTGAGTCTTTCCATGTTCTTATTGATTCAATTCCTCTTGAAATGCTTCACAAAAATTAAGGTTAGATGCACAAAACCTTAGTGCAAAGATTACAAATGGTGTGTGGGTACTCTTGTTTACAATTACAAGCTGTATAAATTGCATTCATAACTATCTCTGCTTTTTCCCATGGTTCAAAATTTGAATAATATGTGTTGTTTGCAATCCATGCATACTAATGATAATGACAATTTCATACAATTTGGTTAACCATTTTGGAACCCAAGCTTGTTCATTTTTTTTAGTGAACCTTTTACTAGACTCTCAGCATTAATTCTTGACTAGTCTATCTAAGTGTGTCTAATCTTAGTTGTCCTTTTGTCATCATTTAAATACACTCAAGTACCTCTTCTAGTTCTACCCAATACTCAAGATATTTTAATTTGAATACATAATATCTTTAATCATTTTAAACTAAGATATTTTAACTATCAACATAAAAAAATTTAAGTGATTAACCACAGATTAAAACTAAGCTCACCCAAATCTTACTTTGAAAACTATATTGAATATTTCACAAAATTAACTCTAAATCTAACATACTTTAGTAATTATATTGAATCTTTGACTAATTTAAAATGATAGAATATTCAACCTGGCAATCTAAACCGGACAAAGCCTTTTACACCCCACTATGCAAGACAAAACTAGAATGTGAACTACAACACGTTGAGGGTATATTTTCTTCATTGTACGTAGAACTAGTAATCGCACTTTCATGTGCAATGGGTACGCCGAATATTTGTGGAGATGAATATTTTAATATATGGTATTGTATTTGAATTATAGAAATTGTAAAATATGAAGTGTTGAAGGTTTATAAATAAATGAAGTTTTATTTTTGTGAACCAAACTTGCAGTGTAGAGGTCTAGTGCAAACGATAGATTTAGTATAAGATGGTGAAACCTTTTTTTGTGTAGCTTATAGACATATGATGTAGACCGGTTGTAAAAAAGAAAGCAACAAGTTTGTAGCATTGATGAAATAGTCAATTGCCAAAGCTATGCATTGAAAGGGACAGGCCTGCAAAGTGAATGGTGTAAGTGAGGAAGACTTTGCAGCAACATATACTAAAGCAACATTTGTGTAAGTAGTTGTAATGCAAACTTTGAAAGAGTAAAAAATATAGAACTAACATGTATTTTCTTGTTGAAAAGAATTTTAAAACCTGTAAACAAAACTTTTTTTTTGCAGAAACAAAATATAGAATCCCTACATGTGGCAGTTAGAACTGAAAGTAAAACTCTATCATTGATCATATTTTGAGACACAACATTTTCTTGTGTTGGAGAGCTGTTTCATAGATTTTTTTACCCAAATTTATTTGACTTTGCCTCTACCATATTTTGGGTAGAGTTTCAGTCATATCTGTGCATTTTACCTACATTGAATATTTTCATTTTTTAGCAGTTTTGAAGGCAATTCAAATATTTATTAAATACATCTCCACAACTTCCACATTGCAACAATAACTTTGGCATAACTTGGATTAAATCTAAACATTTTCTATTGGTGAATAAAGCACTTTGGAAATTGTGTACATACAACATTTAAGGTTGAAGTCATTGCATTCTTAAAATAAACCTCTACATTTTTTTTGGAAATCATAAACTGGCCTAAGTAATTTTATTGACCAATGGCCAATGGCCCTGTTTCTACCATAAATTATATGTAGGCTACTGATCAATCATTATTTGGCTACAATCCAAGTGTTGAGTGCAACTTCATTTTCTCAGTTGAAATCACATAAACCTAACCAAGTAATTTTCTTTTTAAAGGAAAAAACAATCAGCAAGTAATGAAGTGGAGTACAATATAATGGAAGCAAAAACAAGCATTACGATAGGCCTTGCAATCCATCCCAATTGTGGAACAGTCCATGCTAATGATAAAACTCTTATGGAATAGAATAATTTCTGATGCCTAAAGGTCTATGTGTATATAGGGAAAAAGGCAGAAAATTAGAAAAGCACTAAGAATTGAGGCTTAATTCATGCATTTATTAAATCCTAGAGGCACAAGTATAAAGAAAAAAATCATACTATCAACAATCGTAATTTCCTCTGTTCCACGAAGTCATCTTTTTGGGGGATCAAGGAAACAGGGGAAGTGAATCTCAGCAGTTCATCATTTTTTGGCCATTTTGTAGTTGTATCATATGCAAGTTGCAGTCAATGACGGCGCAACTCACATTTACTCCAAATAATGATACCATTTTGTAACTTTACATATGAACAACAACGCTTGTTAACAAGCTCACGACTGGCATAAGAAGACCCCGATTTTAGGAGGAAGATGATTGTAATTCTAGCAGTAGGTTTACTATTGGAAATCACACCCAACTCAGAGTTCACATGCCCAACACAAAACTCACGGCCTCAAGCATTTTCTGGCATACACTTATTATTTTCTTGTTATGGTTGGAATGATTTATGGTTTATGGGTCAATTGCAGTCGATCAATCAAAGTTATGGAATGGTATTAAATATGTTGACAGCTACTGCACATGACTCACAGGTTAAAAAGGTCAAAAAGAAAGCGGCAGACTCCAACGGTGAGGATGAAGTAGATGGTAGTGTATTCCCTCTCCCAAATTTTAGACTGTTGATAGACACAATTGGCTTGGAAAACATCATTGAGGGAATGCCAAAATTGTCACTTCATTTGAAATAAGAGAATATGATTTTGAAATATAGAAATTGTATTGCAAAGGAAAATAAGCAGTAAAATGGCTGAATTTTTTGAGGAAATATTTATTGTATAATTCAAAAGGTCTGTTAAGAACAATGTATTGAGATTAACAAATGAAGATGATATGATATGAATAGTATGTATATAGAGAATAGGTTTGGCAATCATTGAATTTGCAGCTATCAAGTAGAAGGTAAATAAATGCCTTCATTTAGCAGATAACAAGAGATCTGTAATAATGAAATTAAACACAACAAAACTTATGTGAACATAATATTAATGGAAACCATTGCATTTATAGGTGTTGTACATTTAAAAGTAAAAGATGTTGGCAGGAAAGCTTAACAGAACTGTAATAATAAAATAAAACATAAGAAAAGTGGTAAAGCCACAGTCGTTGTCTGCATTAAAATTTTGTCAAATGGTGAACATGCCATTTCTATGCTTCCACATTTCACATACATGGTGAGCAGGGCAGTTGCAACTGCAACAAATAGTTTATGTGCCTTTTCTATTCTTTGAGGCCTTATGTCAAATAGTTTACGTGCCTTTTCTATTCTTCCACACTTTGCATACATGTCTACCAGTGCATTGGCAACTATAAGATCAGGAAAAAATCCTCATTCCATAGGTCCCATTTTGGTAGAGGCAAATTACATTTGCTTGAAAGTTTGTAAAGCCTTTTCAACAAATCCATTTTGTACATATCCCGCAATCATGACCTCTCTCTCCCTTGATGGTGCTATGCAAGCAGTAAATGAAAAACAACTTAAATGTATAGACTCTAGAAAAAAAAATGACTGAAATAATGGAAAGTGAGTTACCTTAAGATTCATCACACAACTTTTTGAATTGTCAAGGATTGCAAAGAGAAAAATAGGGAGAGTTTGCAGGAAAAATCTTCATGGTAGTATTGAAAGGAGACTCCTAATATAGTGTAGGTGAGCTGAAAATGAGCAGCATAAAGAGTTTCATAAAAGAGCAACTTTGAAGGAAAACATGCTACACATGTATCTTTTAATATAAACTATAATAAAGAAATGTATTTTTTAGCATTGACATGAAAACTATTAGACAAATGGGGAAGATAGGCATGGTGATAGGAGACAAAACATAGAGGTCTATTAATTGTAGAAAAAACCTTAAGAAATCAGTCATCATTATATGTAGTTTGTATTCCACATAGATCTAGCTTGCATGAAAATATTTGGTGCATTAAAAAGTGCTTCCGAGTGCTGTCATAATAGTGGTTTACAATTCCTGAGAGGAATGAATTTTAGCTGAAATCACATATTTTTAGAAAATATAATGATTTAATCCTTAAAAAGTTCCATTTTAAGGATTCCAATTGAAGAGTGTTTGATCAAATCACCTTAGATCAAACCCCCTTGGATAGAACCTCGCTAGTTTTAAACCATACCTATAAATGCGTCTCCTTTACACCTATCAAAATGCTAATACAAAATCACTTTTGATTTAGCTTTTGGGGGATCAAATGAACTCATTTAAAATTTATTTCAAATGATTATGGTATTCCTCAGAACAAGCTATCCAATGAATATAATTTTAATATGTTTTGGTTTTTTATGTATTTGTTTTTTAAGTTTTATTAAACATAGGTTTTTCATCGAAAATGAATTTCTTTGTTCTTCACATGTGGAAAAATAGAAGATTATCAAAAAAAAAAATTGAAAAATATGAGTGCACTAGATATTGAAGTCCTTGATCCAACAAAAAAATAAAATAAAATTTTGACATATACAAAAAAGTTAAGCATTATATGTATTGTCGAATTGTAATTCATTTGACTTTGAAACTTGATTAAGGAAAAATATTCAATAAAACTATCTAACCAAGTGGAAGCACTAGATATCAGAGTTACAAATCTAAATTTGAAAGAATTAGAATTTTATCCTTCATGGAAAAAGTTATGCATATACCGCCACTTTTAAAAATGTTATTTTCTGAAGAAAATCAATTTTCGTGGGAGATGGAAAAGAAGTGCAATTTGATTCCAAAAATTTTGAAAAAATAGTTTTAGAATCTACAGACAAAATTTGATGAGACTCTAGTTTGCACCATCTTCAAATTCCTCACAGTTTAGCCGCTATAGGTGCCCGAATGTGAAGATTCAGTTAAAAATAATAATTTCAGTGTCCAGTTTGGCCAAAAATTGTAAACCACTATTATGGGATCACCTTTCCATTCCATAAAAAATTGGATCCCTGCCAAAAACCAGATATGTCTTTAGTTTCTTGATTGTAGATTTTGTAATAAAAACCAGTTTTAATTTATGTTAAACATTTGTGAATTGACAATTGAAAGTGAAAGGAGTAAAGAATTATATAACCAACCTATAATTTATTGTTCAAAAGTTTTTGAGAATGTCAAGTGATTGAAGCTGATAGTGTTGACAGTCGAGCCTCCTCTTTCACCCTTCGTGCAACATAAGGGTTGTGTTGCATTCGTGTGTATCTGTGGAATGTGAATGAAGGGTGGATACAAAGACCTCCAAGATGAGTGACTCTGGAAATTGTTGTGAATGTCAACCTTGCCGGTCAATGTTGCCAATGTCAATGGTGGCCCTTTCAAGTGTAAGGCCCTGTGCTTTGTGGATGGTTAAAGCCCATGCCATTTTTAGTGGAATTTTCCGCCGCCCACCACAGCTCAAAGGGGTAATAGGGACATCTGTTGGATTGTTTGGATCCCAAGAAGGTCCTATGTAATGCTTGAAGCGAACAACAACAAACAAGGGGAGTTGTGGTGGTTTTTCGCTCTCATTGTAGATAATGTGTTTGACTTGTCCAAGAGCACCATTGACGAGGCCTGCATCAGTCCATAGATTACAACTTAGCATCACCTTTTGGTTGACACAATAGGATCATAGGTTGGAGTTGTTCATCATCTGAATTTAAGTGTGATGAGCTCCCTGTTTGCTCTACAATGCATAAGGCAATGGGCTGTGCCAAATACAACAACATATGCTTATTATGGAGTGACACCATATCATTGGTTGCAAAAAGATGTATGGATGATAAGAAAGGAATTTGTTCTGTGGCCATTAGTGCTGAGCTTGAATGTGACATTAGTAGTTGCCAATCTGCAATTGTAGGTTGAGCCTTCCTTAAATTGCACAAGAGTTGATGAAATAGAATTTGAGTGGGATCCTCTCCACTCTGACGAAACATTTTGGTAAGTGTAATCACTGTTTCGATGCTACGCCATAGTGTGCCACCATAGGAAGAAGAATAGTACATAGGAATATCCTTGACTGGTGGTAGTTGGCCCAAGTCTCCAAAGAGCAAGATGGAATGACCTCCAAACGGAATGTGGTTATGTGAAGGGAAGGCTTCGCGCAAGCGAGTGTCAATGCGTTCTAGCAGCCTTGGACTGATGAAGCTCATTTCATCTATCAAAATGTAGCGAACAAAGTACATTTTTTCTTGGAAGTTTGCTAGCATTTGGCCCTGCAAGGGAGCCATCTCTTTGATGGGAATGCGAAGTGTGGAATGTATTGTTGCTGCTCCAATGTTGAATGCTGCAACACCTATAGGTGCAAGAAGTAGGAGAGAAGTTTAACCGTTTGGAGCTGAACCATTGAGTGCAGTCCTAATTTTTTTGATGAGGTGTGACTTTCCGGTGCCTGCAGTTCCTTGAACAATTATTCTTAGTGGTGGTTGGTAAGTGTTGGAAGATAGGTGTGACAACACTAAATCCAATGTTTTTTGTTGTTCAGATGAAAGGGCGTGCGTGGTGTTTACATTGGGTGGGTGGGGGACTTGAAATGCTTTGCGGTTAGACTCTACAAAGCTAGTAGCCAAGTTGTGATGTTGTGGATTTATGGAAGGAGTCTCCCAATCATGATTAAGGTCTATTTCACAGTCACCCAACATGTCAATTTTAGCAAGCTGGATTGGATGGCCTGGGTGTACACTTGACAGAACTTGCCATTCAGATTGCTTACATTGATGTGGTTGTTCTTCATTGTCAGAAGGAGTCCCTGGTTCTGGGTTGGCAGATGTTTCTGGTGCAATGCGTCACACATGCCATGGATGGTAGCTGCATGCCAGCCTCTCCCAGTTAGCAACAATTTCAACTATGGATGATCCACAGTCGTATGCAATGTTACGAATTGGTTTGTAGAGAAGCAATTCACTCCAACAGAAGTCATGAAATTGTGGGTCATCCCTTGTAGGAATGCTTGTGAAGCGTGGAGACACTCGAACAATAGCATTTTTGGCACGCTCTTTCCATTGGTACTTTTTATGAGTTGCTTTGAAGCTCCATTTTTGTGTGACCTCAATCAGTGCTAATGTCTCCATAGAAGCAGGACGGGCCAAGTATGCATCAATGTAGTCTGTGTTTGTTGATGTGGATGTGGCTGAGAGTGGAATGCGTTGATAGTGTTTTTGGTTTACATTTAAAGAAGCAAATGTTCTGTTGGATAGACAAAGGGGTAGCTTTAGCAAAAGGTGGCAACTTTCTTGGGGACTTACATCATGGTCAACAACATTGTCAACAAGCATTTTTCTAAAAGCTATAGGTGCTGGCTTGTCAGGATCTAAGTTAGTTGAAATACGAGAAAGCATTGCATGATATGTTTCGGGTTTGGTTTCTGCTTTTGCTACATACTTTTCTATATATTTGAGCACTCCATCTATTGAGAGAATGGGTTGGCAATCTACATTTGCTTGCCAAATAGAGAGGATTGTGGGGTTGTGAAGGTTCAAACGGTCGTCATTGCGAGCAAGGGTGTGCTTTGGCATGCCACTCTCAATTGAAAGGGTTGAGGTATCTTGGATGGGCCAAGGGGCTTTGTAGCGGCATTCAAGGTTGGCTCCTTTTTTTCACAAGCATTTGTTCAAGGTACAACGTGTATGGCATTGAACACAGTTGAGCAATTCATTGTAGTCATGTGAAGGGTTTGACAACATAATCATTCTTGTGTCCATTAAGCAGGGGTTGTCAAAGGTAGATTGTTGAACCCTATCATTTGAAATTGGATGGTGGTGCGGGTTCCATGCAGAGACATATTTGTCAATGTAGTTGAGTGCATTTTGTACTGATGCAAGATTATTCCATTGTAGTTTAGCAATATCAGGTGCTTGTTTGAGCCAAACAAATCCATGGACATGTGCAGATCCTCAGTGTTGCCATTCATACCTGGAGAGTGGAGATCTTAGTAAGCAATCGGTGTATGGAAAAAAAATTTAAAAGAAGATGTGAAATATGTTTACCTATACTAGTAGTCGGTTGTGCAGAGAATCTTTTCCAAAACCTCTTCACGAAAAGCAGTGAGTCTGTGATGCATGTATAGTGCAGAGAGGTGTGGGTTTTGCACTATATTCTGGATCCTCCATTGAGATGCAGCTGTAGGATTTTTTGGTGCAGTAGATGGCATGACATTGTGTAGGTCAGGCCATTTAGTATCTGCTGCGCTAAGGGTAAAGAATAGAGTTGGGAAACCAACCTGAATAACCATGTCAGATAGCTCCCCCCTATGATGACTCCAAAAGGGGCGTGTGCCGCATATAATTGAACCAAACCGCATAACCTGGTATGCAAGCTTGTCATCAGGAAGGTCCTTCAATCTTTGTTGTAGGGCAAGTATTGTTGTTGGTAGGCTACATTCCAAGTGTTTTTGAACAAAAACAGAAGCTGTGGATTGGCTTCGAAGGCGCATAAGAATATTAAGTATGAAGTATCTAAATCATGGGTGTTGACCAAACCTATTATCACGGTATCTCAGAAGGTGGAGATCATATTCATGTAACTTGACCTCTTTCATATTTTGTTGGTTGAATGTACCTGTGCCCTTTGGAAATAATGTGGGGAATGCCATAACAAATAATCCATCAGTGTTGTATTCATTAATGGGTGTTAAAGAAATTGGTGGCCAATCAACAGCAGGAGTTGGGCGTCCTTCCCCTAATTGCAACAAGGCTCGTAATTCTTCCACTTTTGTATGGGCAGGGGGAAGATTGGCCACAAACGATGTTGTTGCTTGCACATTCTCTTCAAATTGCTCTTCATCTGTATTATCTGTTTCCATTAAACTTACATCAGAGGGATTTGAATTTGAGGTTGTTGCATGTAGAAGGTCTGAGATGTCAGTGGAGGCAATAGGAAAGCATAAGAGAGATGCCTCATCTAATTGTACATCTTTGTAGTAAGGGTCATTAGAAATCTTATATTGTAAAGCCTCGTGAACACGTGTTCTACAAACATAGAAGCTATACTGCTGGGAAGGAACATTTTTTTTGTTAACTATGAGTATATCAAGGTCATGTATATGTCGAGGTAAATAAGTTGCAATTACAGTAATATCCTGAGGAAAACAAATAGTGTGGCCACTGTATTTTAATTGGCCCCCTCTTGCATAAGTAACTTGGAGTACAGGGCTAACACGTGCTATAAGCATGTCCTCGATTTGAGTAATGCATTGCAAACATGCAGGCTACTCACCAGGGTCCATGTTGTTCCACTTTGAGAAGCGATTGCCATTTTTTTTCTGAAATGCACCTTGAACAAGCAATACTACCACTGAATTGCCTAGTTTTTATTCCTAGATATCGTTCCATGCATACTTGGCATGTTGAGAAGTTTGATAGGCTGTCCAACTTTGAATGGAATGAATTTCTAGCAGTGTAATAGTTTGGAGGAAATAGTGGAGGATTTTGGGTTTGGGAGGGGGAGTTGGGTTGTAATATAGAATGCATATGTGATGTGGGTAATTGTAATAGAGAGGGATTAATGGAAAGAGAGGGTGTGGATGTGGAAGCTCCTGCATGGGGGTTGTGATGGTTTGCTCGTCTCCCTCTATTAAAGGAATCCTTCTTTGCATGGTACCTCAATCGTTCCAGATGGTTACGATGAGAACGCTTTGCTTGCAAAATTTCTGCTTGATTTTCCATGATGGGGATTACTGGGGAACAAAGCAAAGCAATATTAATATTTAGAAGAATTTATTGGAGATAACTTTGGAGTGTCACATTAACTTCTCACATACGCAAAAAAGCATTAAACTTTTAAAAAATATATGGGTGAGTGAGGGTGGTTGTGTTTAAACTTTGTGTTGTTGATCGTAACAGAAGCTGTATTATGTACTAAAAAAATATATAGGAAATGGTTTTCTAGTAAAAAGGCCTAATAAATGTTATATGAATCACAAGTGAATGTCTTGGAAATAGTTTTATACCATGCATTTTGGGTTATGAACAAAGCCATTACGATTCATTTGAGCAAAATATCTACTGCATCATAGAAAGGTTGCATTTAAACAAGTTTTTGAGTAGTATTTAATGTTTGGTATCAAACATATAATCCCCAGTTGAGTTGCTACAATCTTGAATTAGAGATGGCAAAACTGTTTGATCTCACCAACATAAGGATATTATAAATTTCAATTTTAATCTTAGTAACCAAATACAAATTTTGAGAAGGTAAATTAAAAGCAAAAATTTTACAGATTGTTGAAAAAGAAAAGAATCCATTGAATTTCTGAAAACTATATTTCTAACTAATTTCTACAATCTTGAATTAGAGATGGCAATACTGTTTGATCTTCACCAACATAAGGATATTATAATTTTCAGTTTTAATCTTAGTAACCAAATACAAATGTTGACAAGGAAAATTAAAAGCAAAATTTTTATAGATTGTTGAAAAAGAAAAGAATCCATTGAATTTTTGAAAACTGTATTTCTAACTAATTTCTTGTAAAAATTTCTAAAAATTTTCGGTAAGCAAAGTTTCGGTACAAGCAAAATGTGTTCATGGTAAATCAATCTAGTGGGTAGCCTATGATCATGAGTTTATAATGCCCATTGAGAGACACATTTGCTAGAGAAACTATAAGTGGATGCTTAGCTGTTTTGAAGGAATCAATTCTCCAATGAGACCTTTGTTGCACAAATGAAATCATTTCCCAAATAACCCACCAATTGGTCTCACATACTAATTTTGTTTTAAATCTAAATTTTCAATCACTCATTTGAGATGAGCATCTGGTGTGTGCACATATTAGGACCCGTTACAATTAGTGTGCCTTGTGAGATTTGTGTGTTAGCCATGGATGTGGAAAATTTGTGAGTTTGCAAGCAGTAGGAAGAGGAACTGGGAAGATTCATTATATTGCAACCTTTTCCCAACCAGGAGATTCAATATAAAAGTAGATCATTTTAGAATTACTATTATTATTATCATTTTAACAAAAAAATCTTCATAAAGAAACTTTCATGTAAAAATTTCATGTTATTTGCAATTAATTTTATTAATGCCTTCCAATCATTTCTAGTGTCACAATGATTTCTGAAGTGTGACAAGCACATTAGTTATACACTAGTTTCGTATTTTCATTACAAAAAATTTACAAGCAAAACTATAAGTGAGGTAGCCTCTGTTCGTGGGTTTATTATGCCCAATCACAGTTATATCTTCCAGCCAAACTATAAGTCGATGCTTAGCTGTTTTGAAGGTATCAATTCTTCATTGAGACCATGTTTGCACAAACAACATCATTTCCTAAATTGATCTCATATATTAAATGAATCTAGTGAATCTAGTTTGAAATGACATGCTAAGAGATGAAAAATCAATAATATCTTGTTACACTCTTGGTCGTATATCACCTCATTTAATTTCTTCATGATATAACACACCTACATGGAAGCAAATACCGTGACAAATTACATAGCTAACTTTACCTTTAGAATGATGAAAAATAAGAAATTTAATTTGATTTTTGAGGATTAGAAAGATCTAAGATCACATTATAATATCAATAATTATCATGTCACCATCCATTATGAAACTTACTTAACAAAGATGGAGCATATACCGGAGTCATTTCCAGGCTTGACATATCTCAAATGTTAATTTTAGGTAATTTTCACTTGAGCCTATAGGTAATATGGTGTAATGACACTTTTCTTTTCATAATGAGGATGCAAGGTGTGTGGGGTTTAACCTTGTGGCAAGTTGAGTTCCATTTTCATTTCTCTGTTCACACTTGCCACTAGTAAAATGGATACAAGTGTTAGGCCTAACAATAAAGGACAGACACCAAATGACCTTCCTAGGCACTATTTGAGAACTAAGATTAAAAAAGGTCTTCAAAACCAAATATGGTCTACTCCTATATGTAATGCATTGGATGTTGGGTGAGGAACTCTTGGACTCAAAGCATCAATAGAAAGTGAATATTGACATCTCCTCAATGGTCATGGTAGTCTTGTTGGATTTATGTGAGGAGATTGACATGGTATGAGTGTTAGTGAAGGCACTAGTTAAGAAGCAAATGTTAGGTGGCCTAAATGATGCTTTTTCTATTGCTTCTCTCATCCTCAATTTCCTTGTGGTCAATGGTGCTACGGCTTTTGGTTCTTCAGATGCATTTTGGAAGTTGTTCAGCCTCATAGGTAACCTAGCAATGGAGGTCTAAAGGTATTACAAGATTTGAAAAAGGATTAATTTTGTTTGCTTATTGATAGCCCAAATAGGGAGGAGGACTAAGTACTGATAAGAATAGTTTAATTGTTTTTATTTTGTTGGTAAAACCTTATAAATGTATTAGACTGATTTGAAATTTTGCTTAATTCAGTTAGAAATCTATGTAAATTTTGTTAAATATTTTAATTAAAAGAAATGGTCCTTGGATCATATTTACTCAGTTAAAAAATACTACTAATAATACATTATCCATCATAAGAATTACCATCTAAAATAGAGACTAATAATCTTATATCACACTATAAAATTGACATCTACCTATATTCTCTTAAATAAATATCATTCATCTTATAAATATACTTAAAATTCTAATATAATATTTTATAAATAATATTTTAAATTACTTATTCTATTTCAGTCTCAGAAACAATAATTTTTTATTTATTGTTAACATGAACATATATCCATATGATTACTTTTAACAGTATCTAGAAGGTCCTATTCCATACACTCTCTTATCAGTAAAAGAAAAAGGTCTTAGATACTTTCCTTAATGACTCTAAGAATAAAGAATATCGCATAAGGCCGAGGAACTTTACCTTTTAAATTTTATTTTCTCTTATTATAATGAATTTTATTTGGTTAAAAAAAAAGGCTAGAAAATTTGAAGCAGATGCAAATGGTTTCTGCAATACAAAAGGTTAAAAAAATACAATAAACCGAAATCATGGGAAGTGGCTTACCTACAGATTCTGCGGAAATTGTGTCGACCTGTCAATGATGCCAATGACAGAAAATGGGCAGAGGTCGCAGGAAATTTTCAGGAAACCCCAAGTTGTGTACGGTTGCTGCTTAATCTTGCTGCTTCAATCTATCACAGTAAAGGGGCAGAAAGCATTAGCGGCGGGGGAAGCAATAAATATGGAGTGGAAACCATTAACGGCAAGAGAAATGCGATTACCTCAAGATTCTGCACAAATCTCTGTTGATGTCGCTGATAAAAAAGGAGGTCATGAAAGTAGGGCAGATATTAACAGAAGGCAGATATTTATTTATAAGGAATTTTCTGATTTTGAGTTGCTGAGGATTTAAAACCTCGGCCGCACGCAAATTCTCCAGCAGCTGTGATACACCAGATTACACCCAATTACTCTGTTCTCCATGTTTTTCGTCAGCCCTCCCCTTATTTAGGTTTCTTGGTGTCCGCTGTATTTCAATCGAAGTGGAGTTACTTTTTAAAACCTAATCCATCTGCATAAAGAAGGCAGATATTTTTTTGACCGACTTCAGCGTAAAGAGCAAAACGACAAGAACTAATGAACGGTCAAGATATATCGCAGATGGTCTTGCATTCCGCTTTAAACCATCGATAGAGAAATTTGACTGGAAAACTTCATTGAGGGAAGGCCTTCGGCGTAACAAGTAACGCACATTATAACAATATTGTGCTGTGGGATGTGTTCGCCCATAAAGCGTGTAACGCACATATTTTAATATACTTTGTAGAAAAAAATGGAAGAACGATACATTTCAGAGGGTTACTGTTCGCCGTGCAAGACGATAAGTTTTAGAGGGTTAAGTCAAAGTTTACGACATTGGAGAAATTTCAGAGAAGTTTCTCTCAAATATACTAGGGTTAGATGATTTGATGTAAGAGGGTCGTTTATGACATTAGAGAAACTTCAGAGAATATGTTCAGAAGTTTCAGAGAAACTTCTTCTTTGCTTCTTCTCCATTAGAGAAACTTCAGAGAAACTTCTCTGCATCTTCTCTGAAGTTTTTCTAATGTCATAAACGACCCTCTACATCAAATCATGTACCCCTCTAAAAAAATTCGTCCTGCACGGCCCACAGTAACCCTCGGAAATGTATCGCCTTTTCAGTTTTTCTATAAGTATATTACCTGCACGCGCTTTTGTTTGTAAGAGCATCTAATGTCGAGAGGAGTGTAACTGTCTATTCCCCTCTAAAGTTTATAGCCTTTCATGGCAAAGAGTAGCTCTCTAATGTTTATCGCTTTTCCGTTTTTTCTACAAGTATATTGCCCTTACTGTCTTCTGTTTAATAATACTCCTTAACAAGCAAAGGAACACAGAAAACGGATCGGCCAGCGGACTTCAAGGGGAGATGATGCAGGTAACAGAGTAAGACTATAATTTTCTCCTAATTTTCAATATTATTCATTTTTCACGCGTTGAGTGCTTTTCTTTTGGACAGAATATGGTGTTGGGTGAGGATACTGCTCTGGAAGAAGAACCAGTTCCTGTTGTGGTTGATGAATTACCGGCTGCAGACCTCCGACCAAAGCAATCGTCAGTGCGGAGAGGTGAGGACGAGGGATGGAAGGCTGTTGAGCCTACTGAACTTGGTAATATTCAGGTGAGACTACACATGCTCCTGTAATCTTCAAATATACTTTTGGCAAATTTGACAACTTAAACCAGCTTCGATTTTATCCCTATTTGACAACGTATTGATCAGCCAGTTGTACTTTTAGTGATTTCAAGTAGCAACATTTATCATTTCTTCTCACCAGTTACTTGTAAGAAAGTTCCTTTCAACACTAAATTGGTTGATCTTTAAAAAAATCTACGTGATGCTGTTCTTCTTGAAAAAAGATTGAGGAGTCCTATAAGGTTGACCAATCAACGGCAGCAGACCTTCGAGTAGAGGAATCCCGAGTCGCCTGTGATAGTAAATATGTTATTCAGGTGACAGTGGCGTTGGCGTTGGTGGGAGGAAGCTTCACCGTCATGCTGGCTGTGCCCGGAGGTGTGAACGAGGTAGGAAGGACTGTTATGGGTGACACAATTGCTTTCAACATATTCTTGGTCGCAAGCATGCTAGCTTTTCATGCTTCGTTGGTGGCGGGTATGATTGTGGCCACAGTCTCCCATATGTCTGCAGATATCGACTACCTCGTCCGCGTCACTCTGTGGGCAGCGGTAGTGTGCTTCGATTTGACTTTCCATTCTGCAGCATATGTGGTGGTGCTCCCCTACCAGAGGTGGATTGTGCTGTGTTTTGGTGGTGCCGTTACCATAGCGTTGGCGCTGCTGGTGTCATATCGGCTTTCCACTATGTTCTGCCAAGTTTGTGGAATGATCTGGGATGGCTTTTCAAGATCATTTTCCAAAGGACAGCAGGGGATGGCAACTTAAAACTATATATATACTGTATTAGGAACAGCGTCCAAAGGTATTATTCAATGGTCTAAAGATATAAATATTTCTATTCTTGTAAATCAAGTATTTCAAATTTACAAATCTTAAGAGTCATTTGTATATAGTTTATTTGGAACAAATGAATTATAAATGGGTAATATCATTTTTAATTCTCCACAACAAATAGATTATAAAAAGTTTGTAGATAATATTTCGCATATATTTTATGCAAAATCTATTTATAATTTAATTTTTTTATAAAATAATTTAATTTATCTATTGATATTTGTTAATAAAGTGGTTTATTAAGAGACAAATGATCAGTTTTAAGACATATCCAACTTAGAGAAACCCTCATCTTAATCTCTATCACCCCTATACTACTTTATGTTGTTCATGATTTCCTAAAATACAGACTATGTATCTATGTTGACCATGACCTCAACTACATATGCAATGTCAATTTATTTCTTTATAGCCTATTCCATTTAACATTAAACATATGTCAATTTATTTCTTTATAGCCTATTCCATTTAACATTAAACATATGTCAATTTATTTCTTTATAGCCTATTCCATTTAACATTAAATTTATAGGAAGTATATATTTTCTTTAGCCTACCAAATCAATGAATAATTCCATGTATGTCTTACTATTTTACCAGCATATCCTCTAATTCCATTCCATGCATTATATAGTGAAATTATATGGAATGGAAGTAAGATAATTAAAAATAAGAATTTAAACGAACAAATAAACATTTTGGCATAAAAACTATTTTTATTTTTTACAAATTTTTTTTTTTAAATTTTATAATGTGTTTGTTTAGAAGTTAAAACACCTCAAAAAATTGTTTGAGATACTTATGCAATAAAATATAAGAAAATTGAACACTTTTCAATACTCACTTTTTTATCTCCAAAATTGTGATTATAGTGTTACCCTCTCATGTTTAATTGTGATACAAATTCAATTTTAAAATATATTTAAAATGATTAAAAGTGAAGAACAAAGATTAAGTCAAGCCATCCTTTATTGTGTCATTTATTATCTCACACTTCTAATGCAATCTAGAACCTTTTAGACAATGAATTGTACACCTAGATTAATAAAGTGCTCGTGTAGACTTTTCTTTTCCTAGTGGGTTAATTTATTTTCCTTTATTTTTAGATTTTCCTACACTTTTATTAGGTTTTCTTATGTTAATAAAGTGAGTTTAATTAATTAATATCTAGTAAATAAGGTGATGACATGTCACTATTATAAAAGGAAGAAAATAAATATTTTTAGATGACTTGGTGGTCAATCCCTATTAGTTAGATTGTTCACCTTCATCTATCCTTAATTCTATATAAACTCACTATTAGTTTGTATTTTGGCTCATACTTTTGCATTGTTGCATACATTGGCATACATGTACATGGATGCATGTAGTCCCTCTTCTAGAGCTTCTCTTTTAGATCCTCAAGTAATATTGTCATCTTAACATTTTAACATTTCTTAGAATCACAAGTCTATAATTATGTTATTTTATTTACAATTTTCTAGTTTTCTCTCTCATAAAAAGGATCTTTATTACTCATCTATTTCAAATTTCTAGAATGGTATTAGAGCTTTCTTTTTGCTGTTTGGAGTCTTTTGTATGCCTAGTAAATTCTTGTATGTTCTATTGTATTTCATACGATTTGGAGATTTATAAAGAAATTATAATGATCTATTTATTCTATTTTTGTTGTGTGTACTTTTGGTGAGATCTAGTGATTGTAGCTATTCTAGCTGTAGTGGGATAAATTTTTGTTGTTCTAATACATTTAGGAGGTTTGAGAAAGCTAGATTTTATTTTTATTTCATTAAATTTGGCAACCATGTTACATAGTATAAAATAAGGGTTTGAAATTGTTGATGTTTCCAACTAATTGTCTAGATTCTCCAAAAGACTACTACTTCTTATACTCAAAGACCCTAGGTCAGTGGCCAATGAAGAGGAGATAGATCAAAAAATTCTACTATGCACTTTAGGCTCTATAAGACCAAGGTGGGTACCTCTATAACATCATACACATATAACACCTCTATGCAATGATGCTTTTGATAACAGATCATCATACTACTATGGTGGAAAGCATTTTATGGGATAAATAATCTATGCAAATGTCTATATTGTTAATGATTCTTGGTAGTATGGAAATGGAAATAAAAATTAAAATATAAAAATTAAAGGTTTACTTTGATTTTAGAAATTGGTTGAAGCTCAGACTTAGGCTTTGAGAATTAGATTGACTAGTGCTTTATCCACACAAAGTCCATAAATGAAGTAAAACTCCTAAAATCGACCAACCCTTGGCTTTTAATAAACGTATTGTCTTACAAAAAGAAACTAACAAATGATCAATACTATCAAACTACTTACAAAACCTTATTGTAACAACACAACCTCAATACATGAATTGAAAGGAAATTACTCTATTACTTGAATAGAAACTAGAAATTCATACATTCATAACACAAAATGTGAAATGAGAACCAAAAGATAATCCTTGATTATATTGATTCAAAGGTAGTTAATACAATAGTAGAGAGCATGATAAAATTGGTACACACCATTATCTACAATACAATGAGCATTTAGGTCATATATTGTTATTACAAAGAAACACTTTTACAATATTTATTTTCTAAGTACAAAATAAAAACACCATACAATTCAAAGAAAAGATTGAAAAAGAGTAGAGAATCGAACCCCTCGAATGACAACCAAATTTTCCTTTATAGTCTAGGCATAACTAAAATTTAAATTCAAATTACTAACCCTCACCCAACTAGGATTTCAAGAAGATGAAATCTGATCAAACATAAAAAACATCTGAATTTCCCCAAAAAAGGAAAAAACTAAGCCATAAAGGCTCCAACATCTCAAGCACACCACAAGATGATGACATCATGAATGCAAGCATGGATCACCTACAAAATATGCAACAAAATCCTAGAAAACATACCTAGACACAAGAATTTGGCCTCTACAACACACCAAGGAGTAATGACATCATCTAGTAATGAATGTAGCATTAGAATGGTGTAAGAGATTGATCCAGGATCAATCGGATTTGATCAAGTAGTCAAGGATGTTGTTGAGCCATTACTTTTAGCTTCTTCCCATGAACTGGAGTAGCTAACCATGGCATTTGAATGTTGGCCATCAGATTGAAGATGTATGGTTGAGATACAATCTCAAAGGAAACATCAAAACATGTTCGTTGATCACCATGAGATTCATGATCAATGAATATCACATTGCCTTAATACATCACACCTTCCTTCTATCATTCGAGACATAAATTGTGATGGCTTACACCCATGCAATGAACTAATATTTTTTCCTAGAATATTCCTTTGGTATATACTTTCCATCACATATCACACATAGCCTAGTTCCACCCTTGTTCAAAAATGTGATGCGTTAAGAGCCTACGATGAACCTCCATTGTGGCATGTGTTGATAGCCAACACACCATAGCTCTTGTAGGCTTGAACCCACAAATTCTCTTGTGGAGCAACATGAAGCTTCTATGTGTCTAATTTGACGTCACACTCCAATCATCACACATCACATACAAGCATTAGTCTTTATGAAACATAAATGTTATGCATTGAACCTATGAGATGACCATTAAATCTCCATCTTTTATCCTAAGTTGTTGATATCTAAACATTTCCCATAGCACCAAGGGATCTGATTATGAGAGATAAAAACACAATACAAAGAGAGGAGGCGATGCAATAAAAATCTGCCACGTTGTGCAAGCTAAGCAGAGGACAAAGCACTTAAGTGAAATAATTAGTAAATCCTCAATAGGTTATTTTAAAAGGTGGCCATCGCCTAGGTAATGAACACTTGGGACATAATAGTGACCAAGGGATAACTAAGACATTTGATTAAATATTTCAATGAAGTGAAATATTTTGGACAAAGGGATACTTTGAAGGTGTTGCAACACAATATAATGAGGAAAATTAGTAACACAAAGAAAGAGGGGATAGTCAAAACATGACACTAAAAGACATAAGTCATAACTAATAGACTAAGAACTAATACAATAGGTCAATGATAAAATAGGAGAGATGACCAAGGTAATATTTAGGGTTTTAGGAGGGTTGAAACCCACTCTTGCAAACAATGAACCCATTTTTTGATACAATTGAGGAATTGAAAATCTCAAAGACATCAAATTAAAAATAACCATGGATTTTGCAAGCTCTGTTATTGGCTCTAGTTCGGGACATCTATTTTTTAGAAAAAAAGCAAGGAATTAGAAATTTATGGGAGAGAAAACCAATAAAACTCCATAAACATAGCCTAGCACAAAAACATAGATACATTGTAGTACAATGTGCATGGATATGCCCTACTTATAAAATGTAGGGTTTGAGGAATTGTCCATGCATCAACATTTCCAACAATTATCCATTCATATTATGTAAAAAATATGAGTTCTCACCATGATTTTCATAAATGACATAAGGGATGATCCAAAGGGCCTCAAATTTACCTTGTTTTCCCTTATCTTGGATTCTAGTATTCCACATTAAAACAAGGTCTCCTACAACAATTTTTTTTTGTAGTTTTCTTGTCAAATAGATATTTGAGTTGTAATTATTTCTTCAAATTGACATGGTGTGCTTCCTTTCCTGACTCATCCAACTCTATCAATTGGTTAATCCTACTAGTCATTTTTTCATTGATTTCATTCTCATATTCTTGAATGAACTTATATACTAGCAAAAAATTATTCATTGATATTCTTGCATCTAGTCCATATAAAAGTTCATAGGGGGATTTTTTTGTATCCCTTTTTATGGTTGTCCTCCAACCCATTATGTTAGATTTGGATTTGAATCACATTCTTTTATATTCTTCTCTATTACTCTTTTCATGATCTTCACGAGACTTTTATTGCTAGACATGGTTTTTCCATTTCCTTATGGATGGTAAGAAGAAGAGTATGATATGCCAATTCCATATCTGACATAAAAATCAATAAACTCCTTTGATCTAAAACACATGGAATTGTCCATAATTAACTTCATAGGAGTACAAAATCTGATCAAGATGTTATCCATAATAAAATTGATGACAAGTGTGCTAGTTGTCTTCTTGTAGGAATTTCCTCTACCAACATAGTGAAGTTGTCTCTGGCTACAAGTATCCAACTATGACCACCACTAGATTTATCATTGAGTTTACCCATAAATCTATACCCCATTACTAAAAAGGAGCCTCAACATTTTGTGGTCTCAGAGGTAAGGAACAAGAGAATTTTAACTTACCAAAAATATTTTGGCAAGCATCACATTTCCTTACCATTTTATGTGTGTCAGAAAGGAGAGAAGGCCACCAATATCTAGATCTCAAGATCTTGTGAGCAGTTGTCTTGGTTGTTTAATGACCTCCACAAACTTGACTATGCACTTCTTCTACAATTTTCCTTTCCTAATTCTCATCAACACACCTCAACATCACACTAGCTTTATCCCTCTAATGCAAGAAACCCTCAATCATAACATACTTGATTTATTGTAACTTCAGGGTCATCTTCTAGTTATCAGTCACATGATTAGGGAAAGATACTCCTTATACCAAAGGAAGCCCTAAGCAACATACTCCTTTGCAGGAACACTTTCACCCGTTTGATTGATTTGACATGCCTCCATATTTGATTCAACCATCAATTTTTCCAAACCCTACCCTCTAACAAGTGTAGTGAACTGAATATCAATATTAAACTCTTAGCTATTATTGATCAATTCATCTACACCTTCTTCTTGTGACTTCTTGCTAAGTATATATGTCTTGGAATGCATGATTAGTTACATAAACCACTATTTTAGCACCCACCAAGTTGGTCCTAAAGTTTTTCATAGCCTTAACCAAAGTATAGGCCCACTTTTCCATGATGTGATACTTCAATTTAGCTACTTGTAGTGATTTGCTAAAGAAAGCAATGGGTTTTTCATAACCCTCATCATTTTTTGTAAGAGGAAAACAATAATATTATGGAATGATGTAAAAGAAATTAATTGAAAAGTCTTAGTAAAATCAAATGACTTGAGCACTAGTGCTTCTCTGATGGCCTTTTTAATGTCATTGAATTCTTTTATAGTTTCATCTCCCCATGCAACTGCTTTTGGTTTTCTCAACATCTTAGAGATGGATTTTGTGGTCTTAACAAAGTTTGTAATGAACCCTCTGAAAAAATTGATCTAGCCAAAAAATGGTTGAATTCCCTTCACTATCTTAGGAATTGGGATCCTATTGATTAGAGCAACCTTTCTGGATCAATTCTTATTCCTTCCTTTTGGACTATATGCCTAAAAATTTTCTATAACCCCAAATGCACATTTCTCAGGGTGCAATGAAATGCCATATTCCAAAGATCTTATAAATATCTTTTCTAGGTGCATACTATGCTACTTCTCTTTCTTGGAATATGCTATGAGCCCATCTTGATATATAGCTATAAATATATCTATGAAATTTGGAAAAGAAACATCCATAGCTTTTTGGAATGTAGCTTCAACATTAGTTAAACCAAATGGAATTTTGATATAAACATATGTCCCCCATGGTGTGGTAAATTTATTTTTATATTGCTTTGATTTTTTTTCCTTTACCCCTTTTTCTTTCTTTCTTCAAGTCTTTGATATTATATGATTGAGTATCTTGTCATTGTTGTTGCATATTTAACAAAGGTATGTGTTTGTTTGTGCCTTTGTTGGTTTATCATGAGATCTTAGATCTTAGGGGCCCTTGATAATCCTTTTTGACCTTTGTCATCTTATCTTTCCAACAATTGTACAATTAGATGTCTCTTGATTGTCTACTTTAGTGTCGGTTTGACACAAGGTCATCCTCTCACTAAAGTGGGGGCTAAATGTAGTGTAGAAAAATGTACTCCTTTACATTTTCACACTTTGTTTGGGTCCCCTCAATTAAATTGGACTTAATTATGCCTTACTAAGTCCTATTTTACATCTATAAGGCTAATAAATTACAATTTATGAAGGATAAACTCAACAATAGTTAATTCCAACACATAATACTTTACCTTGAGAAATGTGTGTTCCTAGAATAGGGACCTAGGATGGGCGAATGGGTCCTCCCTAGGCCTTTAAAACCAAAATTAAAATATGGTTTTTGTGGTATTTTAATGTCCTTAAATTCAAATTTCACTGTCAACTTGTGATGATTAATTTTTGGGAAATTAAGGATAGATACCTATAAATACAAGGTCTTTTTATCAATTGAAATCCTAGAAGAAGCAAGCTAGAATTTTTATGAGAGTTCACACTAGACAAAATATTATGATCAAGGGCATTCAAGGGAAGATATATTAGTGATTTATTGCAACAATCAAGATATCAAACATCATGTCAATGTCTTTTGCAACCATGCAAGTTTTTGGAGCTAACATTGTGATGTAGGTTTCAAAGATCCAAGTCAAGCATTAAAGTCAAGATTTAAGTATCAAGATCCACATCCATTGAATCCATTTCACACAAGATCGAGATCAATATTTTAGTCTTCCAAAGGTTTATTCAAGTGTTTGGTGAATTGAAAAATAGCACTTGTGAATATGTAGGTTTATAGGTCGAAGATGAATTGAAGATCTATCAAGTTGCAAAATGTTATCAACATTGTTGTCAATTTATGAAATCTCAACTACAGACCTTATTTTCAACTATCCCACAATGAAACTCAGATCAAACAGAAGCTAAAGAATAAAAATAGAGGATCTCGAAAGTTGAGCAAAACCTATGCACAAAGACACATTCACCTCTAGGAGAATGAATCTTAGGTAGCCTTCTGAATCTCCATTTTGGTGATAGGTACACATCACTTTGCCATATCTAGATCTACGAAAACTTTGTTTTTTCTATCTATATTATGCTTTAAATTTATGTTTCAAGTTTGAATGAACATAATTAAGTTGATTTTATATTTTTTAGTTTTTCTCCCAAAAGTGTTGTTCAGGCTGATACCCCCATCCTTAATCATAAGAAAATCATTAGATTCCCTCATTGAGTTGACTCGCCTAAGGGTTGTAAGTCAATTCTTTGTGTCGATCTCATTTCCTAATGAAATAAAGGAAAATAGGCCCATCCATATCAAACAGCCCATATAACATATCATTTTTGTATATCTCATTTTAATGTACTTATTTTTCTACATTTCACTAATACTCATCTTTCCCAAGCTTAATATCGATGTGGCCTTTAATTTAGTGAAACTGTGAAGTTTTATATGCTTATAATATTGAAATTATTAGATGTTTAGTTATATATATATAAGGTATTCAAATATACGTAATGATGTGACAATCTGGGAATTTCTCTTGTACTAGAATTGGGTGTAATAAGTTCCTTTAAGTCATTATATCCTCCTCGCTTAATGCAATAACAAGATAGGTTATATGATTCAAGAGAGTTATTTAGGTATTTGGGTAAATTATTTATATGAGTACATGATTTCTAACAACCTTTTTAAATATGAGAACCTTAATACTTGGATTATTATGTGAACGAAGAAAGGATATTATAGTTGTCATAAACTATAATATGCTTGCATACCTAACAAACAATTATTGTTGTTTGATGTGATTGCATTGTTGAGATTTAGTTAAGAAAATAAACTATTTGTAATCATACTATATAATATCTTTTGATACCTTAGTTCTTACCAAAAACTTGATATTTGGTTATGAGTGGCTAGGGTGAACTCTTCATATTTCATGAACTAAGACTATTTTAAACATAATGGATTTCAATAGATAATAAAGGCTATTAACAAATCAATACTATAATTGGATGTATATGTATTTGGATGTTGATCAAATGGATATAGTGTTGCCAATTTTATTAAGTAGAATTTGGGAAATGATTATAACTTTAAAAAATTCATAAAATTATTGTACACCCTTCAAAGATATTTACTGACCTCTTGAGTATAAAAACCTCAATAGTGAACCTATTATATGATTTTCAAATGGAATGATGTTTTATGGGTTTTGTGAACCAAGGTAGTTTTGTATTAAGTAATAAGATTATCCCCGAGGTCAATGAGATGAACCTATAAGGGAGTTGGGGGGTGATCCCAAAATACTGATTTATGATTCCCTTCATGAAGAAAAATTGTAAAAATGCTCCTAGAAACAAAAAATTGAGATTTTAGGTTTGCTCAAAGGGGGTGTTTGAGTGAACCCCAAGAAGGGGGTTCACTAGAAGGGGGTTTGCTTGAACCCCCTTTTTTCCCTTCTTCCCCTCTAGCAATTTTTTTCAAAATTTTTGCTTTTCGAGCTTGGTTTGAAGATGAAAATGGAATCAACTTCACATAACCAACTAGATATAATGGTAGTCATTGAAATGAGCTATCCATTAAATATAATTTTAATATATTTTGGTTTTATTATTATATCTTTTTTAGTTTAATTAAACATAGGGTTTTCATCAAAAATCAAGCTCTTTGTTCTACATATGTGAAAAAAAATAGATTATAAAAAAATTCTAAAAAAATATGTTCATGGTAGGTATTGATGTTCTTGATCCAACAAAAAAATTTGAATTTCAATACATAAAAAAAAATTATGTTGTATACAATCCGCCTATGTTTAAATTGTAATTGGTTTGACTTCAAAACTTAATTAAGAAATAAATCTAGTAAAACACTATGAAACCAAATGAACATGCTAGATATCATAGTTACAAATATAAATTTGAAAATATTATAATTTTATCCTTCATAAAAAAAAGTTATGTTGTATATGGTGAACATCACTCTTTTAAACTGGTGTTTACTATTAAAAACTAGTTTTTGAAGGAGATGGAAAAAGAAATGCAACTTGATTCCAATTTTTCTTTTTAAATATATATTTAGAATCTATAGAAAAAAATTCACAAATCACTAGTTTGCATCATCTTCAAATTCCTCATTGTTTAGTAGCTATAGGTGCCTGATAGTGAAGATTTAGCTAAAAAAATTCAGTTCAATGTCTAGTTTGGCCAAAAATTGTAAACCACTATTGTGGGATCACCCCAGGATACATGTTAAAAATAAATAAATGGGTGGAGTTTGATCCAAGACCTCGATATTGTTAATGGGGGAGTGTTAGAAAAAACTTGATTATGGGGAAACTTGTGCATATGAGTTGCTTGAGGAACCTTGTAAGGATAACTATGTGTAACTTTGATCTATCTAGAAGTGGGTACGTAGGCATTCCTTGGGTGAAGGATGTCCTTGTGACCTCAAGTCTAAAAGGGTGAGGGTTCAGGGGGATAACTCCAAGGTTTGGGTTGTTCCTATATTGTTTAAACTTTCCTCCTTTGTAAGCTTCAATTTGAGACTAAATAGGTACCAAATGGGTATAATCAAGTTAAGAGAATTTAATCACTTATATTTAATACATAACGTGCTTCTAAATAATAATTTAAATGAAGTAATGGATTTAAATAATTTATAATTGGTATTTGAATATATGTAAAGTCTATCTCATGTTGGTTCCATGGAACTTGTATATGTTGTGAAAATCAACTCCATATCTAGAGGTCTCTATGTGTAGGCCCATGTATCTATTGATTATTATTGTGATTGTGATTCATGTTATGTATGAACCACCCAAGAGTGAACTTATAGAATATTTGAGCAGTGACAAGAAGTCATTGGACCATGCCAATGATCGATGTTTGGGCTATTGGTAGGGATTAGTCCACATTCACTTGGTTCACAAAGGTGAAGGTTGCTATGAGCTACCCTGGTTATGATTCTGATATGGTAGCAATTGCACAGGTAGGGACCTATCCGTATGGGTAATGGTAATTTGAGGCTAACCATTGTATCGAGGGAGGTCACTAGTTGTCACTAAGGGCACAAAAGTGACTAATGCTAGTGTTACCCGAGATTGTGAAGAAGATAGCTGACAATATCATTAAGGTCACAAGGTGGTATATTTCAGGAGCTACTTCTTCCTAGATGGATAGACTTGTCATCGGTGGCCTATAGGTGACTAAATTTAGAATCTACTGGGTTACAATAGGTTCACTACTTGGAGAAATCCTTGGGATGGTGGATGAACCTACAGTGTAGTATGGGATGCACCAAATCCCCTTCCTAGATGTCAGATTATATACTTAGCCTTGTGGGGTTGAGGATGGACCTGTAGTATAGTATGGGATGTGTCGAATCCTCTTCACATTTTTTCAATGGTGTAGAATACTGGAGGAATGATAGGACCAAAGGTATCGTGCACAATGCACCGATATTCTTTCTATCTGGGATGCATTACGAACATGTGTTAGTCAGCCATTATAGATGTAGTGTATGTTGGGGCTAATCACTATGTGTATGTGATATATGTTGGAGCTTGCCACTGTGTATGTGATGTATGTTGGAGCTCTAATGTATACTGGAACCTATTATTGTGTAGCTCATCAATGTGTATATGTGATGTATGTGGAGCTTTACACTGTGTATTCGTGACGTATCTTGGAGCCAATCACTAATGTAATTGTGATATTCATATGAAATAATAAATAGTGTACTTGTGATGTACATATGAGCTAATCACCATTATATTTATGATCTATGTATGATCCAAACATTGTTTTACATATGAAGTGTATGAACTAGTCAGCTTGCACATATATGGAGGTATGCTCGTGGCAATCATTGTGTATGATCTTGGGATTATGGTATGTTTGACCCCTTGTAAATATTATGAATGTTTGTACACTAATGGTGGTAATATTTGGGATGGACCCAACACTTGATGACAAGTTATTATCAAAGTTATTAACATTATCTTATAATTGGCTAAGTTGATAGGCTACATGTACTTAATTAATAGTCATGTGTTAAAAGCAATATCATAAATCTCATGCAAGAGGAGAGAATGAACTCCCTTTAACATTGTGGGGTAAACTATGAAGCCTCTAATTCCCATGAGAAGATACGTAAGCGAGGTCACCATGAACCCTCAAGGTTTAGGTCTAGGTCTAGGAATGACCTTAGCTATAGGAACTTAACACTTTTTTAATGTAAGCATATAAATGATGATGTTGATTTATCACCATCAAGATGAATGAAGAAATTTTTGAAATTAACACTCTAATCTAGTTGGAATTTTTTCAATTGATTATGTTGATAGTTGTTGTAAATTGAAAAAAAAAGGCTAATGTCTAAGGGGTGGAGTTTACACCTTCCCCCATCAAATCCGTTGTTTGCCGAGGTTTATATCAATTGGTCGGTTGGCTTCAACAATCAGCTTGCTTTGTAGGCGTTGCGGCATGTGAAATACAAAGTTCTGAAAATGGTTGTTTCATACATCCAGAGAAAGAATGAGTCATACATCTTGCTACTTTACACCTTCCATTTCCACGGTCCGTCTTCTTAAATTATGCCACATACATTGTTCGGTACCAATAGAGTTTGAACACGCTGTTAATCACGTGTTTGAGAAAGAAATTTTGTTCCGCAAGCAGCTATTACCGATATTGATATGAGCACATCCAGTTATTACCGATGTCAATATGAGCACATCCATGTGGTGTCCATTAATCTCTGTAACGACACACTGACCAATCCTGGAAGACCTAATTTTTGGATCAAATCTACTTTACAGATTCATGATGTTCTGGAGCTTTAAAATGCTTATTTACTCGTTCCAAACTAGCGGGACTCAAATTTCATTGTCACACTTAAGAACAATTTCCATATCCAACAAATTTTAAGCATATAAAATACTCCGAAACTTGCATGAAACGACGTTCCCAACCATCCATTGGAGTCGAAATAAGGTAGATAAGAATGTTTTCCCTTTTGATAGTAAATATGTCATTCAGGTGACAATGGCGTTGGCGTTGGTTAGAGGAAGCTTCACTGTCCTGTTGGCAGTGCCCGTTGGCTGTCATGGGTGACATCATTGCTTTCAGCATATTCTTGGTCGCAAACATGCTAGCTTCTCATGCTTCTTTGGTGGTGGGTATTATTGTGGCCACCATCTCGCATATGTCTGCAAATATCGACTACTTCGTCCGCATCACTTTGTGGGCAGCAACAGTGCACTTCGACTTGACTTTCCATGTTGCAGCATATGTGGTGGTGCTCCCATACCAGAGGTGGATTGTGCTATGTTTTGGTGGTGCAGTTACCATACCGTTGGTACTGTTGGTATCATATCGGATTTCCACCATGTTCTACCAAGCTTGTGGAACGATCTGGGATAGCTTTTTAAGATCATTTTCCAAAGGACAGCATTGGATGGCAACTTAAAACTATATATATTATATTAGGAACATCCAAAGTATTACTCAATGTTTGAAAGACATAAATATTTCTATTCTTCTAAATCTAAGTATTTAAATTTTCAATTTTTCATATTCCTTTCATATAATCTATTTGGAACAAATGAATTTAAAATGTCATTAACATTTTTAATTCTTCATTACAACAAATAAATTATAGAGTTTGTAAATAATATATTCTAATAATTTTAAATATATTTTACGCAAAATTTATTTAGAATTTTAATTTTTAATATTAAATAATTTAATTCATGTATTAATCTTTATTAGTAAAGTTGTTTATCAAATATTATATTCTAATAATTTTAAATATATTTTATGCAAAATTTATTTAGAATTTTAATTTTTTATATTAAATAATTTAATTCATGTATTAATATTTAATAGTAAAGTTGTTTATCAAAGAACAAATGAAAATTTTCAAAACATATACAAGAAAATCCCTTATCTTAATCTCTATGCTATATATGCTACTTCATGTTGTTCATCACTTTCTAATATGCTCACTATATATCAATGAATAATTTCATGTGTCTGTCTTACTATTTTACTAGCATATCCTCTAATTCCATGAGTTATATAGTTAAATTATATGGAATGAATGTAAGATAATTAAAAATAAATAAATAAATAAATAAACAAATCAACATTTTGTCATAACAATTATTTTCAATTTTTACAAATTAAAATTTTTTGTTTTTTTTTTTATAATGTGTTTGCTCAAAAGTTAAAACACCTCAATAAGTAGTTTGAGGTACTTATGCAACAAAAAATAGAAAAATTGAAAACTTTTCAATACTCACTTTTTTATTTCCAAAATTGTGATTATAGTGTTATCATCATGTGTCCAATTGTGATACAAATTTAATTTTAAAACATATTTAAAATGAATAAGAAAGAAGAACAAAGATGAAGGAAAGTCATCCTTTACTGTCATCTATTATTTCACTCTTCTAATGTAATCTACATCCTTTCACATAATGAATTGTAAACCTTGGTTTTGATTTGATTAAGATTGGAAGGGCCAGTACTTGTTACAAAGAAAACATAGAGGTAGAGAGAGGCGGCTCACAAAAAGTGAGTCAGCATAAAACAAGACTCACCAGAAGTGAGCCAAAAGAAAATTACACCATAACAATGCTTTCAACTAGAGCATAGAACTAGTAACAAGGGCATGCTTTTGATGGGAACATGAAACCAAAAAATAGAAACTGCAAAGAAATAGAGGCAACAACAACAAGGGAACCAACCAATAAAAGACCCCCTTACATAAATAGGGGAAAAACAATGAAAGTCGCCAACTTAAAATACTAAACAAAGGCCTACAACCTCCAAGCAACAATTCCAAAAGTTATGTCTTTGAGCACAACATGTAACCAAAGGGAAAGTAAGGAATTCATTTCCACAATAAGCCCACCTTATCAGAAAACCACCACCTCCACAAGGGAACACTCCATCTCAAAAGGAGTTGCAAAAGAGAGCTAGCAAGAGGAAAGAGGGACTCCCAACAAGACCACAGAGCAAGTCTCCACCTGAATGGGAAAACCAAAAAAAGTAGACAAAAAAGGAGAGAAAATAAATAGTAAGAACAAGTCCCTTGAGAACCATGAAAAGAACTCTAGATTTTCTAGCACCAACCCAAGCCACGCTAGCAAAAACACTCCACCAAAGGAAGATGACCCCACCTCGAAAGGGGAAATAGACAAAGAGATAGGAAAGAACAACAAAACTCTTCTTAACAGAGACAACCCCAAAATTTAAAACACCACCCTTCCTTCAACATAAGAGAAAAGGAACATAAAAAACATATGAAGTTTGCAAAAAATATAGACCTTAATAAACCATTCTTGGAAGAGCGAAGGATTAAGAGCACCATAATTTGAAGGACTTGCAATAAGCTCCCAACAAAAAAAACCCATAATAGATGGATTAAGTAGCTTAAAGGCATGTAAGCCAAAGAACAAGATAACAAATGCAAATAGAGCAAAGTGGAACACAAAGAACCCAAAAACCACCACCTAAGGGCAGAGGAGTTGTAGAAACACAAAATAGAAAGGAACAACTAACCCCATGCAATAGAGAAGAGACATGAAAGGGCTGAGATCCCCAAGCACAAGTGAAGGCTTGTGAGGAGATAGTTCAAACCCCAAACACGAAGCCAAATCGAAGACCAAGATAAAGGACTTGGTAGGGGTAGATGAGAAGAGTCCATCCATAACCAAACCAACATTGAGCATCCCACAAGCCAAAGTAAGAGATTCCAACTTCCAAAAAGAAAGGACTAATAGACTCATAAAGGCCACGATAAGAATCACCAAATAAACCAAGACCAATCAAGGAGAAGCTCGTGCTACATCCCCAACAACAACACCCACAAAACATCCAATATATACCCCAAACATGCACAAAATGCAAGGGGAAACCCAAAAGTAAGAAAACCACCACTAGAGTAGATCTATCCCTCAACTGAGCTAAGCAACTCTACGATTCAAAGGAGAGGAAAAAAACAAATTCTCCAGGCTCAACCACAGTAGAACCAATGCGACCAGAGCAAGGAAGAGGAAAATAGAACATTACCCAGAACTCCAACAAGTTGAAATTTATACAAAGGCCTTCAAGGAACAAGGAAAACCCTTCACCATCCTCTGAATCATCTTTTCCATTGCCCTCCTCTTCCACAATTTTCAAACCCCCACTCCTCCTCACCCCCCCTCCCCCGTTCTCTTTCCTGCTCACTCCCATCGCTCAGGTTGAGTAATTTCAATGTTGAGGTTTTAGTGTCGAATTGTAAACCTAGGTTAATAAAGCATTAGTGTAGGCTTTTGTTTCTCCAATGGGTTTATTTATTTTCCTTTATTTTTAGATTTTCCTACACTTTTATTAAGCTTTCTTAGGTTAATAAAGTGAGTTTAATTAATTAATATCTAGTAAATAAGGTGTTAAGGTGTCACTATCCTACAAGGAAAAAAAATACTATTTTTAAACAATTTGGCAGTTAATCCCTATTAATTATATTTTTCACCTCCATCATATCATTAGTACTATATAAACTCACTGTTAGTTTGTATTTTCATTCATACTTTTGTATTGTTGCATACATTGTTATACATGTACATTGATGCATGTAGTCATTCTTCTAAAGCTTCTCTTTTACATCCTAATGTAATATTATCATCTTGACATTTGCACATTTCTTAAAATCACAAGTCTATAATTATGTTATTTTATTTACATTTTTCTAGCTTTTTCTCTCATAAAAATATCTCGGTTACTCATCTGTTTTAAATTTTTAGAATGGTATCAGAGCTTTGGTTTTGAGATTTTGAGTTCTTGGATTTATAATTAAGATATTGGATTCTTTTATATTTCTAGAAAATTCTTGTATGTTCTATTGCATTTCATATGATTTGGAGATTCATAAAGAAATTATAATGACCTGCTTATTCTATATTTGTATGTGTACCTTTGGTGATATCTAGTTATTCTATAAATAACATTATAATGACTTGTTTATTCTAAATTTGTCACTAATTGTGACAACTGCAAACTCAAATCACAACTGCTAGTTTCTTATTGCAACCCTCAATATTTTAACTATAACTCTACTGATGAATCCCAATGCCAATGCTCATTTCTTCATTTCCCTTATGGCCATAACCATCAACAATCCCACACATGGGTTGTCAAAGAGGCATTAGGGAAATCTTATAGGCCTAATTGGGATTTTTTTAAAACTTGCATAACTTTTTCCAATAGAAAATGTAGCATTACTAATCCCATTAGGAATAATATAATATAGATATTTATTCTCTATAGGACTGGGAGCAAGGAGACAAGCCTTGAACCATAAAAACATTCAAAACCTACAATATAATAAATCTCTTATAAAGAATCATCATTGAAAGGTATTATGTCTACATCATGAAGTAGAATGAGACAATCTATAGTAGGTTCATCTAGGATTAGAGAGATATAAGGGTATCCATAGATCTCCCAAAGTCTAGTCCAAAGTGTTTGGGGATAATAAATGTTCAATATAGTAAACATAGTGTCATGATCAAGACTAAAAAATATCAATCCTCTAACATGACCAATTATATTACCTCATAGTGGTATACTCCTTGGTGTTTCTAGTTTAGGTATGAGTCCATCAAGGTAAGGAAAAATATTAAGCTACCATATATGTGCTAGGATTCCATCTTTTCAAGACTCATAATTGTTCTTTTATAGGATTACCAAAAAAAGATAAACATAAAACCTATGATATGTTTTCAAATGATAAAATCAAAGAGCAATAACCTTAACACATATATAATAGTTCAAATGAAGTCATCTCATCGAAACAAAAAATTTATATCAAGATGTCCAAGTAATTAAACATAATAAGAAATAGAGAAAAACTAAATAAAGAATACCTAGTTTAGATTCTAGAAATAATTTATATGTAGTTGTAAAGAGTTATAATTTTTTTTTCCAAAACTACAAAAATCACAAAAATCAAAGACACATAGACATTCTTATGAGCACAAAATTCAAATATAATGATCTAAATTTTGATAGGTGATAAACTATACCAACAAAAAAATTATATTATAATGAGACCTACACCACTTGAAGGTACATAGAACTCATTTGATGATATATTATTTATTATTTTAATATTGTATGCCCAACTTATGAAAAACATAAAAAAATTGCTCCCTTAGGAAAAGTTAGGGTTTGGAGCCAAGTGCACAATATAGGGTTGAAAAGTGTACAATATTCCCCTTTTGTACAAAACTACTCTCTTATTGGAAAAATTCTTGAAAAGTGTACAAAAAATCCATAGAGATTAGCACCAACCAAAAATAAATTTAAAATGGTTTACACCAACTAAAAGCTAATTTTTTGAAACATGAAGAGGGTTTTCTAATGGTTTTAGCTACAACTAGCAATATGAAGAATGATGTTGGTTATGTAGGAGTGACCCTCAAGTTGGAAAGTGGTAGTTGGTCAAATTTAGTCTTCTACTAGTCGGTATATGCCACTGGCTAAAAACTTGTGGACCCATGAGTCTACAAGCATGTTAAATTTTGCATGCATAATACACTATCAATACACAAAAAACCCCTTTTTAAATCAAGAATTTTTCGTTTTACAATTTTTTTTTAAAACAATACCATGCAAGAAAAGAAAAGAAAGATTAGTGGTGGCCCTTTGTACAATTTATTTTCCAATTGTATGGATATATACATAGATTTTGATGCATTTTAATTTTCTATTAACTACTCAAATTTTAGCATTTATAAATATATTTCTACATTTTTTTGATATTGTAGATAGAATGGTGAGGTCCATTTTTCTCCAAGATTCTCTAACTTTTCAAAATAGATAAGAATTCATACATCTTGTTTGATATTTTTTTCACTTTGTGCCTTTCCCCTTTTTTCTTGCATATTCCATCAATAATAATTAATTTGAGAAATATTAAATATTTTATCATGCTCAAGAATACCTCTAGTGGTTACATTTCCCCCTTGCAAAGTTGCACTAAAGAACCCATTTGCAAAAATTGTCCAAAATATGGCTTTTTTCCTTGTTCTTCCTTTTCTCTCCTAGATCCTTTTGTGGTTTCAAGCCTCAAGCATAAGTTTGGACCAAGGTTTATGTTTGTCTTTTCTTTCTAATTCATCCTTTTTTCCTTCATTCCTTTTGGGATATTGGGCCCCAAACAGACCTTTGGACCAACGTCGAGATCCATTCCCAAATCTCAATTTCTCTTTCTTCTTTCTCTCTTTCAAGACTTTCAAAACTCTATTCCTCAATTAGAATTTTGGACTAAGTTCTAAGTCCATTTTGGGTCCTTGACTTCTTTCTTTACTCTTTCCTTTCTTCAAATCTTGTCCCATAAAAACTTCAAGTCTTGAACAAACTTTTCTAGATCAATTCCAAAAGTTTTTTTCCTCTCAACTTCTTGCTTCCCCTTTTCTTCTCATTCCCATTATATTTTAGGACCTGATCAAACATTTGCACCTTTGGTCTAAATATTTGTATCCCTTTTTCATCAACACTTCCATTCTTTCTTTTCTCATTGGAAATTTTTATCTTGAAAGGTCATTTGGACTAGGTCCAAATGCCCAAGTTTGATCATGTCTTTGGTTTGTTTCAAACTTTTGGGTCATTAATGGAAATTTGACCCAAAATTCCAAATATTCAGGCCTACTTTCTTTTATCAAGCCTGACTTTTTTCTTGTTTGGAACTTCAGAATCTTTTAGCATTTTTGGACTTTTGGTCCAATTTTCCAAGTCTCATTTTTGTTTTCACTCCCATCACCTAAGGTTCCTTTTGCATTTGATTGGTTTTCACATTTTTTTGGGTTTTTGTTCCCATTGGGTTTTCTCCCTTTTTCTCAATTTGTGAGAGAATGCATTATACATGGGTATCTAACATGGCCTCTAGTTGGGACCCATTTCATTTCTATCTATTTACACTTTTGTGATCTCCCCAAGCATCACTTAAGGGAGGGTGTTAGAGTGAATAATTTATCTATTCATTAAACTTACGTATACTTAGGTTGATGAAGTTAGATAACATCTTTCCTAACTGAATGTGCAACCTTTTAGACCTCTAGAGGCTACTAGGTTATTTGGTAAGCCTCATGTGATACCTTTTTGAGGTTGGAAGACTTTCCATCTCACCTCAAGGTTCACTCAACACTTGGAATCAAGGTTGATGACTTGGTCAAATAAGTTATTGGTTTGCACATTCTTGGTGATCCTAAGGTTAACACCTATAGGATACTTATCTAATCTTTTGTGCCACTTCATGGGGCACTTGTCAATCCACATCATAGGTGGATTGCATCTTCCTTACCTATATATGCAAGGCTTTGTAATCATTGTAATTTTGGTTGACTAATACAATATTGAAAAAATTTCATCATGCTTGTTTCTCATCTCCATAATTTCCTATTTTTTTATAAGAATAACTTACACATATCCTACAAACACAAAGTTCAGTATTTTATTGAGTGTTTTGAAGGTTTTGGCATCCATACTATCCATTGAAATAAAAACAAGCATGCCAAAAACCTTGCATCAATTGGTGCCCAATTTGACATCCCAAACCACATTGAAAATGAAAGGCATTAGTACATTAGGCTTGTTGTAAGGCATGTTGTTCTAGATAACCAATCCAAATGGAAGGTCTTAAAAAATGACCAAACATTTTTCTACAAGAAGAAAGAATTTTATGGTAAGAATCAATCTAGGCTACAAGACCATTATGGTGATTAGATCATTTTGTTGAGAAATAAGAAGTTACCAAAGGGTCTCATCACCCTTGAAAGTATCTTTAACTAAGATGACTAGCTAAGTATAAGAAGATGAATCTATCTGCAAGAAAGGGAAATTACAAGCTAATTATCATTGTAGAAGGAAAAAAATTAAACTTGTGAAAGGTATGCTTGACATCATAACATGAAATATCCTTTAAGATTTGCAATAAATATAGTGATGTAGTTGCATAGAATTATGGAGAATTAAATGGTTTTGACCCAAACTTTCCCTAACATACCATTGAATTGAGTCTTGATGCAAAACCTATGTGGTAAAATAAAATTTATGCAAATCCAAAAATTGATCCTCTAATTAGGAAGGAAGGAAGGACATAATAAAACTTATAGAATCTAACATCAACTTCCACATCAAGTATTATTCATGGGTGGAAAATATTGTCCTTTTCTAGAAGAAAAGTGGGTGAATAAGGATTTGTGTTGACTTTAGATACCTTAACAAGGCCTCTTTAAAGGATCATTAATCTCTCCCCTCCATGGATAAAATTTGTAAAATGTTAGTGGTTCAAAAAGGTTTTCTTTCTTGGATATTTACTCAAGCTACAACTAGATTTTAGTCTAATAATCAAATCAACATAAGACAACCTTTACTACTAACTTAGGTACATATTTCTACTGTGAGATGTATTTCGGGTTAAGGGTATGTGTAGGATCATCATGGAAAAAATAGGCCCTTAAGTGGCAAAAAATTCAGAAAAATTAGAGTTAAGCAATTTGATGTACAAAATTGAATAAGTTATCTATATTATTTCAAAAATATGTAAGAATAGAATCCGTAGAAAATTGAATTTAGTTTCTAAACTACTATGTTTTAAAAAAAAAAAAATCTATTTGTTGAAAATTTGAAATTTCAATGTAGTAGTACTTAAATTTCAAGGAAAAAATAAGAAGTTGGTGTCCTGGTCTCAATTCACTCGAATTTCCAAATGGCAATGATAATATTTTTATACATTCTTAGGTATTATAAGTAGAGGACTCCATATCCCCATGTGATGCACATTTTGTAATTTTTTCTAAGTAAATAATTAATTATGAATTTTCTATTAAAATTTTTAAAAAATATAAAAAACTCGTATGTTTGACCACCTTAACTTGGTCAAAACTTCATGAAATTCATTTTTTTCTTTTTTTAGTCTTATAGTATACGAAACATAGAATGTGACGCGTGTTTTGGATCCAAAAAATGTGATATCATTTGAAAGCTAGAGATTTTTTTCAATCAGCCTACCAATCAGGACTTTAGTCACAATTCAAATAGAAAATGAATAATAATTATTTATTAAATTCAAAGTAAAGCATAATTTATATTGGTGGAAAGATGAGAATATCCTTTAAAAAACCTTTTTGTTTCATCAATTTTGGGTAAAAAAAAAGTCGTTAGACACATACCCTACACATACCCATCATATCGCCACTTTTTGGCCCATCATGATCTTGCACATACCCTTAACCATTGATGGATCTATATTTTAGAGGGATAAGGACATTAAATTTCAAGGTGTATTCAACAAACTTATTGTTACCTGATTTTTAGCTTTTAGCTAAAATCAGGTAACTTGGTGTTTATTCTTTTGCATTGTTAAACATTTAAAAGATAAACCATAAGTTTGCTAGGTTAATTCAATATGCCTAATAGTGACTGTCAAATGAATAGATTACATTTTGTCATTTCAATGTTCCAATTACAGCAAATGATAAAGAGAATCATAGATATACTTGAATGTAGTCTTTTATTGATAATCCTGAAGTGTACATGTTCATCACAAGCCAAGGGACTAACTCTCTTATTCAATGAAAATATGAAGCAATTCATAAATGAATAAGTAAAGTAAACAAACAATGTGCATATAAGAATGAAACAAGTCATTGCCTAAGAATGATTGGTTACAGGTTGCCCAACTACTCTGCTGCTACCTTGGACTTCTTGTGTCCTCTCCAGCTCCGTAGTGCTCCTATCCCCTGCATCTAAAAAAGCAATGATATTAGAGAGAGGCTCTAAGCAATGAAAGATTCAATCCTTATATACACACCTACCTATGCATGTATAAATTGATCCATAAGTGCATAAAATAAGCATGAAAACCTTAGATATCTTGGAAAACAAAGAAGCCATCAAACACATCCAGCATATGCATTTACTTTCTAAATGTTTGCTTCATGTACAGATTTAGGACAAGTCTAGTTACTGTTCTGATTCAGATTAAATATAGTATGTAGGTTAAATGTGGCTCCCACAAGGGTAGAGATCAACATGATTTGAAAGAAAAAATAAATTGAGAAACTTGATCAAATATTTAACTATTATCAATGCATTAAATCAATATGGAATCACACTAGTTGATAAAATTTCATTAGTAGATTCAAAATATGCAACATATTGTGCTAATATGTCCTTCAATCTTCCTAAGAAGATCCATGATCTATTTATAAAGGAAGTGACTTCATAGATGCATCAAGTTCAATTATGCATCTTTCGAATAATGAGGAAGCATTTCAAGATGTTGTCAAGGCCCTCTCACTATAATCCTATTGGGCATTCACACATAACATAGGAAGGTGAGCTTTTAGGTCACCCACATAGGTGACATGTGGCTGTCCAATAAAGTTAAAATGAGGAGACTATGTGTATATTTATTACACATAAAAAAAAAGAGAGAAATGGTTCAATCAAGGTCATGATACAAGTACAAGGAAATCACCTTTGCAAGAGCTATACGAGGCAAATGGAATGAATAGTGTTAATTCATAGGTCTACTTGTAGAAATGAATGAAATAAGCGAAGGTCATTGTCATTCATAAGGACAGTAAACAATGCATGCTAGAATGGTCTCATGAAGGACAAAAACCATGAATGTATGC
>VDFB02000002.1:135807541-135971207 GCA_007258455.2 Sequoia sempervirens | reverse complement strand
GTACATCTCAGTCTGGTGCACCAACAATTGTTGTAGGGGAGGCATCTACACAACCCCCAATACTTCAACAAACTATTGGGAAGTACCAATTGCAACTTTATCAAAGGATCCTAAGCTATCAAAAGGGAAAGAAGTTGAGATATAAATTCATGAGGTAGAGATAGATTCAAAGGCTACCCACTCTAATAAGGAGGCTCAAGTTGATGACAAAGAGATGGAAGAAGTAGGTAGTGAACATGTCCTCGCCCTTGAGGATGAATACAAATTATTTGAAGAAACCAAAAAGGTTGATGAGGACAGTGAAAAAGTTGAGGCTACTACCAAGCAACAAGAAGAGGATGTTGCTAGGGCCAAGACTAAAGAATTGGCAAGAATTTAGAAAGAGAAAGAGGACTTGTTGTTGTAGCAAAAAGAGCAAGAGCTAAAAATGAAATAGAAAGTGATAAGCTTGCTTTACTTTAGAAAATCCATGACTTATAAGGAAAGAAAGCTCGCCAAAAAAGGGAAAAGGAAGCCTTGGAGGCTAAGCTTAAAATGACTAAGGAAGTGCAAAAGAAGAAAGTTGAGGAAGAATGCTTGCTTAAAGAAAAGGAAGATATAGAAGTAGTAGAGCATGAAAAGAAATCTAAAATACTAGCAGATAAGATAGCAAGATTAGAAAAATATAAATAGGAGATGTATGAGGAAAAGAGAATTGAAGAAGAAATATTGAAAAGGGAGCTTGAAGCTAAAAGACTGGAAGATGAAAAGGAGAAGGTGGAGGGGGAAAACAACAAGAGGTTGAATCACAACCTAGGACACTAGTAAGGAAACCCCTCTCCCTTGTTACTTCATCTTCCACACAACTAGTTACTCCACCTATTGCTCCTACATGGCTGAAATTGGATTTGGAGAAGAGGCCAAAAGTGCAACCCCAACCATTGGATTGGGATAACATCATAAAGGAAATTGAGAAAGAAAGGCCAAAGAAAAAGGATAGAGTCCTTCATTCCACTAGTCTTACAGATGCTGGTGAGTTGATTGGCGAATGTGCTATTCCCATGGTGGAGAAAGATAGAGAAGATATGCAACTGGTTGATTACCAATTGGGATCTGTAAACTTGGGGAGGCCAACGAGGAACCAGCATATGAACTTAATTGATATAGTGGCATCATCCACCAAATCTAGGATGATAAAGGACAAGCAAAGGAAAGATGAGCTTAAAGGTCAATTAGACCAATTGCATAAATTTCTCAAAGATGTGTCTACTTTTGATAACCAACAAGTTGCAGCTCTAGATGCTCCAGTGTTATTAAGTAAAAAGGAAGCAGATGACTTGATACAAATGAAAGAGAAATCCAAATGCTTGATAAATGGATTGAATAGTTGAATAAATAAGTGGATGAAACACTTCTTGAAGGTTTCATAATTCATAAAAATGTGGTACAATTAATTGAGGAAGTAGATGCTAATGTTGCTGCTCTAGAGAAAGAGGAGGAGGAATATAGGGGGTATGTTCAAAAGTTGAAGGAGATTGGAAAGCTTCCAAAGAAAACACTTTTGGAACAGTCAATATTAGAAGAAGATAATGAAGGGTTTATAGAAAAGACTCACAATATCATAAGTTACAAGTCCTTCTCCATTTATCAGCATAATGATCATCTTCAGCTAGTGGGAAAGAACTTGAATGAGCAAGTCGATGAAGTGGAGGCAGCAATTTCCATCATAGCCAATGTGGACATGCATGTAGAAAATAGCTTATCTCTTGATAATTTGAAGGAGAAATGGAGCAACAGGTTTCAAGAGATGATGCAAAAGGGAGATAATGATAAAGGATTTATGTTGGATAAGCTCATTGATGTTAGGGGAGAAGTAATGGCTGCTAGGAAAGAGTTGAAGAAAATGAGAGATGTTTATGAAGTAGCTGCTACAAAAGTAAAAAGTGTTAAGTTTGAGGACAACTATCTTGATGGTCTAGATGCAACTATGATTCAATAGGTTTTTAATGCCTACGATGAGTATGTTCAAGAACAAGATGCAACAAATGAGTTGGCATAGTCTCTTTACAATTGGCTTCCATAAAACTTGGTCAACAATACCACTAGTCTCCTTCCTCTTCAATAGTCAAAGGATTATTTCAAATCCCTGATTCCTTGTGGATTTATCCTCCTTCCTTAGTGAATTTTTGATGAAGATGTTCTCCCAGTCAAAGGCAAAGGATTGTGGAGTAGTGCTTATCTCTGTTTTGGATCGCCTCCCTCAAGTCTTGGGTCTCCTATTTTCTAGTTTTAGGCCTTATCTGTTATTGAGTCTGAGGACTATAAAGTAAATTAAGAATGAAATTGTAAATTTCAGCTAATTGAAGCCAAATTGGCCACCTTAGAAGAGACAGTGATAGTGTTTAGCTTAAATTTAAAGATTTCATTCAAGATACTTTGATACAGTTTTACTTCAATTTATGCAATTTCAATTTATGTTTAATAGTTTAAGTGATGATGTCAATGACAATGGTAATCTATATGCAAGTGAATTTTTTTGTGCATAAGTGGTTCTTATTTGATAAATATTAGTAGAAGAATCTAGATTTCAAACTATTTCATTGAATTGTCTATGAGTGTGGATTTATTTATGTCTGTTGATATGCTATTTTGATTAATGAGTGTATGTGTTATGGGATTTCTAAATGAAGTTATTGTGAATGATTGAAGTAGTGGTACTTTGCATGATGAATGTATGTGATAGCATAGCTTATGCTATGGATTGCATCATAACATGGTTTTAGTAGATTAGTATTACACTCATTATATGAATGCATGTCTGGATTTGAGTAAATTAACATTTGTGATTTGTTGTTCTAAAGCCCTGATCTATCTTTTTTTGTTTTGTTAAACCCCTAAATCTTAGATTTAGTTGTGGATTTCAGTTTGTATTCCTCTTACTAGAAATCCCCTTGCATATTATAGCCATATTGACCACTTTGTGAAATAGAGGTGTTGTGAACCAACGCCAAAAACCTTGGGAGGTAGTCAATTTAATAGTTGATTGTCTTTTTCAAGAGAGGTGAGGTACTTTATGTAATAACTGCATGTCGTGTATCAACTTGGCATATCAATAGCTAGTAGTAGAGACACACTCCTTAATGAATATCAAAAACCTCCCACTAAATCAAATTTTTTCCAACACAACAAATAAGAAATCTCATGAGACCTTGTCGTAGGATTTTGAGATGTCCAACTTGAGAGCCATACCTAGGTTTTTATAGTGCTCCATGGAATGGATAATTTCATGAGAGATAATGGATGCATCTAGAATCTATCTCCCTACTACAAACCCTTTCTGGTTTCTAGATATTAGTTTTTCCAGCAAGGGCTTTATATTATTGACCATGATTTTAGAAAATATTTTGTACAAAGTAATTCAAAGAATTATTAGGTGATAGTTGGACATAGAATTAGGATAATACTTCTTAGGAACAAGAAAAATATAAGTAAAATTCCATTGTATCAGGATTTTACTAGATCTGAAGAAGTCTTTGGAAACTAGGAGGAGGTTGTTAGCCATAATATCACAAAACTCTCAAAAAAAGCTAGAGGAAAGTTGTTTGAGCATAGGGATTTGAAGGCTCCAAAGGAGAAGATAGCCAATTTAACCTCTTGCAAGGTCACCCTAATTTACAAAGACTTAATTTCCTCATTGAGAATCAACTTAGGCATAACCTCCACTAGAGAGTCCAGATCGTTAGGTGAGGAGTGCTAAAGTAATCCATCTTTTGAAGAAGGAGATGACTTCATATTCTAAGTCTTCATCTTTAATAGTAAGGAGGTCCTTGTTATCCTTAATAAGAGAGTAGATCCTATTTCTTCTTCTATTTATAATTTTTGTTGGTGAAAGAACATTGTATTCTTATCACCTTCATTCAACCACTACACCTTAGAATTTTGTTTCTAGAAGATCTCCTCTTTCCTAGCAATTCAAAACCATTCATTTCTTAATTTATTTTCTCTGACAACTTTTCCTCATCAATAGCACCAACATCCATCTTATCTTGAATAGATTTAAGCTCTTGGAGGATATTTTTATTTGTTTCAAAGATATTTGCAAATGTAAATTTTTTTGAACCTTGGACATTATACCTTATTCTTTTAATTTTTTTAGCTATTTGAAATGGGGGGTACCTTGAAATAGTAAATTCCACTACAACTTAATAAGGTCTTTGAAGTCCAAGTCTAGATTCCACATTATCTTGTATCTCAAGGGGAAGGGGCCAAGCTTATTTTTTCCTCCCAATTTAAAGCCAAGTCACTGAGGTATGAGGTAGACCTTGGAAAAGAAAATAACTAAAGTATGGCCAAGATATCCCAATCTCCAGAGATCAAAGCTCTATCCAATTTCACCTAGATAATATTTTGACCATTATGTTTTTTCGACCAAGTGAATTTGGAACCTGAAAGTTCCACATCAAGAAGACCCTGATTGGAGATGAAAGTGGAAAAATAAAACATTTATCAAAGAAGTCCTCTAAAACTATGAGATTTTTCAAAGGGTATAGGGGGTATTAAAGTCTCTAGCAAGCATCCACTTCTCATTCAGATTGTTATACATGAGGACAAACAATGAATCTCACAAATAATTCCTAGCAACCCTAGAGTTTGAAGCATAAATATTGACAAGGTACCACTCAAACCTAGTTCTACTATATTCTAAAGAAACTTCTAAATAGTTTCAATTACTAAATCCTTCCTTACCGATCAATCTATCTAGATTCTGGAGGATAGCAATTCCTCTTGATGCACCTTCAACATCAAAAACATAGTAATGAGCTTTAGGCCAAAAAAATTTCACCATCTTATCAACATATCCTTTCTCATCTTGGTCTCCTATATTAACAGAACATCATTTTTTAGGTAAATAATAGAACTCTTGAGAATATATTGCTTAAGGGGACTATTAAGTCCTCTAATGTTCCATGATGTAATCTTCATGGAAAATATTAAAAGGGACTAGAAAAGCCTTTCCCTATCCCAAGGGGAGGAGAATCCCCAATTACTTCTTTTCTTTGAACTCATTTGAGAGCCTCTCCAGGGTCGTCTACTTCCTTGAGGTGATATCTCTTACTGCTTATCTGAGTCTAACCTCCTTAATATTCACTCTATCCACTTTTGAATCATTCCCCATATCCATTCTCTTCTTCTTCTTGAATTTTCCATTCACCTAATTCTAGGGGTCTTCATTAACCTCATTTGCAAGAGGTGAAGAAGGAGACAACTCTTTAAAACCTAGGATAGCTAGTGAGTCTTGCATGTTCACATGTAATGAATCTTGAGAGGCCGAGTCCTCCTTGTTCAAAGAAACACAAAGGTTGAAGCCTTTATTCAAAACTTTGGAATCCGTTGGAGAGAGGGAGCTCTCCCCCATGGTAGGTTCACCTTCATAGATGATTTGACCCATCCAAGAGGTGTGAGTAGCACCAACCAATGACATGGGCTTGTCTTCCTTTATTTCTACTTCCTTCTCAAAAATCCCTTTTGGACCCTTATCCCTACCCCCAACTAGCTTTGGGGAGTAAACCGGAGGAGAGCAAACAAAATCCTCCTTATTTTTTTGGAGAGGCATCTTCTTACAGGTGTTATTGAGATGGTAAAAATTTCAAAAAAAGCTAACAATATATCCTTGCATTCTCATATTCCAGAACTTGGGTCTAGGACCCGAACTTAGCATTCAAGGTATTGAAGTGTGAAGAATGCTATTAATGGAAAATTTAACACAAATTCTAGAAAATACAAGCCTAGATCTCCATGAAATGACTTTGTACACAACCAACAGACTTTTGAAGGTGTTAGTGATCCCTTGAAACACCTTGTTGTTCCAGAACTCAAGGGGTAAGCTTGGAATCCTAACCCAAGAAGGAGAAATTGATCCCAGGTCCACCGAGGGGTCTAAGGAGAGCTTCCATTTACACAGTTCCAAACAATTCTTAAAATTCTTGTCAAACACCCAGGGACCTCCCATAAGAATAAAGACAAAATCTTCTTGGTTGTTAAAGCTAAATAGGAAAAGGCCATTTGACATAGCACTCACAATAGTCTCACCTTTATGAGTCCAAACTAAGTCCATTCACCTACATTTTTGGTCCATATTGGCTTGAAGGATAAGAACCTCCAAACTAACAAAATTTGAAGGCTACCAATAGATTCATCCATTATTTCATTTGGGACAAACACTTCTTGACCCTCCACCACATAACACTCCTTTGTCTCAAAGGAGGAGAATAGTTCCCTTTTAGAAATAGATGAGTTTCCCACTAGTTTTTCCATATATGACTTTTGATTCCTTCTCAACATTGAGGAACCAACTTCATGATGAATACTAACAATACCATCATCCAAAGACTTAACACCTACCACAAAATATTTTGACCTTGAGGAGCAAGCAACTAGAGTCAAGGTGACAACATTGCCACCTGTTAGAGAGGAAAATGTCCTAGAAGGAGACACCTATTGGGGCCCCCCACCCAACTTTGCCATGGATGAAGCAACATCACAAAAATTTAAAAACCAACTCGCGTGCACAACAGTAGGGACTCTGGATTGAATTATTGATATTTGATGTAGATGTTATTATCAATTAGATTTGCACCACTGCTGAGATGCAAGATTCAACAATCTCTTGAAACATGGGGAAACCTTCTTCAGATGTGGGTGATCTGAACGAAGAAGGAATCTTCAGAGTGAGCTGATTCTCTGAAAGATTAATCCTATTCTAAATATCTCTGAAGGAAAGAGTTAGAAAGATAACTTGAAAATAAAACCTATGACTTATGGTCCACAAAACTTAGCAATAACTTTGATAATTTCTCTCACAAAACAGTCTAATATTTCTCTCACAAAACAATCTTCAGAAAAATAGCAATGAATTCACAATCCCTCATGAACAATAGTGCAAAATTGATTTGCATGAAGGTTCATAAGTAAACACAGCATGCAACCTGCAACAATGAACTTTTTGCATCGATGATATGCAATACTTAGGACATAAAGAGGATCTATAAACAGAATCACAACATCAATATCATACTAAAATTGCAAGTTGAGACAGAAATTGGAGATAGGAACGTTGCTTTTAATTAGATCAAGGAGTGAAACTCTCAAAACTGAGTACAAAAGTTTACAAGCTCCAAAGTGTTAAGAGCCATAAATTGTATCCTACTGAACTGAGAAGAAGGAAAAGACTAAGTCTTCTCAAAAAAATAACTCTCAAGAAACCCTAATCGAGGAGCTTAGAAAAGCTCGAGGAAAAACCTTCAAAGCGTCTCAAAGGCGCATAAAAGCAAAAAGCACACGCTTTTATGATCAAATTGTAAAGCCTCTAAAAATAGGCTGAATATGCTTTAAAAACCAGAAAAACACCTTATCTCTCCAAGATGAGACTCAAATCCAACCAAGGGAAAAAGTCAATACAATCTGCAAAAAATAGCAAGAAATCATAAAACAATTTATAAAATATTGTTTTACAATTCTGCTTTACATCACTGCAGATTTTACAATTTTCCTATTTTTACAATTAAAGATTGCAAAATATTTTGCAAAAAGAAATACAACCTTATCTCTCCATTACAATGCATTGATTTTCTTTTAAAAAAAATCATAAAATATCAAAGCATATTATTCTCACAATACTCTAATTGATTTCTCAAAAATCAATTGAAAATAAATCCTTAAGTCATGAGTGATATTAACCTTAGGTCATAAGATATTTACCATTCAAACTTTAATTGACTTCCTTCAAAATCAATTAAAAATAAATACCTAAGGTATAGACATCCTTCATTCTCCACTAAGGAAAAGGCATTATCAATCACAAATTTCCTTAAGTCCACAACCTCCTTTCAATAACAAATAACCCTAAACCCTAGGAAAATAACTCCATCACTCCTCAAAGCTTGACTTAGGCATATGAAACTTCAGCCACTAAACATTAGCTTCAGATTTCAATAAATCACAATGCAAAAATAACCCTAATTCGAATTTCCCATGTGCTATTGACAATTGTGAATATTCTAGATAATCATAAAGTTGGCTCGAATTAGGGCATGAGAAAAAGATGTCAAACCATAAAAATGATTTCATTTTGCACTCATAATTTTGAAGAAATTGAGCTTTGCCTGAGAGAGCACGCCACCATGATTGAACTCAGTTTGAGCTCGTGTGCTCAAGAGTCTTCACTTTTGCCTTCTGATAGTCGAATCTTGACTGGGTAAGCTTGATTTGTTTACTATTATGACTTTACTGCTTCATTGAAAGAACAAGAAAGGCCATTAAGGCCACAGCCTGCTCATGCTTGTCTCTGACTTTCTTTTACATTCCTATGCTTTGTTCTTCTTGGCCGATATGCACGAACTCGGGCTTTTTCTGGAGCTCCATGAGAAAACTTGTTTGAGGGTTCTCATTCCTTATTGCACACAAGGTAATATAGCTTCTATGGCTTCTCGTTTGAGTTCATTTTGGTCTTGTGGCCGCGGCTAACACAGTCTCTAATGCATTTATTTATATTTTCTGTGCTCACTTTAAATCTGGGCTTCCTTGGGCACCATACATAAGCTCACCTTGGGATCTTACTTTAAGAGAGCTTGAGTCTTGGTTTTGGGCTCTTTGTGTTTTCCTCCAGCCGTGGCTATAAGCACTCTCTACAGACTCGAACTGGTAAGTTACTTCGCTCTAAGCCGCATTTTCTTCTTTAGAAACCTAAAGAACCTCTGTTTTACTTATGAATCCATGCCATGCTCAAGCCGCACCATGTATATGTTGAAAATAAGTTTCCAAATAATTATTGGGCTCAATTCACTATGAATTCTCTTCACTTCTATTATTTCATGTAAAATCCACATATGGGTTGTCTCTGGAAGTTGCAATTTCTGTGTTTAAAACCAAACCCCAAATGTGGGTATATGAGAAATAAAATCTGCATATTCATTTTGTATGATATTTATGGGCTCGACCCAAAAGACCAGTTGTCTATTTCACACTTCTGAAACAAAAAGAACCATATGGGTATTTGCTATCTGTGAAGAAAATGCACTCCTCTTTGTATTCTAGTTTTGATTCATGATAATTTTTTACTTCTTTTGCACTTATAGTCGCAAAAATTAGACATGGCATTCATTACTAAAAACTGGGCTTGACCCATCTCTTATTTCTACATTTTATGTGAAATCCCCACCATGTAACCCATTTGTGATATGAAAAGTCTGCACGTTTCAATAATTTTGTAAAATATGAGCTTCTTTTAGCATCCAAATTCTTCAATTTTCACCATACGGGCATCTAGGAACTTAGAGAAATCTGTCATTTCATTACACAGGTATACCACCATATGAAAAAATTGAAAGTTCTTTTAAAACCTTCTTATATCTGTACTTTGCTTACATCTTGTAGAGTTATTCCCGTACTCCTGTATTTGTCTCTTTGTGAAGAAAAAGAACCACAGGTTCATGAATGCTGGAAATGTATCTGCTGTTTGCATTACTTAAATGTTGACTTCATGCTATTTTTCTTGAGACAAAACTTGTCATGGGCTTTCAATATTATAAAGAAGTCTGAACATAACAAACCCACATGAATTTGTTGAAACCTTCATGCTCTTGGCTAGCTAATATAATTGTTTTCCTTCTTGCACATAGAAACCTCTTGGTTGAATATGTAGATCACATATTCAATGTATACTCTGCTTTACTCTATGCAAAGATTTAATTAAAAGACTGCAGCTACATGGATTGCATTTCCTTGACTGTTTCAGCCAGCTAACATTCCCTGTTCATTCTGGAAACAACTTTTCACCTTGTAATTCCTGATGGTGTATTTATATTATTAGCCAAACTAGAACTGACTACTCATTTACCATTTGAATGCAATGTCTGTCCCCTCATACTCTTGGGCTTCAACTTGGCACTCTTCATGCATTTTTATGCTCCACTTAACAAACTATTCCATAAATTTGTTCTCTTCTAAGATGAAAATTAAAAAAAAACTTCTTCATTAAGGCATAATGTATGCCTATTCACTGTCCTTGGTTGTGAGAAAGAACACTGATGAACTGAACCTTGCATGACATATGATCATGATGAACAAATATTACTGTAGTGAAAGAACATGAACCTCACAACAACGTTTGATATAAATGTACTCAGTTAAATGATTGAGCGGATTAAACTCACTGTTCACCTGTAGCTTTCAGAAAGCATTAACCTGATTGTTATGAATGCATAGTTGGTTTAATAGCTTGATAGATAACTATGCTTAACTCTTTTAGTTGTATATCATTTCTTTTCTTGATGAATATGATGATGTAATTACTATCTCTTTATCAACCCACTTGTAATGAGTAAGGGCAACATGCCAAACTCTACCCTTGTGGGAGCTCATTTTTCTCCACATGCTTGGTCTTCAAATAATGATCAGCTTTGTGATTTTCCCTATACTTGCACAAGGAAACAAACAATGTTAGCATAAAAATAGGATATGATGACCATGTTGATGTTTCTCCTTCAACTCATTTCTTTGCACTTTCACTTTTTGATTGTTTCAGTGTATAATTGATAACAGGCTGCACTATTGTTGGTGATTCATATAGGTGTCTTCATAATTGGAGCCTCTGACATCCCCCTCTTTTACTTACAGGTCAATGGAGCTCAAGAAGACAAAGGTGCACCATTTCAACGTCGACCATCGGCCAATCAAGCAATGATGATTATGTCGTTACTTATGTGACTTCTTTTGCATCTTCCATAGTGTAGTGTGCTATTAGTTATGCACTGTGACAGTCCCATCCACAACTTGTGTGGATATTTGATTTCATCTTATGCTTTTCATTTCGAAAAGAAAATGCATTTCAATGGAATGTTGTATTATCATTTGGATTCTTGCAATCAAATGAAGCTATGTAAATATGAATTACTTCATGAAATAAATGAAAGCATTTAAAATGCTCTGTTGTTTATATGCTTAATTATGTACTTCATTTAATCGTAAAACATTGAATAGTACTTCTGAAACTTAGTTTCTTCTTTTTAACACACAACTGTCACTTGACAAACAATGAACATGATGCAAGCAACACTTAAACATAATTTGTAATTTCACCTTAAGATATAACAATGTTCAACCAGCTCCACCAATTGAGATGTAGTGAAAAAAATTAGTAGGATTATGTTGACATATTTTCCCTAAAACACAACCCTCTTTTTGAGGGAATTATATTATGACTATGTATTATGATAAAAGACTATGAGAGAGTGAATAGGAAGTTACAATAGTGTGTTGTAGGTTGCATTCATTCAATTTGTGGGATGAAATGAGTAGGACTGGTTGTTTCTCTATGGATGTAGCCCATTTTGGGTGAACCACATATATTCATGTCTTTGTGTTTGTGATTTATTTTTGCAATCATTTTTTATTTTTTATTTCTTTGCAATCCTTCTCCTAACACTTTCTAGGATTGACCTTTCTCTCAAATTTTTCATTACAAAATTTGATTCATGTGAGACTTGATGCATAGAACTGCCAAAGAATGGCTATCTTGGACTAAAGCCAAGTATAAAAAAATGGCTTCCAATAAAGACTATTGAGTCTTTTCATATTCTTCTTAAGTCACTTCCTTTGGAAATGATTCCCAAAATTGTAATTAGATACACCAAACCTTAGTGCAAAGATTAATAAATGGTATGTGGATAATTCTTTCTACAATTGCAAGCCTTGTAAAGGTAATTCATGGCTCTCTCCACATTTGTCCATGGTTCAAAATCTCAATAACATATATTGAATGCAAAATCTATAGCCACTAACAATATGGTGATTTCATACAATTTGGTTAACCACTTTGGAGCCCAACCTTGCTTTTTATTCTTCAAGAATTTTTACTAGGGTTTCCACTTTAGATCTCGATTTGTCTAAGTGTGTCTAATCTTTGTGATCCTTTTTGTAATCATTTGGATACACTCAAGAAATTTTTCAAATTTACACACAAAATCAAAATGTTTGAATTTATATACATGATATCTTTCACTATTTTAGACTTGAATACTTTACATAACACATAATTCTTATAAATGACTAACTACAAATAATGACTTAAATTCATCCAAATTTGACATACCTAAATAAATAAAAAGCAAAAACAAAAACAAAAACACTTATATTCAATATTCGCCAAAGCTAACTCTTGGTGATAGAGATTTTCCCTCGTATACTAATTTAAATTAATACAATATTCAGACCCAAGCATACATGATTTGGGCTCAGCCACCTAGTCCAAATGGTGCTGGGTGCGAGATACTTTGAACAAAATTTAGAATTAATGCAATAAGTAATGATGAAACAAGACCTATGAAACGTGTCTAGGTAATATACTTGTAGAATGAATGGAAAAGTGATTAATTTCAGAGGATTACTATTCGCCCTAAAAGGTAACTAACTTTACAGGGTTACTGTTCATCTGGAAGACGATAAATGTTTGATAGTTACATGATTTGATGTAAGCACTGTTTATGACATTAGAAAATTTTCAAGACAGTTTTGAGAGAAGCTTATCTGAAGTTTCCTTAATGAAAATTTGGAGGGTTATATAATGTAAGAGCGTTGGAGAAACATCAGAGAAGTTTCTCTGAAGTTTCTTTAAAGGAAATCATTTAAAGAAATTTCATTGAAACTTCTCTGAAACTTCTCTGATGTTTCTTCAATGTCATAAACAGCGTTTTCTTAACAGAAATTTCATAGAAACTTCACTGATGTTTCTCTAATGTCATAAACAACGCTCTTATATCAAAACATGTAACCTTCTAAAATTTATCATCTTCCATGGCAAACAGTAACCCTCTAGAATTTATCACCTTTTCATTATATTACCTAGACACTCTTTTATTTGTAGGAGAATCTAATGTCGAACGAACTGTAACCCTCTATTCCCCTGTAAAGTTTTCATTTTTTATGCGTTGGGTGACTTTATTTTCGCGGACAGAATACGACATCGGATGAGGATACTACTCGCAGGAAGAACCATTTCCTGTTGTGGTTGATCAATTGCTAGCTATTTTTTATAAAGTTATATTCATTAAAATCAGAAGGGAAATTAGGCATAAATTCGATGATGCTAGTTAATTTTGTGTGATATGATCTATAAAATAATTATTAATTGTCAACAATTTTGGAGAGAGCACATCAAATATTATCTTATATATTTTTTTAAAACATAGAAGAACTGTATGTGTTTTTATTTTAACATCTTAATCACTATCATTTTTTCTAGTAGTTTATAAACTAAATTTTGAGCAATATCAATCTTTTTCTTGTCATGTCTTCAAATTCTTAGTATAGTTATCTACCATTATTCATCCAAGATCAACTTTTATTAATTTCTAAATGATGTGATCACTGTTGATCCCCTGTTTCTATGCACATATTCTTATAGAAGTTATAAAGGTCTATTGGTGAGGGTTTTCCAATAATTTTTATAATAACACTGAAAAACAAGTCTAAAAATAGTATCAAAAAGTATGAGACATTATTGAATCTCACTTTAGATGGTAATTTATCTCTTATCAATCTAGTTTACAATAAGGATCTTGCAAGCTTATCTAAGAATCTTCATTCTATAACTACATACACCAAATTGAAATAACTAAATTTAAAATATTAAATCAACAATGAAAATATTTATGTTTTCTAAGATTAAAAAAAAAAATGCTAAAAAGAAACACCGATTTATTAATAATAAGATAAATTCTTATACTTATTAAATAATGAAATGTTAAAAATAAATTATTCTATAAAATCAAGTGTGGTATTAAAAAGAATTTCATAAATGAACAAGTGTCACCTAGTGGTGAGTACTTTCCTTTGTAGTATTGTAATTAGAGATTTGTAGAGTTGGAATAAAAATAAATATAAGTTTAATTAATGTGAATAAAATTAAATGTGATTTTTTTTTTAATTGTTGTATTTTAGTTTTGACTTTTTAATTTTGTGTTTTGTTTGATTAATAGTGCTGGATTTTTTATATGTTTTAGTATAATGTAATGTAAATATCTTGTTTGATGTTAAATATTTGACAATAAAATAAATTGGAATAAATGTTTATTGTTTGGTGTTATTTTTTTTCAAAAAAAAAATTGAATACATTTGAATATTTATATAATGAACCCATTCATTGAAAGAAGGAATTAGTTTATGAATTATTTATACTATACATAACTATGACTAATAAAGTTAAAGTTGAGTTTGTTCTTTAAAATACATATTTGCTAAACATTAAATAATCAAATGATTTATTATTAAAAATAATTCTTAGATTGATTCTAGTTGATTTTGAATTTGATAGTGAAATTTTTATATTATAACACCAAACAATAAACATTATAGAATCCTTAGAAAATGACATTTATGTTTTGAATTTTGAAATGATGTAAATTACTAAATATATAATTTAGAGTGTATTTTATGTTATTTTTCTTAGAAAATTAAAAAATATTTGAATATGTTTTTAACAAAATTGATACTATAATGTAGATGTTGAAAAAATTATTTTTTCCCTTTAATTTTTTTGGGTGTATTTATAACATGAAACTCTAATATATGGATTTTTTTTCACACTTTGATAAACATATATTTTTAAATAAATCTTGAATGTTGCATTTACTAAAAAAAACCTATTTTCATTTGACATCACCTTGTGCCCTAATTATTTATCCAAAATTATAATTAAAAATAACATTTCCACATAGAATCTTTTATCTAGTGTATCATATTTAAAAATAAAATTTTAAAAATGATTAAACTTTAGTATTTTTTCTTAAGAATCATCAAACTTATATTTGTATTTGAGTAGTCTATTTTTTACTGAAAATAAAAATAAAATAGAATATAAAAATAATTCAAGCTGACAATGAATTTTTGAAATATAAAGCGAATATATACAAGGGTTTTTCTTATACTTATTAAAAAAATTATGGTAAAAACTATTGAAATATCATTTTAAAAATAATTTTAAGCTTTTATTAAATGGGTTCTAAAGTAGTGCTGAATATATATATTTAGTCAACACTTCTAGTTAGAAAATTTGTGTCTCATTATCAAACTGCCTAGAATGAATCTCAATACACCATATGTTTTGACCCAAGAGTGATTTTTAGTTGGAAATACTTAAATTCCTTGTGTTCACTTAAGTTGGTTGAAAGTGTGTCAGAAATTTATGCTTTTACTCAAACTACTCACAATCAACCAAAATTGAACAAATATACTCATTTTATATACTCAAATAGATGCCAATTTTGGGCATGTGTAAATAATTAAATAATGGGAATCTATCCATTGAAAATTAAATGTAAATTAATCATAGCCTCATCAAAGGGCATCAATAGTTGATAACATGATAACACATCATTGTATAAAATAAGAGATTGAATTTTCCACAAATCTTTATAATGACAAATTAACATAAGATTGTAGATTTAGACATGGGCCTTTAAGGACACAAGAATGAAGGAATATAGATAGGAAGGAATCCCTATATTTAATAATGAGCATATATGTGCCACATCTAGATAAGGAAAAGTATATATATTTATGAACATTGTTGGTTTAAAACATTTTTAATTTTATTTGAAATCATACAATTATTTCTCTTTCCTTTATTATTAAAGAAAATAAACATTATGTTATACCTAAATATGAAAATCCTAAAGACATCTACAACTAGTAGCCAATAACTTGTTTCCGACATTTTCAACAAAACTATTGCCACAAATCTTGGTTTTGAATTTTTATAGATGCATCTACTTGCTTAGTGATGAATGATAGGAAATCATTCTTAAAGGATTTTGAGGTCTATTTGGTAGGGCACTTATATTGGCACTACTCTTGAATTTTAATTTGTGGAAATATTTAGCTAGTTTCTTACTAATGTTGTTTCTTAGAAGCACATCAAGGGTACTTCCCTTCCCAATTTCAAACCAAGAGCTTGTAAATGAACACTTTTGCAAATTATTTCTCTTGAAGGAAGACAATAATTTTAAACAAACTTTTCTATGTCTTGATACTTTCTATTTAGCTTCAAGATTAGTGTATAGTGGTAGAAAACCCAAATATATTGTCAATCTTTCCTTCCCAATCCCCTATACCTCAATATATTTTTGCTAGAAATAGATTGATCATGGTGAGACAATGATGTTTCCTAGCATCATTTTGTGTTTCTATTCATCTTATTATTTTGTTTTGGAATCTATTAGTGCTCATGCTGAGAATAAGTTGTAGTAGTAGATAATCAATTTTGACTTTATTCTGTTATGAATTTTTGGATTTTTCTAAGGTGTTTGCAGCCACTCATGTTATTACTCTTCTTGGTGTGCTCCTTCAGAGGCTTTGTAGTAATTTTTTTTTTAAAAAAATTAGAGATTTTTTATTGACTTTCTTTCTAGAAAGGAAAAGGCTTTGAAAAAATCACATAAAATTATGTTATTGTCTTTGTGAATTTGGAGGGCTTAGTCTTTGTAATATCCATTGAAGGTTGGCCCTATGTGCTAAATGGATTATTAGAGGACACATGGAGGGAATGGGGCTTGAAAAATATTATATTGATGTTGCATTTACTTTTTGGTCATGCATGATAATCAATCTTGGAAAAGGCTTGGATTTCATTCCATTCTCTCTAAGAAGGTGCTTGTGCAAATTTAAGGCATTCTTGTATAAAAAAAAGATGGAAACATTGCTAACATATTAAATATTACTAACTTTGGAACGTAAATGATTTTAAAATTGGGATTTATATCAACCAACATAGTTTTTAAAAGTATAATATGATCACTTGAACATTTTTCTCTCAAATTTTTATATTGAGAGTTTTGATTGTGAGATTTGATGTACATAACCACTAAATAATGCCAACCTTAGCCTAAATGTCAAGTTTAAATATATGGTTTCCAATTAATATTTTTGAGTCTTTCCATGTTCTTATTGATCCAATTCCTCTTGAAATGCTTCACAAAAATTGAGGTTACCTACACAAAACCTTAGTGCAAAGATTACAAATGGTGTGTGGGTACTCTTGTTTACAATTACAAGCCATATAAATTGCATTCATAACTATCTCCACTTTTTCCTATGGTTCAAAATCTGAATAATATATGGTGTTTGCAATCCATGCGTACTAATGACAATGACAATTTCATACAATTTGGTTAACCATTTTGGAACCCAAGCTTTTTCATTTTTCTTAGTGAACCTTTTACTAGACTCTTGCATTAATTCTTGACTAGTCTATCTAAGTGTGTCTAATCTTAATTGTCCTTTTGTCATCATTTAGATACACTAAAGTACCTCTTATAGTTCTACCGAGATACTCAAGATGTTTTAATTTGAATACATGATATCTTTAATCATTTTAAACTTAGATATTTTAACTCTCAAAATAAATTTTTTTAAGTGATTTACCACAGATTAAAACTAAGTTCACCCAAATCTTACTTTGAAAACTATATTGAATTTTTCACAAAATTAACTCTAAATCTAACATACTTCAGTAATTATATTGAATCTTCGACTAATTTAAAATGCTAGAATATTCAAACCCGACAATCGAAAACGGACAAAGCCTTTTACACCCAACTATGCAAGACAAAACTACAATGTGAACTACAACACGTTGAGGGTATATTTTATAACGATGTTGTGCTGTGGGATGTGTTCGCCCATAAAGCGTGTAACGCACATATTTTAATATGCTTTGTAGAAAAAAATGGAAGAACGATATATTTCAGAGGGTTACTGTTCGCCGTGCAAGACGATAAATTTTAGAGGGTTAAGTCAAAGTTTACGACATTGGAGAAATTTCAAAGAATTTTCAGAGAAGTTTCTCTCAAATATACTAGGGTTAGAGGATTTGATGTAAGAGGGTCATTTATGACATTAGAGAAACTTCAGAGAATATGCAGAGAAGTTTCAGAGAAACTTCTTTGCATCTTCTCCATTAGAGAAACTTCTCTGCATCTTCTCTGAAGTTTCTCTAATGTCATAAACGATCCTCTACATCAAATCATGTACCCCTCTTAAAAAATTTCGTCATCCACGGCCCACAGTAACCCTCGGAAATGTATCGCCTTTTCAGTTTTTCTATAAGTATATTACCTGCACACGCTTTTGTTTGTAAGAGCATCTAATGTCGAGAGGAGTGTAACTGTCTATTCCCGTCTAAAGTTTATAGCCTTTCATGGCAAAGAGTAGCTCTCTAATGTTTATCGCTTTTCCGTTTTTTCTACAAGTATATTGCCCTTACTGTCTTCTGTTTAATAATACTCCTTAACAAGCAAAGGAACACAGAAAACGGATCGGCCAGCGGACTTCAAGGGGAGATGATGCAGGTAACAGAGTAAGACTATAATTTTCTCCTAATTTTCAATATTATTCATTTTTCACGCGTTGAGTGCTTTTCTTTAGGACAGAATACGGTGTTGGGTGAGGATACCGGCTGCAGACCTCCGACAAAGCTTCGTTGGTGGCGGGTATGATTGTGGCCACAGTCTCCCATATGTCTGCAGATATCGACTACCTCGTCCGCGTCACTCTGTGGGCAGCGGTAGTGTGCTTCGATTTGACTTTCCATTCTGCAGCATATGTGGTGGTGCTCCCCTACCAGAGGTGGATTGTGCTGTGTTTTGGTGGTGCCGTTACCATAGCGTTGGCGCTGCTGGTGTCATATCGGCTTTCCACTATGTTCTGCCAAGTTTGTGGAATGATCTGGGATGGCTTTTCAAGATCATTTTCCAAAGGACAGCAGGGGATGGCAACTTAAAACTATATATATACTGTATTAGGAACAGCGTCCAAAGGTATTATTCAATGGTCTAAAGATATAAATATTTCTATTCTTGTAAATCAAGTATTTCAAATTTACAAATCTTAAGAGTCATTTGTATATAGTTTATTTGGAACAAATGAATTATAAATGGGTAATATCATTTTTAATTCTCCACAACAAATAGATTATAAAAAGTTTGTAGATAATATTTCGCATATATTTTATGCAAAATCTATTTATAATTTAATTTTTTTATAAAATAATTTAATTTATCTATTGATATTTGTTAATAAAGTGGTTTATTAAGAGACAAATGATCAGTTTTAAGACATATCCAACTTAGAGAAACCCTCATCTTAATCTCTATCACCCCTATACTACTTTATGTTGTTCATGATTTCCTAAAATACAGACTATGTATCTATGTTGACCATGACCTCAACTACATATGCAATGTCAATTTATTTCTTTATAGCCTATTCCATTTAACATTAAATTTATAGGAAGTATATATTTTCTTTAGCCTACCAAATCAATGAATAATTCCATGTATGTCTTACTATTTTACCAGCATATCCTCTAATTCCATTCCATGCATTATATAGTGAAATTATATGGAATGGAAGTAAGATAATTAAAAATAAGAATTTAAACGAACAAATAAACATTTTGGCATAAAAACTATTTTTATTTTTTACAAATTTTTTTTTTTAAATTTTATAATGTGTTTGTTTAGAAGTTAAAACACCTCAAAAAATTGTTTGAGATACTTATGCAATAAAATATAAGAAAATTGAACACTTTTCAATACTCACTTTTTTATCTCCAAAATTGTGATTATAGTGTTACCCTCTCATGTTTAATTGTGATACAAATTCAATTTTAAAATATATTTAAAATGATTAAAAGTGAAGAACAAAGATTAAGTCAAGCCATCCTTTATTGTGTCATTTATTATCTCACACTTCTAATGCAATCTAGAACCTTTTAGACAATGAATTGTACACCTAGATTAATAAAGTGCTCGTGTAGACTTTTCTTTTCCTAGTGGGTTAATTTATTTTCCTTTATTTTTAGATTTTCCTACACTTTTATTAGGTTTTCTTATGTTAATAAAGTGAGTTTAATTAATTAATATCTAGTAAATAAGGTGATGACATGTCACTATTATAAAAGGAAGAAAATAAATATTTTTAGATGACTTGGTGGTCAATCCCTATTAGTTAGATTGTTCACCTTCATCTATCCTTAATTCTATATAAACTCACTATTAGTTTGTATTTTGGCTCATACTTTTGCATTGTTGCATACATTGGCATACATGTACATGGATGCATGTAGTCCCTCTTCTAGAGCTTCTCTTTTAGATCCTCAAGTAATATTGTCATCTTAACATTTTAACATTTCTTAGAATCACAAGTCTATAATTATGTTATTTTATTTACAATTTTCTAGTTTTCTCTCTCATAAAAAGGATCTTTATTACTCATCTATTTCAAATTTCTAGAATGGTATTAGAGCTTTCTTTTTGCTGTTTGGAGTCTTTTGTATGCCTAGTAAATTCTTGTATGTTCTATTGTATTTCATACGATTTGGAGATTTATAAAGAAATTATAATGATCTATTTATTCTATTTTTGTTGTGTGTACTTTTGGTGAGATCTAGTGATTGTAGCTATTCTAGCTGTAGTGGGATAAATTTTTGTTGTTCTAATACATTTAGGAGGTTTGAGAAAGCTAGATTTTATTTTTATTTCATTAAATTTGGCAACCATGTTACATAGTATAAAATAAGGGTTTGAAATTGTTGATGTTTCCAACTAATTGTCTAGATTCTCCAAAAGACTACTACTTCTTATACTCAAAGACCCTAGGTCAGTGGCCAATGAAGAGGAGATAGATCAAAAAATTCTACTATGCACTTTAGGCTCTATAAGACCAAGGTGGGTACCTCTATAACATCATACACATATAACACCTCTATGCAATGATGCTTTTGATAACAGATCATCATACTACTATGGTGGAAAGCATTTTATGGGATAAATAATCTATGCAAATGTCTATATTGTTAATGATTCTTGGTAGTATGGAAATGGAAATAAAAATTAAAATATAAAAATTAAAGGTTTACTTTGATTTTAGAAATTGGTTGAAGCTCAGACTTAGGCTTTGAGAATTAGATTGACTAGTGCTTTATCCACACAAAGTCCATAAATGAAGTAAAACTCCTAAAATCGACCAACCCTTGGCTTTTAATAAACGTATTGTCTTACAAAAAGAAACTAACAAATGATCAATACTATCAAACTACTTACAAAACCTTATTGTAACAACACAACCTCAATACATGAATTGAAAGGAAATTACTCTATTACTTGAATAGAAACTAGAAATTCATACATTCATAACACAAAATGTGAAATGAGAACCAAAAGATAATCCTTGATTATATTGATTCAAAGGTAGTTAATACAATAGTAGAGAGCATGATAAAATTGGTACACACCATTATCTACAATACAATGAGCATTTAGGTCATATATTGTTATTACAAAGAAACACTTTTACAATATTTATTTTCTAAGTACAAAATAAAAACACCATACAATTCAAAGAAAAGATTGAAAAAGAGTAGAGAATCGAACCCCTCGAATGACAACCAAATTTTCCTTTATAGTCTAGGCATAACTAAAATTTAAATTCAAATTACTAACCCTCACCCAACTAGGATTTCAAGAAGATGAAATCTGATCAAACATAAAAAACATCTGAATTTCCCCAAAAAAGGAAAAAACTAAGCCATAAAGGCTCCAACATCTCAAGCACACCACAAGATGATGACATCATGAATGCAAGCATGGATCACCTACAAAATATGCAACAAAATCCTAGAAAACATACCTAGACACAAGAATTTGGCCTCTACAACACACCAAGGAGTAATGACATCATCTAGTAATGAATGTAGCATTAGAATGGTGTAAGAGATTGATCCAGGATCAATCGGATTTGATCAAGTAGTCAAGGATGTTGTTGAGCCATTACTTTTAGCTTCTTCCCATGAACTGGAGTAGCTAACCATGGCATTTGAATGTTGGCCATCAGATTGAAGATGTATGGTTGAGATACAATCTCAAAGGAAACATCAAAACATGTTCGTTGATCACCATGAGATTCATGATCAATGAATATCACATTGCCTTAATACATCACACCTTCCTTCTATCATTCGAGACATAAATTGTGATGGCTTACACCCATGCAATGAACTAATATTTTTTCCTAGAATATTCCTTTGGTATATACTTTCCATCACATATCACACATAGCCTAGTTCCACCCTTGTTCAAAAATGTGATGCGTTAAGAGCCTACGATGAACCTCCATTGTGGCATGTGTTGATAGCCAACACACCATAGCTCTTGTAGGCTTGAACCCACAAATTCTCTTGTGGAGCAACATGAAGCTTCTATGTGTCTAATTTGACGTCACACTCCAATCATCACACATCACATACAAGCATTAGTCTTTATGAAACATAAATGTTATGCATTGAACCTATGAGATGACCATTAAATCTCCATCTTTTATCCTAAGTTGTTGATATCTAAACATTTCCCATAGCACCAAGGGATCTGATTATGAGAGATAAAAACACAATACAAAGAGAGGAGGCGATGCAATAAAAATCTGCCACGTTGTGCAAGCTAAGCAGAGGACAAAGCACTTAAGTGAAATAATTAGTAAATCCTCAATAGGTTATTTTAAAAGGTGGCCATCGCCTAGGTAATGAACACTTGGGACATAATAGTGACCAAGGGATAACTAAGACATTTGATTAAATATTTCAATGAAGTGAAATATTTTGGACAAAGGGATACTTTGAAGGTGTTGCAACACAATATAATGAGGAAAATTAGTAACACAAAGAAAGAGGGGATAGTCAAAACATGACACTAAAAGACATAAGTCATAACTAATAGACTAAGAACTAATACAATAGGTCAATGATAAAATAGGAGAGATGACCAAGGTAATATTTAGGGTTTTAGGAGGGTTGAAACCCACTCTTGCAAACAATGAACCCATTTTTTGATACAATTGAGGAATTGAAAATCTCAAAGACATCAAATTAAAAATAACCATGGATTTTGCAAGCTCTGTTATTGGCTCTAGTTCGGGACATCTATTTTTTAGAAAAAAAGCAAGGAATTAGAAATTTATGGGAGAGAAAACCAATAAAACTCCATAAACATAGCCTAGCACAAAAACATAGATACATTGTAGTACAATGTGCATGGATATGCCCTACTTATAAAATGTAGGGTTTGAGGAATTGTCCATGCATCAACATTTCCAACAATTATCCATTCATATTATGTAAAAAATATGAGTTCTCACCATGATTTTCATAAATGACATAAGGGATGATCCAAAGGGCCTCAAATTTACCTTGTTTTCCCTTATCTTGGATTCTAGTATTCCACATTAAAACAAGGTCTCCTACAACAATTTTTTTTTGTAGTTTTCTTGTCAAATAGATATTTGAGTTGTAATTATTTCTTCAAATTGACATGGTGTGCTTCCTTTCCTGACTCATCCAACTCTATCAATTGGTTAATCCTACTAGTCATTTTTTCATTGATTTCATTCTCATATTCTTGAATGAACTTATATACTAGCAAAAAATTATTCATTGATATTCTTGCATCTAGTCCATATAAAAGTTCATAGGGGGATTTTTTTGTATCCCTTTTTATGGTTGTCCTCCAACCCATTATGTTAGATTTGGATTTGAATCACATTCTTTTATATTCTTCTCTATTACTCTTTTCATGATCTTCACGAGACTTTTATTGCTAGACATGGTTTTTCCATTTCCTTATGGATGGTAAGAAGAAGAGTATGATATGCCAATTCCATATCTGACATAAAAATCAATAAACTCCTTTGATCTAAAACACATGGAATTGTCCATAATTAACTTCATAGGAGTACAAAATCTGATCAAGATGTTATCCATAATAAAATTGATGACAAGTGTGCTAGTTGTCTTCTTGTAGGAATTTCCTCTACCAACATAGTGAAGTTGTCTCTGGCTACAAGTATCCAACTATGACCACCACTAGATTTATCATTGAGTTTACCCATAAATCTATACCCCATTACTAAAAAGGAGCCTCAACATTTTGTGGTCTCAGAGGTAAGGAACAAGAGAATTTTAACTTACCAAAAATATTTTGGCAAGCATCACATTTCCTTACCATTTTATGTGTGTCAGAAAGGAGAGAAGGCCACCAATATCTAGATCTCAAGATCTTGTGAGCAGTTGTCTTGGTTGTTTAATGACCTCCACAAACTTGACTATGCACTTCTTCTACAATTTTCCTTTCCTAATTCTCATCAACACACCTCAACATCACACTAGCTTTATCCCTCTAATGCAAGAAACCCTCAATCATAACATACTTGATTTATTGTAACTTCAGGGTCATCTTCTAGTTATCAGTCACATGATTAGGGAAAGATACTCCTTATACCAAAGGAAGCCCTAAGCAACATACTCCTTTGCAGGAACACTTTCACCCGTTTGATTGATTTGACATGCCTCCATATTTGATTCAACCATCAATTTTTCCAAACCCTACCCTCTAACAAGTGTAGTGAACTGAATATCAATATTAAACTCTTAGCTATTATTGATCAATTCATCTACACCTTCTTCTTGTGACTTCTTGCTAAGTATATATGTCTTGGAATGCATGATTAGTTACATAAACCACTATTTTAGCACCCACCAAGTTGGTCCTAAAGTTTTTCATAGCCTTAACCAAAGTATAGGCCCACTTTTCCATGATGTGATACTTCAATTTAGCTACTTGTAGTGATTTGCTAAAGAAAGCAATGGGTTTTTCATAACCCTCATCATTTTTTGTAAGAGGAAAACAATAATATTATGGAATGATGTAAAAGAAATTAATTGAAAAGTCTTAGTAAAATCAAATGACTTGAGCACTAGTGCTTCTCTGATGGCCTTTTTAATGTCATTGAATTCTTTTATAGTTTCATCTCCCCATGCAACTGCTTTTGGTTTTCTCAACATCTTAGAGATGGATTTTGTGGTCTTAACAAAGTTTGTAATGAACCCTCTGAAAAAATTGATCTAGCCAAAAAATGGTTGAATTCCCTTCACTATCTTAGGAATTGGGATCCTATTGATTAGAGCAACCTTTCTGGATCAATTCTTATTCCTTCCTTTTGGACTATATGCCTAAAAATTTTCTATAACCCCAAATGCACATTTCTCAGGGTGCAATGAAATGCCATATTCCAAAGATCTTATAAATATCTTTTCTAGGTGCATACTATGCTACTTCTCTTTCTTGGAATATGCTATGAGCCCATCTTGATATATAGCTATAAATATATCTATGAAATTTGGAAAAGAAACATCCATAGCTTTTTGGAATGTAGCTTCAACATTAGTTAAACCAAATGGAATTTTGATATAAACATATGTCCCCCATGGTGTGGTAAATTTATTTTTATATTGCTTTGATTTTTTTTCCTTTACCCCTTTTTCTTTCTTTCTTCAAGTCTTTGATATTATATGATTGAGTATCTTGTCATTGTTGTTGCATATTTAACAAAGGTATGTGTTTGTTTGTGCCTTTGTTGGTTTATCATGAGATCTTAGATCTTAGGGGCCCTTGATAATCCTTTTTGACCTTTGTCATCTTATCTTTCCAACAATTGTACAATTAGATGTCTCTTGATTGTCTACTTTAGTGTCGGTTTGACACAAGGTCATCCTCTCACTAAAGTGGGGGCTAAATGTAGTGTAGAAAAATGTACTCCTTTACATTTTCACACTTTGTTTGGGTCCCCTCAATTAAATTGGACTTAATTATGCCTTACTAAGTCCTATTTTACATCTATAAGGCTAATAAATTACAATTTATGAAGGATAAACTCAACAATAGTTAATTCCAACACATAATACTTTACCTTGAGAAATGTGTGTTCCTAGAATAGGGACCTAGGATGGGCGAATGGGTCCTCCCTAGGCCTTTAAAACCAAAATTAAAATATGGTTTTTGTGGTATTTTAATGTCCTTAAATTCAAATTTCACTGTCAACTTGTGATGATTAATTTTTGGGAAATTAAGGATAGATACCTATAAATACAAGGTCTTTTTATCAATTGAAATCCTAGAAGAAGCAAGCTAGAATTTTTATGAGAGTTCACACTAGACAAAATATTATGATCAAGGGCATTCAAGGGAAGATATATTAGTGATTTATTGCAACAATCAAGATATCAAACATCATGTCAATGTCTTTTGCAACCATGCAAGTTTTTGGAGCTAACATTGTGATGTAGGTTTCAAAGATCCAAGTCAAGCATTAAAGTCAAGATTTAAGTATCAAGATCCACATCCATTGAATCCATTTCACACAAGATCGAGATCAATATTTTAGTCTTCCAAAGGTTTATTCAAGTGTTTGGTGAATTGAAAAATAGCACTTGTGAATATGTAGGTTTATAGGTCGAAGATGAATTGAAGATCTATCAAGTTGCAAAATGTTATCAACATTGTTGTCAATTTATGAAATCTCAACTACAGACCTTATTTTCAACTATCCCACAATGAAACTCAGATCAAACAGAAGCTAAAGAATAAAAATAGAGGATCTCGAAAGTTGAGCAAAACCTATGCACAAAGACACATTCACCTCTAGGAGAATGAATCTTAGGTAGCCTTCTGAATCTCCATTTTGGTGATAGGTACACATCACTTTGCCATATCTAGATCTACGAAAACTTTGTTTTTTCTATCTATATTATGCTTTAAATTTATGTTTCAAGTTTGAATGAACATAATTAAGTTGATTTTATATTTTTTAGTTTTTCTCCCAAAAGTGTTGTTCAGGCTGATACCCCCATCCTTAATCATAAGAAAATCATTAGATTCCCTCATTGAGTTGACTCGCCTAAGGGTTGTAAGTCAATTCTTTGTGTCGATCTCATTTCCTAATGAAATAAAGGAAAATAGGCCCATCCATATCAAACAGCCCATATAACATATCATTTTTGTATATCTCATTTTAATGTACTTATTTTTCTACATTTCACTAATACTCATCTTTCCCAAGCTTAATATCGATGTGGCCTTTAATTTAGTGAAACTGTGAAGTTTTATATGCTTATAATATTGAAATTATTAGATGTTTAGTTATATATATATAAGGTATTCAAATATACGTAATGATGTGACAATCTGGGAATTTCTCTTGTACTAGAATTGGGTGTAATAAGTTCCTTTAAGTCATTATATCCTCCTCGCTTAATGCAATAACAAGATAGGTTATATGATTCAAGAGAGTTATTTAGGTATTTGGGTAAATTATTTATATGAGTACATGATTTCTAACAACCTTTTTAAATATGAGAACCTTAATACTTGGATTATTATGTGAACGAAGAAAGGATATTATAGTTGTCATAAACTATAATATGCTTGCATACCTAACAAACAATTATTGTTGTTTGATGTGATTGCATTGTTGAGATTTAGTTAAGAAAATAAACTATTTGTAATCATACTATATAATATCTTTTGATACCTTAGTTCTTACCAAAAACTTGATATTTGGTTATGAGTGGCTAGGGTGAACTCTTCATATTTCATGAACTAAGACTATTTTAAACATAATGGATTTCAATAGATAATAAAGGCTATTAACAAATCAATACTATAATTGGATGTATATGTATTTGGATGTTGATCAAATGGATATAGTGTTGCCAATTTTATTAAGTAGAATTTGGGAAATGATTATAACTTTAAAAAATTCATAAAATTATTGTACACCCTTCAAAGATATTTACTGACCTCTTGAGTATAAAAACCTCAATAGTGAACCTATTATATGATTTTCAAATGGAATGATGTTTTATGGGTTTTGTGAACCAAGGTAGTTTTGTATTAAGTAATAAGATTATCCCCGAGGTCAATGAGATGAACCTATAAGGGAGTTGGGGGGTGATCCCAAAATACTGATTTATGATTCCCTTCATGAAGAAAAATTGTAAAAATGCTCCTAGAAACAAAAAATTGAGATTTTAGGTTTGCTCAAAGGGGGTGTTTGAGTGAACCCCAAGAAGGGGGTTCACTAGAAGGGGGTTTGCTTGAACCCCCTTTTTTCCCTTCTTCCCCTCTAGCAATTTTTTTCAAAATTTTTGCTTTTCGAGCTTGGTTTGAAGATGAAAATGGAATCAACTTCACATAACCAACTAGATATAATGGTAGTCATTGAAATGAGCTATCCATTAAATATAATTTTAATATATTTTGGTTTTATTATTATATCTTTTTTAGTTTAATTAAACATAGGGTTTTCATCAAAAATCAAGCTCTTTGTTCTACATATGTGAAAAAAAATAGATTATAAAAAAATTCTAAAAAAATATGTTCATGGTAGGTATTGATGTTCTTGATCCAACAAAAAAATTTGAATTTCAATACATAAAAAAAAATTATGTTGTATACAATCCGCCTATGTTTAAATTGTAATTGGTTTGACTTCAAAACTTAATTAAGAAATAAATCTAGTAAAACACTATGAAACCAAATGAACATGCTAGATATCATAGTTACAAATATAAATTTGAAAATATTATAATTTTATCCTTCATAAAAAAAAGTTATGTTGTATATGGTGAACATCACTCTTTTAAACTGGTGTTTACTATTAAAAACTAGTTTTTGAAGGAGATGGAAAAAGAAATGCAACTTGATTCCAATTTTTCTTTTTAAATATATATTTAGAATCTATAGAAAAAAATTCACAAATCACTAGTTTGCATCATCTTCAAATTCCTCATTGTTTAGTAGCTATAGGTGCCTGATAGTGAAGATTTAGCTAAAAAAATTCAGTTCAATGTCTAGTTTGGCCAAAAATTGTAAACCACTATTGTGGGATCACCCCAGGATACATGTTAAAAATAAATAAATGGGTGGAGTTTGATCCAAGACCTCGATATTGTTAATGGGGGAGTGTTAGAAAAAACTTGATTATGGGGAAACTTGTGCATATGAGTTGCTTGAGGAACCTTGTAAGGATAACTATGTGTAACTTTGATCTATCTAGAAGTGGGTACGTAGGCATTCCTTGGGTGAAGGATGTCCTTGTGACCTCAAGTCTAAAAGGGTGAGGGTTCAGGGGGATAACTCCAAGGTTTGGGTTGTTCCTATATTGTTTAAACTTTCCTCCTTTGTAAGCTTCAATTTGAGACTAAATAGGTACCAAATGGGTATAATCAAGTTAAGAGAATTTAATCACTTATATTTAATACATAACGTGCTTCTAAATAATAATTTAAATGAAGTAATGGATTTAAATAATTTATAATTGGTATTTGAATATATGTAAAGTCTATCTCATGTTGGTTCCATGGAACTTGTATATGTTGTGAAAATCAACTCCATATCTAGAGGTCTCTATGTGTAGGCCCATGTATCTATTGATTATTATTGTGATTGTGATTCATGTTATGTATGAACCACCCAAGAGTGAACTTATAGAATATTTGAGCAGTGACAAGAAGTCATTGGACCATGCCAATGATCGATGTTTGGGCTATTGGTAGGGATTAGTCCACATTCACTTGGTTCACAAAGGTGAAGGTTGCTATGAGCTACCCTGGTTATGATTCTGATATGGTAGCAATTGCACAGGTAGGGACCTATCCGTATGGGTAATGGTAATTTGAGGCTAACCATTGTATCGAGGGAGGTCACTAGTTGTCACTAAGGGCACAAAAGTGACTAATGCTAGTGTTACCCGAGATTGTGAAGAAGATAGCTGACAATATCATTAAGGTCACAAGGTGGTATATTTCAGGAGCTACTTCTTCCTAGATGGATAGACTTGTCATCGGTGGCCTATAGGTGACTAAATTTAGAATCTACTGGGTTACAATAGGTTCACTACTTGGAGAAATCCTTGGGATGGTGGATGAACCTACAGTGTAGTATGGGATGCACCAAATCCCCTTCCTAGATGTCAGATTATATACTTAGCCTTGTGGGGTTGAGGATGGACCTGTAGTATAGTATGGGATGTGTCGAATCCTCTTCACATTTTTTCAATGGTGTAGAATACTGGAGGAATGATAGGACCAAAGGTATCGTGCACAATGCACCGATATTCTTTCTATCTGGGATGCATTACGAACATGTGTTAGTCAGCCATTATAGATGTAGTGTATGTTGGGGCTAATCACTATGTGTATGTGATATATGTTGGAGCTTGCCACTGTGTATGTGATGTATGTTGGAGCTCTAATGTATACTGGAACCTATTATTGTGTAGCTCATCAATGTGTATATGTGATGTATGTGGAGCTTTACACTGTGTATTCGTGACGTATCTTGGAGCCAATCACTAATGTAATTGTGATATTCATATGAAATAATAAATAGTGTACTTGTGATGTACATATGAGCTAATCACCATTATATTTATGATCTATGTATGATCCAAACATTGTTTTACATATGAAGTGTATGAACTAGTCAGCTTGCACATATATGGAGGTATGCTCGTGGCAATCATTGTGTATGATCTTGGGATTATGGTATGTTTGACCCCTTGTAAATATTATGAATGTTTGTACACTAATGGTGGTAATATTTGGGATGGACCCAACACTTGATGACAAGTTATTATCAAAGTTATTAACATTATCTTATAATTGGCTAAGTTGATAGGCTACATGTACTTAATTAATAGTCATGTGTTAAAAGCAATATCATAAATCTCATGCAAGAGGAGAGAATGAACTCCCTTTAACATTGTGGGGTAAACTATGAAGCCTCTAATTCCCATGAGAAGATACGTAAGCGAGGTCACCATGAACCCTCAAGGTTTAGGTCTAGGTCTAGGAATGACCTTAGCTATAGGAACTTAACACTTTTTTAATGTAAGCATATAAATGATGATGTTGATTTATCACCATCAAGATGAATGAAGAAATTTTTGAAATTAACACTCTAATCTAGTTGGAATTTTTTCAATTGATTATGTTGATAGTTGTTGTAAATTGAAAAAAAAAGGCTAATGTCTAAGGGGTGGAGTTTACACCTTCCCCCATCAAATCCGTTGTTTGCCGAGGTTTATATCAATTGGTCGGTTGGCTTCAACAATCAGCTTGCTTTGTAGGCGTTGCGGCATGTGAAATACAAAGTTCTGAAAATGGTTGTTTCATACATCCAGAGAAAGAATGAGTCATACATCTTGCTACTTTACACCTTCCATTTCCACGGTCCGTCTTCTTAAATTATGCCACATACATTGTTCGGTACCAATAGAGTTTGAACACGCTGTTAATCACGTGTTTGAGAAAGAAATTTTGTTCCGCAAGCAGCTATTACCGATATTGATATGAGCACATCCAGTTATTACCGATGTCAATATGAGCACATCCATGTGGTGTCCATTAATCTCTGTAACGACACACTGACCAATCCTGGAAGACCTAATTTTTGGATCAAATCTACTTTACAGATTCATGATGTTCTGGAGCTTTAAAATGCTTATTTACTCGTTCCAAACTAGCGGGACTCAAATTTCATTGTCACACTTAAGAACAATTTCCATATCCAACAAATTTTAAGCATATAAAATACTCCGAAACTTGCATGAAACGACGTTCCCAACCATCCATTGGAGTCGAAATAAGGTAGATAAGAATGTTTTCCCTTTTGATAGTAAATATGTCATTCAGGTGACAATGGCGTTGGCGTTGGTTAGAGGAAGCTTCACTGTCCTGTTGGCAGTGCCCGTTGGCTGTCATGGGTGACATCATTGCTTTCAGCATATTCTTGGTCGCAAACATGCTAGCTTCTCATGCTTCTTTGGTGGTGGGTATTATTGTGGCCACCATCTCGCATATGTCTGCAAATATCGACTACTTCGTCCGCATCACTTTGTGGGCAGCAACAGTGCACTTCGACTTGACTTTCCATGTTGCAGCATATGTGGTGGTGCTCCCATACCAGAGGTGGATTGTGCTATGTTTTGGTGGTGCAGTTACCATACCGTTGGTACTGTTGGTATCATATCGGATTTCCACCATGTTCTACCAAGCTTGTGGAACGATCTGGGATAGCTTTTTAAGATCATTTTCCAAAGGACAGCATTGGATGGCAACTTAAAACTATATATATTATATTAGGAACATCCAAAGTATTACTCAATGTTTGAAAGACATAAATATTTCTATTCTTCTAAATCTAAGTATTTAAATTTTCAATTTTTCATATTCCTTTCATATAATCTATTTGGAACAAATGAATTTAAAATGTCATTAACATTTTTAATTCTTCATTACAACAAATAAATTATAGAGTTTGTAAATAATATATTCTAATAATTTTAAATATATTTTACGCAAAATTTATTTAGAATTTTAATTTTTAATATTAAATAATTTAATTCATGTATTAATCTTTATTAGTAAAGTTGTTTATCAAATATTATATTCTAATAATTTTAAATATATTTTATGCAAAATTTATTTAGAATTTTAATTTTTTATATTAAATAATTTAATTCATGTATTAATATTTAATAGTAAAGTTGTTTATCAAAGAACAAATGAAAATTTTCAAAACATATACAAGAAAATCCCTTATCTTAATCTCTATGCTATATATGCTACTTCATGTTGTTCATCACTTTCTAATATGCTCACTATATATCAATGAATAATTTCATGTGTCTGTCTTACTATTTTACTAGCATATCCTCTAATTCCATGAGTTATATAGTTAAATTATATGGAATGAATGTAAGATAATTAAAAATAAATAAATAAATAAATAAACAAATCAACATTTTGTCATAACAATTATTTTCAATTTTTACAAATTAAAATTTTTTGTTTTTTTTTTTATAATGTGTTTGCTCAAAAGTTAAAACACCTCAATAAGTAGTTTGAGGTACTTATGCAACAAAAAATAGAAAAATTGAAAACTTTTCAATACTCACTTTTTTATTTCCAAAATTGTGATTATAGTGTTATCATCATGTGTCCAATTGTGATACAAATTTAATTTTAAAACATATTTAAAATGAATAAGAAAGAAGAACAAAGATGAAGGAAAGTCATCCTTTACTGTCATCTATTATTTCACTCTTCTAATGTAATCTACATCCTTTCACATAATGAATTGTAAACCTTGGTTTTGATTTGATTAAGATTGGAAGGGCCAGTACTTGTTACAAAGAAAACATAGAGGTAGAGAGAGGCGGCTCACAAAAAGTGAGTCAGCATAAAACAAGACTCACCAGAAGTGAGCCAAAAGAAAATTACACCATAACAATGCTTTCAACTAGAGCATAGAACTAGTAACAAGGGCATGCTTTTGATGGGAACATGAAACCAAAAAATAGAAACTGCAAAGAAATAGAGGCAACAACAACAAGGGAACCAACCAATAAAAGACCCCCTTACATAAATAGGGGAAAAACAATGAAAGTCGCCAACTTAAAATACTAAACAAAGGCCTACAACCTCCAAGCAACAATTCCAAAAGTTATGTCTTTGAGCACAACATGTAACCAAAGGGAAAGTAAGGAATTCATTTCCACAATAAGCCCACCTTATCAGAAAACCACCACCTCCACAAGGGAACACTCCATCTCAAAAGGAGTTGCAAAAGAGAGCTAGCAAGAGGAAAGAGGGACTCCCAACAAGACCACAGAGCAAGTCTCCACCTGAATGGGAAAACCAAAAAAAGTAGACAAAAAAGGAGAGAAAATAAATAGTAAGAACAAGTCCCTTGAGAACCATGAAAAGAACTCTAGATTTTCTAGCACCAACCCAAGCCACGCTAGCAAAAACACTCCACCAAAGGAAGATGACCCCACCTCGAAAGGGGAAATAGACAAAGAGATAGGAAAGAACAACAAAACTCTTCTTAACAGAGACAACCCCAAAATTTAAAACACCACCCTTCCTTCAACATAAGAGAAAAGGAACATAAAAAACATATGAAGTTTGCAAAAAATATAGACCTTAATAAACCATTCTTGGAAGAGCGAAGGATTAAGAGCACCATAATTTGAAGGACTTGCAATAAGCTCCCAACAAAAAAAACCCATAATAGATGGATTAAGTAGCTTAAAGGCATGTAAGCCAAAGAACAAGATAACAAATGCAAATAGAGCAAAGTGGAACACAAAGAACCCAAAAACCACCACCTAAGGGCAGAGGAGTTGTAGAAACACAAAATAGAAAGGAACAACTAACCCCATGCAATAGAGAAGAGACATGAAAGGGCTGAGATCCCCAAGCACAAGTGAAGGCTTGTGAGGAGATAGTTCAAACCCCAAACACGAAGCCAAATCGAAGACCAAGATAAAGGACTTGGTAGGGGTAGATGAGAAGAGTCCATCCATAACCAAACCAACATTGAGCATCCCACAAGCCAAAGTAAGAGATTCCAACTTCCAAAAAGAAAGGACTAATAGACTCATAAAGGCCACGATAAGAATCACCAAATAAACCAAGACCAATCAAGGAGAAGCTCGTGCTACATCCCCAACAACAACACCCACAAAACATCCAATATATACCCCAAACATGCACAAAATGCAAGGGGAAACCCAAAAGTAAGAAAACCACCACTAGAGTAGATCTATCCCTCAACTGAGCTAAGCAACTCTACGATTCAAAGGAGAGGAAAAAAACAAATTCTCCAGGCTCAACCACAGTAGAACCAATGCGACCAGAGCAAGGAAGAGGAAAATAGAACATTACCCAGAACTCCAACAAGTTGAAATTTATACAAAGGCCTTCAAGGAACAAGGAAAACCCTTCACCATCCTCTGAATCATCTTTTCCATTGCCCTCCTCTTCCACAATTTTCAAACCCCCACTCCTCCTCACCCCCCCTCCCCCGTTCTCTTTCCTGCTCACTCCCATCGCTCAGGTTGAGTAATTTCAATGTTGAGGTTTTAGTGTCGAATTGTAAACCTAGGTTAATAAAGCATTAGTGTAGGCTTTTGTTTCTCCAATGGGTTTATTTATTTTCCTTTATTTTTAGATTTTCCTACACTTTTATTAAGCTTTCTTAGGTTAATAAAGTGAGTTTAATTAATTAATATCTAGTAAATAAGGTGTTAAGGTGTCACTATCCTACAAGGAAAAAAAATACTATTTTTAAACAATTTGGCAGTTAATCCCTATTAATTATATTTTTCACCTCCATCATATCATTAGTACTATATAAACTCACTGTTAGTTTGTATTTTCATTCATACTTTTGTATTGTTGCATACATTGTTATACATGTACATTGATGCATGTAGTCATTCTTCTAAAGCTTCTCTTTTACATCCTAATGTAATATTATCATCTTGACATTTGCACATTTCTTAAAATCACAAGTCTATAATTATGTTATTTTATTTACATTTTTCTAGCTTTTTCTCTCATAAAAATATCTCGGTTACTCATCTGTTTTAAATTTTTAGAATGGTATCAGAGCTTTGGTTTTGAGATTTTGAGTTCTTGGATTTATAATTAAGATATTGGATTCTTTTATATTTCTAGAAAATTCTTGTATGTTCTATTGCATTTCATATGATTTGGAGATTCATAAAGAAATTATAATGACCTGCTTATTCTATATTTGTATGTGTACCTTTGGTGATATCTAGTTATTCTATAAATAACATTATAATGACTTGTTTATTCTAAATTTGTCACTAATTGTGACAACTGCAAACTCAAATCACAACTGCTAGTTTCTTATTGCAACCCTCAATATTTTAACTATAACTCTACTGATGAATCCCAATGCCAATGCTCATTTCTTCATTTCCCTTATGGCCATAACCATCAACAATCCCACACATGGGTTGTCAAAGAGGCATTAGGGAAATCTTATAGGCCTAATTGGGATTTTTTTAAAACTTGCATAACTTTTTCCAATAGAAAATGTAGCATTACTAATCCCATTAGGAATAATATAATATAGATATTTATTCTCTATAGGACTGGGAGCAAGGAGACAAGCCTTGAACCATAAAAACATTCAAAACCTACAATATAATAAATCTCTTATAAAGAATCATCATTGAAAGGTATTATGTCTACATCATGAAGTAGAATGAGACAATCTATAGTAGGTTCATCTAGGATTAGAGAGATATAAGGGTATCCATAGATCTCCCAAAGTCTAGTCCAAAGTGTTTGGGGATAATAAATGTTCAATATAGTAAACATAGTGTCATGATCAAGACTAAAAAATATCAATCCTCTAACATGACCAATTATATTACCTCATAGTGGTATACTCCTTGGTGTTTCTAGTTTAGGTATGAGTCCATCAAGGTAAGGAAAAATATTAAGCTACCATATATGTGCTAGGATTCCATCTTTTCAAGACTCATAATTGTTCTTTTATAGGATTACCAAAAAAAGATAAACATAAAACCTATGATATGTTTTCAAATGATAAAATCAAAGAGCAATAACCTTAACACATATATAATAGTTCAAATGAAGTCATCTCATCGAAACAAAAAATTTATATCAAGATGTCCAAGTAATTAAACATAATAAGAAATAGAGAAAAACTAAATAAAGAATACCTAGTTTAGATTCTAGAAATAATTTATATGTAGTTGTAAAGAGTTATAATTTTTTTTTCCAAAACTACAAAAATCACAAAAATCAAAGACACATAGACATTCTTATGAGCACAAAATTCAAATATAATGATCTAAATTTTGATAGGTGATAAACTATACCAACAAAAAAATTATATTATAATGAGACCTACACCACTTGAAGGTACATAGAACTCATTTGATGATATATTATTTATTATTTTAATATTGTATGCCCAACTTATGAAAAACATAAAAAAATTGCTCCCTTAGGAAAAGTTAGGGTTTGGAGCCAAGTGCACAATATAGGGTTGAAAAGTGTACAATATTCCCCTTTTGTACAAAACTACTCTCTTATTGGAAAAATTCTTGAAAAGTGTACAAAAAATCCATAGAGATTAGCACCAACCAAAAATAAATTTAAAATGGTTTACACCAACTAAAAGCTAATTTTTTGAAACATGAAGAGGGTTTTCTAATGGTTTTAGCTACAACTAGCAATATGAAGAATGATGTTGGTTATGTAGGAGTGACCCTCAAGTTGGAAAGTGGTAGTTGGTCAAATTTAGTCTTCTACTAGTCGGTATATGCCACTGGCTAAAAACTTGTGGACCCATGAGTCTACAAGCATGTTAAATTTTGCATGCATAATACACTATCAATACACAAAAAACCCCTTTTTAAATCAAGAATTTTTCGTTTTACAATTTTTTTTTAAAACAATACCATGCAAGAAAAGAAAAGAAAGATTAGTGGTGGCCCTTTGTACAATTTATTTTCCAATTGTATGGATATATACATAGATTTTGATGCATTTTAATTTTCTATTAACTACTCAAATTTTAGCATTTATAAATATATTTCTACATTTTTTTGATATTGTAGATAGAATGGTGAGGTCCATTTTTCTCCAAGATTCTCTAACTTTTCAAAATAGATAAGAATTCATACATCTTGTTTGATATTTTTTTCACTTTGTGCCTTTCCCCTTTTTTCTTGCATATTCCATCAATAATAATTAATTTGAGAAATATTAAATATTTTATCATGCTCAAGAATACCTCTAGTGGTTACATTTCCCCCTTGCAAAGTTGCACTAAAGAACCCATTTGCAAAAATTGTCCAAAATATGGCTTTTTTCCTTGTTCTTCCTTTTCTCTCCTAGATCCTTTTGTGGTTTCAAGCCTCAAGCATAAGTTTGGACCAAGGTTTATGTTTGTCTTTTCTTTCTAATTCATCCTTTTTTCCTTCATTCCTTTTGGGATATTGGGCCCCAAACAGACCTTTGGACCAACGTCGAGATCCATTCCCAAATCTCAATTTCTCTTTCTTCTTTCTCTCTTTCAAGACTTTCAAAACTCTATTCCTCAATTAGAATTTTGGACTAAGTTCTAAGTCCATTTTGGGTCCTTGACTTCTTTCTTTACTCTTTCCTTTCTTCAAATCTTGTCCCATAAAAACTTCAAGTCTTGAACAAACTTTTCTAGATCAATTCCAAAAGTTTTTTTCCTCTCAACTTCTTGCTTCCCCTTTTCTTCTCATTCCCATTATATTTTAGGACCTGATCAAACATTTGCACCTTTGGTCTAAATATTTGTATCCCTTTTTCATCAACACTTCCATTCTTTCTTTTCTCATTGGAAATTTTTATCTTGAAAGGTCATTTGGACTAGGTCCAAATGCCCAAGTTTGATCATGTCTTTGGTTTGTTTCAAACTTTTGGGTCATTAATGGAAATTTGACCCAAAATTCCAAATATTCAGGCCTACTTTCTTTTATCAAGCCTGACTTTTTTCTTGTTTGGAACTTCAGAATCTTTTAGCATTTTTGGACTTTTGGTCCAATTTTCCAAGTCTCATTTTTGTTTTCACTCCCATCACCTAAGGTTCCTTTTGCATTTGATTGGTTTTCACATTTTTTTGGGTTTTTGTTCCCATTGGGTTTTCTCCCTTTTTCTCAATTTGTGAGAGAATGCATTATACATGGGTATCTAACATGGCCTCTAGTTGGGACCCATTTCATTTCTATCTATTTACACTTTTGTGATCTCCCCAAGCATCACTTAAGGGAGGGTGTTAGAGTGAATAATTTATCTATTCATTAAACTTACGTATACTTAGGTTGATGAAGTTAGATAACATCTTTCCTAACTGAATGTGCAACCTTTTAGACCTCTAGAGGCTACTAGGTTATTTGGTAAGCCTCATGTGATACCTTTTTGAGGTTGGAAGACTTTCCATCTCACCTCAAGGTTCACTCAACACTTGGAATCAAGGTTGATGACTTGGTCAAATAAGTTATTGGTTTGCACATTCTTGGTGATCCTAAGGTTAACACCTATAGGATACTTATCTAATCTTTTGTGCCACTTCATGGGGCACTTGTCAATCCACATCATAGGTGGATTGCATCTTCCTTACCTATATATGCAAGGCTTTGTAATCATTGTAATTTTGGTTGACTAATACAATATTGAAAAAATTTCATCATGCTTGTTTCTCATCTCCATAATTTCCTATTTTTTTATAAGAATAACTTACACATATCCTACAAACACAAAGTTCAGTATTTTATTGAGTGTTTTGAAGGTTTTGGCATCCATACTATCCATTGAAATAAAAACAAGCATGCCAAAAACCTTGCATCAATTGGTGCCCAATTTGACATCCCAAACCACATTGAAAATGAAAGGCATTAGTACATTAGGCTTGTTGTAAGGCATGTTGTTCTAGATAACCAATCCAAATGGAAGGTCTTAAAAAATGACCAAACATTTTTCTACAAGAAGAAAGAATTTTATGGTAAGAATCAATCTAGGCTACAAGACCATTATGGTGATTAGATCATTTTGTTGAGAAATAAGAAGTTACCAAAGGGTCTCATCACCCTTGAAAGTATCTTTAACTAAGATGACTAGCTAAGTATAAGAAGATGAATCTATCTGCAAGAAAGGGAAATTACAAGCTAATTATCATTGTAGAAGGAAAAAAATTAAACTTGTGAAAGGTATGCTTGACATCATAACATGAAATATCCTTTAAGATTTGCAATAAATATAGTGATGTAGTTGCATAGAATTATGGAGAATTAAATGGTTTTGACCCAAACTTTCCCTAACATACCATTGAATTGAGTCTTGATGCAAAACCTATGTGGTAAAATAAAATTTATGCAAATCCAAAAATTGATCCTCTAATTAGGAAGGAAGGAAGGACATAATAAAACTTATAGAATCTAACATCAACTTCCACATCAAGTATTATTCATGGGTGGAAAATATTGTCCTTTTCTAGAAGAAAAGTGGGTGAATAAGGATTTGTGTTGACTTTAGATACCTTAACAAGGCCTCTTTAAAGGATCATTAATCTCTCCCCTCCATGGATAAAATTTGTAAAATGTTAGTGGTTCAAAAAGGTTTTCTTTCTTGGATATTTACTCAAGCTACAACTAGATTTTAGTCTAATAATCAAATCAACATAAGACAACCTTTACTACTAACTTAGGTACATATTTCTACTGTGAGATGTATTTCGGGTTAAGGGTATGTGTAGGATCATCATGGAAAAAATAGGCCCTTAAGTGGCAAAAAATTCAGAAAAATTAGAGTTAAGCAATTTGATGTACAAAATTGAATAAGTTATCTATATTATTTCAAAAATATGTAAGAATAGAATCCGTAGAAAATTGAATTTAGTTTCTAAACTACTATGTTTTAAAAAAAAAAAAATCTATTTGTTGAAAATTTGAAATTTCAATGTAGTAGTACTTAAATTTCAAGGAAAAAATAAGAAGTTGGTGTCTGTCTGACCACCCGACTACAATATAATGATAATATTTTTTATAAGATTTTAGATATAAGTAGAGGACTCATATCCCGATGTGATGCATATTTTTGTAATTTTTTTCTAAGTAAATAATTAATTATGAATTTTCTATTAAAATTTTTAAAAAATATAAAAAACTCGTATGTTTGACCACCTTAACTTGGTCAAAACTTCATGAAATTCATTTTTTTCTTTTTTTAGTCTTATAGTATACGAAACATAGAATGTGACGCGTGTTTTGGATCCAAAAAATGTGATATCATTTGAAAGCTAGAGATTTTTTTCAATCAGCCTACCAATCAGGACTTTAGTCACAATTCAAATAGAAAATGAATAATAATTATTTATTAAATTCAAAGTAAAGCATAATTTATATTGGTGGAAAGATGAGAATATCCTTTAAAAAACCTTTTTGTTTCATCAATTTTGGGTAAAAAAAAAGTCGTTAGACACATACCCTACACATACCCATCATATCGCCACTTTTTGGCCCATCATGATCTTGCACATACCCTTAACCATTGATGGATCTATATTTTAGAGGGATAAGGACATTAAATTTCAAGGTGTATTCAACAAACTTATTGTTACCTGATTTTTAGCTTTTAGCTAAAATCAGGTAACTTGGTGTTTATTCTTTTGCATTGTTAAACATTTAAAAGATAAACCATAAGTTTGCTAGGTTAATTCAATATGCCTAATAGTGACTGTCAAATGAATAGATTACATTTTGTCATTTCAATGTTCCAATTACAGCAAATGATAAAGAGAATCATAGATATACTTGAATGTAGTCTTTTATTGATAATCCTGAAGTGTACATGTTCATCACAAGCCAAGGGACTAACTCTCTTATTCAATGAAAATATGAAGCAATTCATAAATGAATAAGTAAAGTAAACAAACAATGTGCATATAAGAATGAAACAAGTCATTGCCTAAGAATGATTGGTTACAGGTTGCCCAACTACTCTGCTGCTACCTTGGACTTCTTGTGTCCTCTCCAGCTCCGTAGTGCTCCTATCCCCTGCATCTAAAAAAGCAATGATATTAGAGAGAGGCTCTAAGCAATGAAAGATTCAATCCTTATATACACACCTACCTATGCATGTATAAATTGATCCATAAGTGCATAAAATAAGCATGAAAACCTTAGATATCTTGGAAAACAAAGAAGCCATCAAACACATCCAGCATATGCATTTACTTTCTAAATGTTTGCTTCATGTACAGATTTAGGACAAGTCTAGTTACTGTTCTGATTCAGATTAAATATAGTATGTAGGTTAAATGTGGCTCCCACAAGGGTAGAGATCAACATGATTTGAAAGAAAAAATAAATTGAGAAACTTGATCAAATATTTAACTATTATCAATGCATTAAATCAATATGGAATCACACTAGTTGATAAAATTTCATTAGTAGATTCAAAATATGCAACATATTGTGCTAATATGTCCTTCAATCTTCCTAAGAAGATCCATGATCTATTTATAAAGGAAGTGACTTCATAGATGCATCAAGTTCAATTATGCATCTTTCGAATAATGAGGAAGCATTTCAAGATGTTGTCAAGGCCCTCTCACTATAATCCTATTGGGCATTCACACATAACATAGGAAGGTGAGCTTTTAGGTCACCCACATAGGTGACATGTGGCTGTCCAATAAAGTTAAAATGAGGAGACTATGTGTATATTTATTACACATAAAAAAAAAGAGAGAAATGGTTCAATCAAGGTCATGATACAAGTACAAGGAAATCACCTTTGCAAGAGCTATACGAGGCAAATGGAATGAATAGTGTTAATTCATAGGTCTACTTGTAGAAATGAATGAAATAAGCGAAGGTCATTGTCATTCATAAGGACAGTAAACAATGCATGCTAGAATGGTCTCATGAAGGACAAAAACCATGAATGTATGCTACAAGACAACTATGAAGAGAAGCATGGTAGCCTTATGAGATATGCAAAGGACAATATAAAAAGAAGATCTTAGACATTGGATGGCACTAGAGAAAGTGAACAAAGTTCAAATGACAGACAGTCAACTTGAAATATGCAAAGGAGAGTAGCCACAAAGGATGAAACTTGGAACATGACTACCATCATGAAGACAATCCTCATAAGTGTGAGACAGATCTAAAAAGGAGATGATAGTAATTTTGAATTTGTAAATGTTGGCACATTACTAAGGTAGTGTAGTCCACTAGATGGACATTCATCACATTGAGACCAATGACATCAAAGAGGACTACCATGAGAAATATAAAGAAAGGATAGTAGAGCAGTTAAGCATGACTGAATCCTTGCAAAAAGAATGATAGTAATTTAGATGACATGGCAGTATTGATGCATGGTTCTATCTAAAGGGAACATTGAAATCTACCCAATACAGACCACAAGAACAATGATGAATGGTGCCAATAATGGCTATCTTCAGAAAAGTGTAGTCAACAAACACCAAGGGGGTAGTGTGGTCAATTCATGAGTTTTCCATACATGATAGAGAACAATAAGCCATTCATTGAAAAAATATTGAACATGAGACTTCATTGATAACAATATGAAATTGAATCCAACTATAGAGGGATCAAAAAAATCATGCTTCATAAGCAAGCCAACCATTACCAAGTTTCAAGAATCTTGGAGGAGATATTGAACCAATAGGGTGCCTTCAATGTGATTCAATCCATGATGATCCAAGGAGATACTAGTCACAATGATCTTGATGCATGAAGAGCATGACCAATGGAACACAATATGTTAAGACAATTACCATGTTAAGAGAAAGCAGCCACTTCATGGATGAAGAAGAGTAGTGTTTCAAGGATGAAGATGGGTCTAATTCAAGTCCATCTAGTAAGGGAATTATCCCCTATTAGAAAAGAGGGATACTTCACATAATGAATGTTATGTTGGAAAAGCAATATCTCCAGACTCAAAGGAATTGCAAAAAAATTGCTAATGAAGTTGCTTTTGTAAGACTCCTGATATCCAGAAGCATGTCCCTAACAAAAATCTTCAAGCTAGTTTTAAGATTCATGGAATGCACACAAAGCTTTCTAGATTGTTGAATTTAGAGGACACAAAATCAATAGATGTCAACCACAAGATGCATTGGATTTCAACTATCAAGAGTGAAATGTACTTGGGGAATTCTTTTGCTTCTCAATAAAATGAGGAGATGATCCTTTCATATGGAAAGAAATTAGAGGAAACATGTTTTAAATGAAAGAAGTGTTCAGAAATGGAGAAGTAAGACCCTACCATGATGATAAAACTCTCCAACTGCTAACCATGTTTATTGTATGACTACGATAAACTGTCAGAGGTCTCTCATAATTCAAGGGTACAATGAGGTAATAGTGAAATAATGTAATCAGGCTGCTGCCCTTGCACAGGTTTCTTCACCTTTCTCTTGAAGAGTGCAAAGAATTGTATGGTCATGGATGAAGATGGGTCTATAGGTAAGAGACAAGTTTGGGATAACAATGGCAAGTCATGACATGTAGACTATGGAGGGATCCTAAAATGGAAGTGAATTTGCATTGAAGGTAGCTAGAGTTCTCAGAAACTAGTGTTATGGAGGGTTAGACACCAGAAGCTAGTTTTGAGTATCAAAATCGATGATTCTATAATGGGGTACAAGTCCTTCTGATGGTTTTGATTTACTAATTCTTTTCATTGAAATAAAATAAGATGATTGGAGTCAAAGGTCAGTAAAAGGGTCATCAAAATCTATGGAAATCATACAAAATAGTATGATGATAACAAAATTCCAATTTTGAATGCTTGAATAACAAGGTTATACAAGTGACATGTTGCACTATTATTTATCATTGTACCAGGATTTCAATGGATAGATTTTCATCATGAGAAAAAAAGGTAATGCTTCAAAGGGTGATGCATTGTACATGATTAGATGATGCATTAACAGTAAATAGAGAGGCATAATTTATTTATCAGGCATGAGTGACAATCTCAAATTTGTCAAAGCAACAGGGTTCAAGAATGATGCTTGATAAGCATTCACTATCACAAGACAATAACATGTGAGGAGCCAACAAAATGAATATTTAAAGGCCTGTAATAATTATTTTATGATAAGGAAGAAACCATTGTTATGTCAAAATGAAGGGTTTATATTTTTCCAAGAAGATAAGAAAAATCCCTTAATATTTATCAAGGTCTAAAGTAATGTAGTCCATTCATAACAAATTCAAAACAATGAAATGAGATATAAGCTTAAAGATAATCACTGAGGAAGCTCAATAGGAAAATCAAAATGGTCTAGCCATGTGCTCAAATATTCACCCTCTCAGGAAACCTCATTCATATTATGTCTTAATGTCATAATACAATACCTTAATGCAAAGGGGAAACCCAAAATGATTCAGGACTGTGGCCCTATATGTACCAGGGAAAAAATAGAGATCTATGTTTAAATGATAAGAAATGATGTCGAAGCATACCCATGAATCTACAAAAAATTGCAAATACAACCATTGGCAGGTAAAATGGAACACAAGTTTTATAAACCAACATATGAATAAGAGGAAACAGTGAAAACAGAGAGAAAAAACACTATTGAACACATCTAATGAATATAATCTTTAAAATATGCATGAGTACATGTTCAGGAAAAGGATTTTATTCATTTTTATGCAAATAATCACTTGATTTCGAGCATTTTATCTATAGAATACAAGTTAAAAAATGCAAAAAATTCTTCTTAGAATGCTTACCTATTTGTAAAAATCATTATCTATTGAATAATCTAGCAAGAAACAAGCTCCAAATTGCCAAAATGACATCTATAGAAGACTTGAGTCAAACCTTGTGGCAAAATTTTTTTTCTGCCAAGGTGCTCAATGGATAGAATGATAATATTTTCTCATTCTTTTTACCCTTGATGATTAGGGTTTGACCCTTTAGATGTCGATGGGTTTTTTCACCCCATTTTTTTTTTTTAAAAGTGAAGTTCATATTAATGCATTGTGGGGGGTGAGTCTTGAGTTATTAACTTAGGCATTTATTTTGATTTAAACATTTATGACTTAGGCATTTGTTATTCCTTGTGAAGCATTGCTAAGTCCTTCAAGAAATATAACATATGGTGTATGCCAAGTTAGGTCATGCCTTTGACCTTTTGATTATGAACATCATTAGTGCATTGAATACTTGGAATATGCCTTCCAAGAAGTGTGGAGTTCATCTATATCGGTCAAATTTGAACCCTTGTTCCTTTGAAGACCACAAAATATTGACCAATGAGTGGCCTTGAAATGCAAGAAAAGGTAAATAGAAATGATCAAACACCTTAGAAGAATTTATTTTACTTAATGTGTCGCAAGAATTTAAATATCATTTATTTTTCATTTTGTCAATTGTAAGTCATCATTTAAGTGATTTGCAAAATCACTTTAATGTCATTCATATGAAAATTCAAATGTAATTGAGGAATGATTATTATTTTGCATTTATTATAAAAAAGGTATAACATTTAACTTAAGTGATAATTTATAAATCACTTGAGTTTAGATGTTATTTTTAATGCAAAATATAAAAAAACATGTGTTGAAGTCATGAAGTGTGGTTGAAGACATGTTTACACACCAAAAGTGTGACTCAGCCAAGTTGGAGGCATGTGACAGAAAAGGTGATGACTTGTCATCATGGAGAAAGTGTGGGAGGATGTTTTTGACTGTTTTTGAGGAAGGAGGACCATTTGGAGGTCTTTTGTCATACCTTTTTGGTGGGTCAAGTCATGGCATAACTTTTCTGCATTTGAAGGACCTTTTGGAGAATTTTTGGAAGCTTCTATTTTGGCTTTTGTGCCTCATCTAACCTGGGTTTTCTAGAAGGACTTGTGTGGGTAGCTGTTTGGATAATTGCTTAAGTATCTTCAGACTTAAGTTTTAGGGGTTCTTTTTCTTTTCTTCCTATAGGCATTGTATCTTTTTTGGAGCCTTTTCTAGGTAGAGGACATCATTGTAACTCAAATTTGTAGACTTATGCAGTAGTGTGACACCTTTTTGATGAATAAGTTAATATATTTTACCTTCTCTTTATGTTGTTTTATTGTGAAAGCTTTATAAATGGTTGATGGAATCTTATGGCAGAAATATTTTTCCTCTGATTTTGTCATGTTTTCTTTCTTTTCCTTTATGCAGTTAGTATAAATTTGTAGGACATAACATGTGTTCAATTAGTTTAGGATAAAGTTTGAGTTGTGAGGATGCAATTTTCTTCCTTCTAGATGTTCTACATGACATTTTTACCCTGGTTATAAAACACTAATGCAAAGGCATATGGTGTTTTGAGTTGTGTAAACCACTATTCAGTTATTGGTCATTCTTGTGTGTAGAAGCAGCTATATGGGTCTAATAAATATCATTAGGTGCATCACCATAGGGGTTGTTTTTTCGTTTTGTTCTTCTTTTTCCCCTTTTCCTAGCAAGGAATAGTTTTGGTGACACCATCAAAAGGGGAAGTTGACCCATAATCTGGAGGTCTGATTTTGAATAGGTTACCCACAACCTAAAAGTAGTCCCATGTTAGTCCAAATCCACTAAGTTCATTTAAAGGCTTAGAAAATAGGGTATAGATTTGGGGAGCTAAGAGTTTTGGCATGCCCAACTATGGGACAGTGAACTGCTTCTCAATTCCTTTTTATGCATTTTATTGCTATTGTTGGTGTGTATAGTAGCAGTTTCAGCCTTTTGGTGGAAAGCTTTCAACACACACTGGCGAATCCAGAATGCTATCAACTAGTTTCAAGAAGACAAAGTGTTGTTATGATATATCAGACGTGGTTTCTTGCTTTACCAAAAATTCCAATGAATTTCTAGTCTCTTGAATGAACAAATATGTCTCCATTTTATGAAAAAAATTCATATTACCCACCATTTCATGAAAGCCATGCATGTATACCCTCTTACCAGCCATCTCACATAGAGCAAATTACTTGTCTTATACCAAATGTCCCTATAACAAAATACTACCAGTAGTCCTATCATGTTTTCCACCCTCCCATCCCTGCTCAATCTCAATATTAGCCAATCCATGATCAAAATCAACCCCATGAAGAGGTCTTTGATTCCAGCCAACATGATTATTTGCATAATCATACTCAAGAGCACCCTTACTAGCATGTATTGGATCTGATCCAAAATATTGACTGTGTGTTGTGGGGTTTGAGCCAAAAGCTTGAACATATGAAGATTAGTGATGCTAGTAAGGTGTTCTTACATATGTATTGGATGTTGGTTGACATCAAGAAGTAGAAAAGGATTATCTCACACCAGCAAGAGTTGGCTAATCAATCCTTTATATATGATCAAGAGTGGGTGACAGGCAGTTTGAGGAAAGCCTAGAAGGAGAGATAGTTGCTAAAGAGGAGCAAATCAAGTCTTTGTCTACTCGGGTGCAAAGTAGTCAAGCTTATTTTGATTATCCATTCCAATTAAGGTATGAAACTTCCATTCCTAGCCTCAGGTCAGCTCTTCCTATAATATTGAATAATCTTGTCAATAAAGGAGCTCCCAAGTCCAATTTCCCAAGCTTCAAGCAAGGTGAACCTCTTTAGCCAGCTAGATTTGAGTCCCCAAGTTTTAGAATTTTTTTTCCAATTTAGGAGCCTATCCCTAAGCAAGCTCAACTTGTAGAGGAGCCTAGAGAGTTTACTTTCCCAAGTTTTAGGATCTCTCCTTCTATTCAATAACCCTTTATTGAACAAAGGAATCCTTGTGAAGAACCCATTATAGAGGCTTAACCAACCCCTTATGTTCTAGAATAGCCTAAAGAAGAAATGATTGTAGAGGAAGAAATAAATCTTTTAGCTTTTGTTATGTTTGAACAAGAGCTTGGGAATGATAAATCAAATGTGATAATGGAGGAAAAAAAGGCTATGGATGAAGAGGAGAAAGATAGAGATCAACAAATTATTGATGGTTCTCACATTCTAACTACTTCATTAAATGATTTGCTACTGCTTGTGAAAAAAGAAGAGAGTGCAATTCGATCAGAACCCCATCAACTTCAATACAGTGGGAAGAGGCACAAAAATTTGATGCTTTGACCTCTCAAATGGGTTGTAATAAGATTAAAGGGTATGTGCAGGATCATGATGGGCCAAAAAGTGGCAATATTATGGGTATTTGTAGGGTATGTGGCTGATGACTTTTTTTTACCCAAAATTGATGAAACAAAAAGGGTTTTTAGAGGAGATTCTCAGCTTTCCACCAATATAAATTATGCTTTAATTTGAATTTAATAAATAATTATTATTCACTTTCTATTAGAATTATGAGTAAAGTCCTGAGTGATAGGATGATTGAAAAACATCTATAACTTTCAAATGGTATGACATTTTTTGAATCCAAAACATGCGTCACATTCTATGCTTCACATAATATAGGATTAAAAAAAGAAAAGTTAAATTTCATGAATTTTTGACCAAGTTAAGGTGGTAAGATATACAAGTTTTTTATATTTTTAAAAATTTGTAATAAATAATTCATAATTAATTATTTACTTAGAAAAAAATCATAAAAAATATGCATCACATCTAGACATGAGTCCTCTAATCATATATAAAATCTTATAAAAAAAAATTATCATTTTATTATGGTTAGGGTGGTCAGACAGACACCTACTTCTTATGTTTTCCACGAAATTTAAGTACTCTGCATTGAAATTTTAAATTTTCACCAAATAGATTTTATTTATTTTTAAATAAACCTAGTCGTTTAGAAACTAAATTAAATTTTCTACAGATTCTATTCTTACATATTTTTGAAATAATATAGATAACTTATTCAAATTTTTACATCAAGTTGCCTAACACTGATTTTTTCTGATTTTTTTGCCACTTAAGGGCCTGTTTTTTCCATGATGATCTTGCACATACCCTAAAATTAGTCTTCCTTCACTGGAAATCAAAAATGAGGATGAAGATGACCTTTTTTGGGATGATCTAGAATAGTTCGTTTTGAATCTAGAGGTCAAGCAATATGTTAAAGAGGAGCAAAGAGTGGGACAATAGATAGTTGAAGAAGGAAAGAATGTTCAAGTGCAAATTTCTATTAGTTTATTTGATGAAATTCAAAAATTTATAGGTGAAGATGAGTAGTGCTTGATTGAACTTACCTCAATGCCCAATTTTGAGCAGCAAGGTGATGAGATAATGATAGATTTGTTTTTTGGGCTTCCTAGTTTTGTGGGTAATGATGGAGACACCCTGCTTGTACTAACACTAGTATCAAACAATGGACAACAAGTGGATGAATTCCACTTTGATAGTTTGTTGGTTCATTAAGAGGAAGATGGGGGCAACCTAGTCTTGAGAGGTGAAAAGGTTGGTACCCATGAGAGTATCCATCAAGAGGAGCATGATCAACAAAGGAATGTTTTGAAAGGTATGAGTACTCCTTTAAATGTTCAAGGAGAAAGTTATGAAGTAGATGTACGACATTTCACGCATGAGGAAGATGATCATGAACTAGAAGAGGATATGTTTTCAAGCATAGTGGAGGAATTATGCTCAAAGCTGGATGCCAAGTCATCATTGACTAAATTGGGAGAGTGTAAGTAGCATAACCGAGTGGATAGAGCAGCCATAGTTTGATTTGAATAGAAAATGGTAGCTCATTCCAATCATCATGAAGTTGTGATTGTAGAAGCACTTGATGAAAGTAGACCCAACAAGATTGTCTTGGAGGCTATTCTTTCACAAAGATGCCCAGTTAGGCATCTAGCCAGAATGGAGGCCAACAAAGATATTGATACCTTGCTTGCACCCAAGCATGAGGGTATAGCTAAGGAGAAGCACACTCAAGTTACCTTTCCACCTCAAAATGGGAATGTTTACATTCCATATGTAAAGGTTAGTAAGCTTGTATATGCTCTTCAAGAGATATTGTAGCTATTTGATAATGTTCTATTCATGTTCCCTCTCTTTATATTTGTTCTCCAACATGGAAAACATTGTGAATTCTTTAAAAAAGGCAGCTATTTCACCCAACCAGTTAATGGGTTCATTTGACCAACTTCTTTTCTTGTTAGAGTAGGTAGTGTAATTTCATTTTAGATGTATTTTCAGTTTTCCCTAAGTTCTTTTCAACATAGTTAGATAGTGTTCATTCCATAGTGTTGGGTTTTTCAATAAGTTTGAAGGGTGTCTCTTGTTCTAATGGGTTACAACCACTTACAATATTGTTTTCAAGTGGTGTTAGCTTTCTAAGTGACCCCATGCCCAATGGATATGCTTAGGAAATTGGTCTCATGTTTAGCAGGAAAACATATAGCAGATGTCACCAAAAATGTTATCTAATTTTTAGCTTTTAGCTGAAATTAGGTAACTTAGTGTTTATTCTTTTACACTGTTAAACATTTAAAAGATAAACCATAAGTTTGCTAGGTTAATTCAATATTCCTGATAGTGATTGCCAAATGAATAGATTACATTTTTTCATTTCAATGTTACAATTACAACAAATGAGAAAGAGAATCATAGATATGCAAATGCAATCTTTTATTGATAATCCTAAAGTGTGCATGTCTCTCACAAGCCAAAGGACTAACTCTCTTATTCAATGAAAATATGAAGCAATTCATACATGAATAAGTAAAGTAAACAAACAATGTGCATATAAGAATGGAACCTGCCATTGCCTGAGAATGATTGGTTATAAAAGATTGCCTGATAGTGATTGCCAAATGAATAGATTAAATTTTTTCATTTCAATGTTACAATTACAACAAATGAGAAAGAGAATCATAGATATGCAAATGCAATCTTTTATTGATAATCCTAAAGTGTGCATGTCTCTCACAAGCCAAGGGACTAACTCTCTTATTCAATGAAAATATGAAGCAATTCATACATGAATAAGTAAAGTAAACAAACAATGTGCATATAAGAATGGAACCTACCATTGCCTGAGAATGATTGGTTATAGGTTGCTCGACTACTCTGCTATTGCTGCCCTGAGCTGCTTGTGTCCTCCCCAACTCCATAGTGCTCCTAGCCCCTGCATTTGAAAAAGAAATGATATTAGAGTGAGGCTCTAAGCAATGAAAGATTCAATCCTTACATACACACCTACCTATGCATGTATAAAATGGTCCATAAGTATATTAAATAAGCATGAAAACCTTGGATGTCTTGGAAAATAAAGAAGTCATCAAACACATCCAACATATATGCATTTATTTTCTAACTATTTGCTTCATGTGTAGATTTAGGACAAGTTTGGTTACTGTTTTGATTTAGATTAAATACAACATGTGGCTTCAATGTGGCTCCCACAAGGGTAGAGCTCAACATGCTTTGCAAGAAAAAGGAAATTGAGTACCTTGATCAAATATTTATCTATTATCAATGCATTAAATCAATATGGAATCACACCAGTTGATCAACTTTAATTATCATATTCAAAAGATGCAACATATTGTGCTAATATATCCTTCAATTTCTTAAGAAGATCCATGATCTATTTATAAAGGAGGTGACTTCAAAGATGCATCAAGTTCAATTATGCATCTTTTGAATAATTAGGAAGCATTTCAAGATGTTGTCAAGGCCCTCTCACCATAACCTTATTGGGTAGTCACACATCACATAGAAAGATGAGCTTTTAGGTCACCCACATAGGTGACATGTGGTTATCCAATAAAGTTAAAATGAGGAGACTATGTGTGTATTTATTACACATAACCAAAAAGAGAGAAATGATTGAGTCAAGGTCATGATACAAGTACAAGGACAACACCTTTGCAGGAGCGACAAGAGGAAATGGAATTAATAATGTTCATTCATAGGTCTAATTGTGGAAATGAATGCAATAATTGAAGGTCATTATCATTGATAAGGATAGTAAACAATGCATGCTACAAGATAGTTGTGAAGAGAAAGACGACAACCTTATGAGATATGAAAAGTACAATGTAAAGGGGATATCTTAGTCACTGGATGTTTTAGTGCAATGCATGGATGTCTCTAGAGAAAGTGAACAAAGTTCAAATGACAGACAGTCAACTTGAAATATGCAAAGGAGAGTAGCTACAAAGGATGAAACTTGAAACATGACTACCATAATGAAGACAATCCTCATAAGTGTGAGGAAAATCTAAAAAGGAGATTATAGTAATTTTAAATTTGTAAATGTTGGTACATTACTAAGGCAGTGTAGTCCACTAGATGGACATTCATCGCATTGAGGCCAATGACCTCATCAAAGAGGGCTACCATGAGAAATATAAAGAAAGGATAGTAGGGAAGTTAAGCATGAATGAATCCTTGCAAAAAGAATGATAATAATTTTGATGACATGGAAACATTGATGTGTGGTTCTATCTAAAGGGAACATTGAAATCTCCCCAATACAGAGCACAAGAATAGTGAGGAATGGTTTCAGTAATAGTTGTCTTCACAAAATTGTAGTTAACAAACACTAAGGGGGTAGTGTGGTCAATTCATGAGTTTTCTATGCATGACAAAGAACAATAAGCCATTCATGGAAAAAAAAATTGAATATGAGAATTCATTCATAATAATGTGACATTGAATCAGACTATGGAGGGCTCAGACACATCACGTTTCATAAGCAAGCTAGCCATTACCAAGTTTCAAGAATCTTGGAGGAGATATTGAACCAACATCGGTGAATACCTACCTGGCCAAATCAAGGTTAGGCCCTTCCTCCGTCCCCCTCACTCAATCGAGGACATCTTTTGACTCGTCCGACGTTAGGCCCCCTATCCACCCTCCTGCCACCCACGGGGCATCTTCTATTCAAACCGGGCAACTACCTTTCCTTATTCTAGCAAGTTGATTCCCTACTATTCTAAGGGCCCCTAAGGCCCCTACTATTTGCCACCTTCAATGTGATTCAATCCATCATGATGATCCAAAGAGATACCAGTCATGGTGATCTTGATGCATGAAGAGCATGACCAATGGAATACAATATGATAAGACAATTACCCTATTAAGAGAAAGCATTGACTTCTTGGATGAAGAAAAGTAGTATTTCAAGGATCAAGATGGGTCTAAGTCAAGTTCATCTGGTAAGGGAATTATCCCTTGTTAGAAAAGAGGGATACTTCACATAGTGAATGTTTTGTCGGGCAAGTAGTATCTCAAGACTCAAAGGAATTGCAAAAATTTTCTAACGAAGCTGATTTTGTAAAACTCTTGATATCCAAAAGCATGCCCCTGACAAAAATCTACAAGATGGTTTTAAGATGCAAGGGATGCACACATAAATTTTTTGGATTATTGAATTTAGAGGAAAAAAATTCAATAGATGCCAGCCACAAAATGCATTGGCTTTCAAATATCAAGAGTGAAATGTACTTGGGGACTTCTTTTTCTTCTCAATCAAATGAGGAGACGATCCTTTCCCATGGAAAGAAATTAGAGGAAACGTGTTTTAAACCAAAGAAGTGTTCAGAAATGGAAAAGTTAGAACTTCCATGATGATACAACTCTCCAACTGCTAACCATATTTATTGTATGACTATGATAAACTATCAGAGGTCTCTTAGAATTTAAGGGTACAATTAGGTAACAGTGAAAGAAAGTAATCAAGCTACTACCCTTGCATAGGTTTCTTTTCCTTGCTCTTGAAGAGTGCAATTAATTGCATGGTCATGGATGAAGATGGGTCTACAAGTAAGAGACAACTTTGGGATGATAATGGAAATTCATGACATGGATACTATGGAGGGATCCTAAAAGGGAAGTGAATTTTTATTGAAGGCAGCTAGAGTTCTCAGAAACTAGTGCTATGGAGGGTTAGAGTCTAGAAGCTAGTTTTGAGTATCGAAATCGGTTATTCTATAAGGGGGTACAATACCTTCTGATGGTTTTGATTTACTAATTATTTTCATTGAAAGAAAATAAGATGATTGGAGTCTAAGGTCATTAAAAAGGTCATCAAAATCTATGGAAAGCATACAAAATAGTATGATGATAACAAAATGCCAGTTTTGAATGCTTGAATGACAGGGTTATACAAGTCACATGTTGCACTATTATTTATCACTGTACCATTATTTCAATGGCAAGCTTTGCATCATGAGAACAAAAGGAAATACTGCAAATGGTGACGCATTGTACATGATTAGATGATGGATGAACAGTAAATAAAAAGGCATAATTTATTTATTAGACATGAGTGGAAGTATCAAATATGTCAAAACAATAGGGTTCAAGAAGGATTCTTGATAAGAATTCACTATCACAAGACAATAACATGAGAGGATCCAATAAAATACAGATTTAGAGGCCTATAATAAGTATTTTGTGCTAAGGAAGACACCCTTGGTCTATCAAAATGAAGGGTTTATATTTTTCCAAGAAGATAAGGAAAATCCCTAAATATTTATAGAGGTCTAAAGTAATGCATTCAATTCATAACAAAGTAAAAACAATGAAATAAGATAAAGTTTTAACACTAATTACTGAGGAAGCTCAACAGGAAAATCAAAATGGTCGAGCCATGTTCACAAATATTCGTCCTCTCAAGAAACCTCATTCATATTGTGTCGTATTGTGATAATATAGTACCTAAATACAAAAGGTAAATCTAGAATGCTTCATGGCCATAGCACTATAAGTACCAGGGAAAAAATTGAGATCTGTGTTTAAATGATAGGAAATGATGCCAAAGCAAACCCATGAATCTATAGAAAATTGCAAATACAACCGTTGGAAGGTAAAATGGAAAGAAGTTTTCTAAACCAACATATGAATAAGAGGAAACCATGAAAATATAGAGAAAACACACTATTGAACACATTCAATGAATATAATCTTCAAAATTTGCATGATTGCAAGTTTACGAAAAGGATTTTATTCATTTTAATGCAAAGAATCATTCAATTTCGAGTATTTTATCTATAAAATACTAGTTAAAAAATGAAAAAAATGCTTCTCAGAATGCTTACCCAGTCGTTGAAATCATTATCTATTGAAGAATCTGCCAAGAAATAAGCTCCAAACTACCATAATGACATCTACAAAAGCTTTGAGTCAAACCCTGTGGCGGAAACTTTTTTTTGCCAAGGTGCTTGATGGAGAGAATGATAATGTTTTCTCATTCTTTTTACCTTTGATGATTAGGGTTTGACACTTTAGATGCTAATGGGTTTTTTCATCCCTTTTTTTTAAAAAAAAAGGTGAAGCTCATATTAATGCATTGAGGGGGCCGAGTCCTAAGTTATTAACTTAGGAATTTATTTTTCTTTAAACATTTGTGACTTAGCCATTTGTTATGCATTGTGAACCATTGCTAAGTCCTTCAAGCAATATAACATATGGAGTATTCCAAGTCAAGTCATGCCTTTGACCTTTCGATTATGAACATTGCTAATGCCTTGAATAATTGGAATATTCCTTCCAAGAAGTGTGGAGGTCATCCATATAGGCCAAATTTGAACCCTTGTTGTGCCTTTCATGATCAGATAATATTGACCAATGAGTGGCCTTGAAATGCAGGAAAAGGTAAATAGAAATGATCAAATGCCTTAGTAGAATTTTTTTTACTTAATGCTTTGCAATCATTTAAATATCATTTAGTTTGTATTTTTTCAATTGTAAGTCATCATTTAACTGATTTGTAAAATCACTTTAGTTTCATTCATATGCAAATATAAATGTAATTGATGAATGATTATTATTTTTCATTTATTATAAAAAATGTAAAACATTTAACTTAAGTGATAATTTATAAATCACTTGAGTTTAGATGTTATTTTTAATGAAAAATATAAAAAACATGTGTTGAAGTTGAAGTTTGGTTGAAGACATGTTTGCACACCAAAAGTGTGACTCAGCCAAGTTGGAGGCATGTGATAGAAAAGGATATGACTTTTCAACATGGAGAAAGTGTGGGAGGATGTATTTGACTGTTTTGGAGGAAGGAGGACCATTTTGGAGGTTTTGTGTCATGCTTTTTTGGTGGGTCAAGTCATGGCTTGACTTTTTACATTTTGAGGACCTTTTAGAGAGGTTTTGGAAGCTTCTATTTTGGATTTTGTGCTTAATTCGACCTGGGGTTTCTACAAGGAATTGTGTGGGAAGCTGCTTGGAGAATTTCTTAAGTATCTTTAGACTTAAGTTTTAGGGATTCTTTTTCTTTTCTTCGTGTAGGAATTGTATCTTTTTTGGAGCCTTTTCTAGGTAGAGGACATCATTGTAACTCAAATTTACAAACTTATGCCATAGTGTAACACCTTTTTGATGAATAAGTTAGTAGATTTTACCTTCTCATTATGTTGTTTTATTGTGAAACCTTTATAAATGGTTGATGAAATCTTATGGCAGAATTGTTTTTCCTTTGATTTTGTCCCATTTTCTTTCTTTTCCTTTATGTAGTTAGTATGAATCTGTAGGACATAAGATGTGTTGAGCTAGTTTAGGATAAAGTCTGAATTGTGAGGATGTAATTTTCTTATTTCTAGATGTTCTCCATGACATTTTTAGCCTGGCTATGAAACAATGATGCAAAGGCATATGGATTTTTGAGTTGTGTAAACCACTATTAAGTTGTTGACCATTCTTGTGTGTAGAAGAAGCTATATGGGTCTAAGAAATATCATTAGGTGCATCACCCTAGGTGTTAGTTTTTCTTTTCATGCTTCTTTTTCCCATTTTCCCAACAAAGAATAGTTTAGGTGACACCATCAAAAGGGGAAGCCAGCCCACAATCCAGAGGTCTCCTTTCGAATAGGCTGCCCACAACCTAAAATTAGACCCATGTTAGTCCAAATCTATTGATTTCATTTAAAGGCTTAGAAAATAGGGTGAAGATTTGGGGACCTAACACTTATATCGATCCAATTAGATAATATAACAAATTTTTAAAACATGTAAGTCATCACTCCAGCCAGCGTGAGTAGGTATTTAGAAATGCAAGGAATATGGTATTTCCCTTAACACAAACAAATGTGTCTTTTCCACCAACCAAGGAAAATTACTAGGGTATATTGTATCTAAGGATGGTTTAGTATTTGATACAAAGAGAGTGGAGCCTATATCCTATCCATCCCACTCCCTTGCTACATAAAATTATTGAAAAGTTTTCTAGGAATAATTAATTTTGTGGGAAGATTAATCCCAACCTTGCTTCCTTAGTAAAGTCTCTTACCTCATTTCTTAAGAAAAATATGACTTTAAAATGGAAAAAAGGAAAGTAAGAATAGCTTTGAGGCCATCAAACAAGAAATTTCTTAGGCTTCCACCTTTGTCAATCCTAATCATGCCAATTATTTCATTCTCTACACTTTTTGGAGGAAAATAAAGCATATCAACTATCATAACACAACTAAATAATGAAAATTTGGAGCAACCAATTTCATTCTTCAATGTAGGGCTTAAAGATTATGAGACAAAACATAGCTATGTTTAAAAGAAAGACCTTGATATTGTTAGGGAATTGAAAAATTTTGGACACATGTTTTCCAATAACAAGATCTAGTTGATGGTTCCCCATGCCAACATCAAATAATTTCTATTGAGTAAAGATATTAGTGAAACAAGAGTTGGATTGGTTACTAAGATGATGCAATATAATATTGATATTAAGATCACTAATCTTGTAAGGGGAAAAGGATTATGTCAACAACTTTTCTCAACATTTGAAATTCCTAAACAGGCTACCTTGTTATTAATGGAGCACAAGACATCCAACAAAAACACTCAAAACATCTAGGCGAATGATATGGCTATCTTAAATTACAAGAAGGTTGATATCTTCTAGGTTTAAATAGAACCAAGAGAAGGTATTTCAAGTTATATTCCATTACTTATGTTATAGTGGATGGTATAATTTTTAGAAAGTATCTCATTGGAGTTTTGTTAAGATGTATTAAGCTAGATGGCATTAGTAGATTGATGGAGGAATTCCATGATGGTCCCTTAGGTGGCAATTCTACAAGGACCATTGCTAATAAGATTATGAGAGATGGATATTATTGGCCAACCCTATTTAATGATGCTCACAAGTGGGTTAGGAATTATAAAAGATGTGCTTTCTTCTCTAGAAATAAAAGGTTAGTAAATCATAAACTATTCATCCAACTCAAGTAGATCAACCATTTAGATTGTGAGCTTATATTTTTTTGGCATAAAAATAACTACCATCTAGTGCTAGAAATAAATTGAATTTGGCAACCACAATTTGTTTCACTTGGTGGATATAAGTGATTTCCCTAAGGGATGCTATTGATGCTTCAGTTTGAGAATTCCTTGATGGAATTGTGATAAAGTTTCGTGCCACTTCCACTATAATCTTTGATCATGCCAATGTTTTCTTTAGTATGAAAATCATTGATTGGGAACTTAGGCATGGCATATATTTGCAAAATTCATCAAATTATTACCCGGAAGGTAACGGCCTAGCTATTTCTTCAAAAAAAAACCCCGTCAAGTTAATCAAAAGGACCATTGAGGATAATTAAAGAGCTTTGCATAACAAGATAAAGATGGCCCTTTGGGTAGATAGAATCAATCAAAAGAGTCATTAGTTATTATCATTTAATTATAGTTTATTGAAGGTAAGAAAGGCTACTGTTATCATTAGAGTTTCCTTCTCTTGACTTAGTGCATCAGCTAAAATTAGAAAAGAATTATTCTATTACTTTAAGGTTGGTTGAACTAATGGAGCAAGAAGAAATAAGGATAAAATATATGTAAGCCATAGAGACTCACCAAGCACAAGTCAAGAGAAATTTTGATAAGAAGGTAGTCCACAAAGTGTTCCAAGAAGGATACTTGGTGTTGGAGTGGGATGCAAATAAATCCAAACAATGAAGGCATACCAAATTAGATGCCATCTAGAGGGGCCCATATGTCATCACCAAAGATAAGGAGGCCAATTCTTTTCATCTCTTAGGGTAGATGGTGAAGTTCTTCCAATCCTAGTTAATGGGACTCATATCAAACCTTATTTTAGAGGGGTTTTGAGATTCCATGTACATATTAGTTTAGTTCTTTCACTTTTCTAAGAAGTGTGGTTGCATACCTTGCATTATCCTTAAAAAATGTATGTTTTAGATGTTTTTATTTTTCCAAGTTCAATCCTACACATTTTATATTTTGAGGCAAGCCATTTATTACATTTCTTCTTATGAATCTATTCCCAATGGAATGATAAGGCCCCTAGATCCCATGATTATCAAGTAATCATCCCATAAAAGTTGCCAAAGTATTGTTTCTTTGTACTACACCCCTTTGTTCTTACATATTTCATTAGTTATAACTAAATTTGAGAAATCCTAAATGGTTTATCATTCTCAAGAATGCCTCTAGTAGTTGTATTCCCCCTTGCCAATGTACACTTAAAAACCATATGTAAAAATTCCCAAAAGATGGCTTTTCCTTGCTCTTCCTTTTCTCTCCCAAATGATCCTTTTAGGGTTTTAGGTGTCAAATGGACTTTTAGACCAATGTATAAGTCCATCTCCACTCTTTGATTCCTCCCTATTATTTTTTTTCTTTATTCCTTTTTGGATATCAAGTCCTGAATGGGATTTTTGACCAAGGTCCAAAGCCATTCAAAATTCTCAATTTTCCTTTCTTCTTTCTATCGTTCGATTCTTTTAGAACTTCAATTCATACCTACCACATGTTGAGAGTTCATAAAGAGGTGAAAGTTCAATAATAGTTTTGTCTTGGGAATCTCATGAGACTGGACTTGTGTAATGTAGATGAGAATAATCTAAATACCTTTAAAATTAATTAATGCCTCCAATATCATTCTTGCATCCACCCCAATGTGTTAGTATAGTTTATTGAGTTTGAAAAGGTATGAAAGAACAAAAAATTCATATAGGAACACTTACATTACTTTCAAATGAGATATTTTACAAGAACACATACACCATTAATATGGTCAAATTACTTGGAGTTATGTTTTTTAAGATATGATACTATAGAAATAATTGGTGTCTATTAAAAAGTGTAATTGAGATGTTTCTAGGTGCCAAAAATTAAGAGAATAGGTAGAAAAATGTTTGGAAATATTTTTCTCTTAGGGATCTTAACAAAATATTTTAATAATTGAACTAAAGTTAAGTATTTTTTTTGCTCCTCTCTCCTTTGTCCATATTTGAACAGCTTGTGTGCATGGTGGAGTCTACCTTGGGGTTACCCCACAGTCCCCCTCTGCCCCCCTTAACCTAAGCCTTGCCTTGTCTCATGCGGACTCATGTCCCTTGGGAGACACTTCTAAAGGGTCTGGTCTTTTGGTTGCAAATATTTTGGTACCACCCGTGTCTTTGAACAAAGTGCCAGTGGTCGTGATTCTTCCTGGAACTAAAGGGTGGAAGGATATTCTAACCAATGGTAAACAGAGCTCAAACCCTCCTACTCAAGAGGAAGAAGTTATTATGTCGAGAACAAATTTTTCTATTTCTAATATGGTCAGCGATAAGATTATCTCCTCCATGGAGAACACATTTGTGGGTCATTTTCTCTCATTACACCCCACTATTGATATGGTTCAAAGATGGGATGCTACTAAATGGCACCTCAAGGGAAGTTTGGACATTTGCACTATGTCAGGTGCTCTCTTCCTTTTCAAGTTCACGACCTTGAAAGATCTATTTTTGGTCCTTTCTTCTAGACCCTGAGTTTATGGAAAGCACAGTTTGGCTTTATGTCTCTAGAAGTCAGGGTTTGACCCTACTATGGATCTTAATAAGTTGGCTTCAGTTTGGATATGCCTGCCTAGTTTACCTTTAGAATATTGGGATGAATCAATCTTCAAAAGGAATGGTGATTCCTTGGGGAACTTAATTACTTTTGACTCCATCACCAAATCGAAGTCCAGGTTAGTGTTTGCTCACTTTTGTGTGAACATTAGTGTGAACAAGACACTCCCTAACTCTGTTAACTTTTCTCTAAGTTTGGTACCTGGGTCCAACCTGTGTGCTATGAAAATGTTGTGGTCTATTGTCAGAAGTGTGCCAAGTCGAGGCACCTTACTTTTTATTGTAAGTCCTCCTTCAACTAGGAGCCTAAATTGGGAGATTCTACTGCTAATGCTAAATCTCCTCCTAAAATTGATGACCCAATTAGTCGTGATCTAGAAAAACCTACCTCACCAGACTTGTATGATCTCCCTAACTCTTGTGTTCCTATTCTTGGGTTAGAGTCTAGTGTAGATCTTGCATCGGGTGTTGCAAATATTTCCCTAGTTGAGAATTTTGCATGTGATAAGGTGTTGGAGATATAAAATACATCCTCTAGCTTGGCTCTTGGGGGTGATGACCTTGCTAGTGGTGCCTAGATGGAGGTGGCTTTAGTGGGGACTAGTGAGAATATGGGGGAAGAGGGTGAAATCTGGGAGGATAGGGGTAATGGAGATATGACAATTTTCAACTCTGAGGATTTGAATCTAGAGAATGTTATTGGTGAGGATAACTAGATAACCCCAAAGAAAAGAGGAAGGAAGAAAAACGTGGATGTGGGTGGTGATTCAAAACCTAGAAGGCCAAGATAGAGATTTATGAGATAAAGAGAAACCACAAATGAGATTACCATGGGTAAATAGAGGACATTGGACATGTCCTCTAAGAAAGGTAAAAAATGAAGGCCATGTCATAGAATGTGCGAGGGATGAACAACTCCCATAAGCAACTTTCTTTAAAAAACTATGTTTTAGAACATAAGATAGATGTTTTACTATTACAAGAAACCAAGATGAAAAAGATAATTTTGATAGTCACTAAGTACTTATGGTCGGGGGCCACTTACTCCTATAGTGATGCTGAAGGGGATTTGGGCGGACTTGTTGTGCTTTGGAACCCCTCTTGATTTAATACCTTTGAACTATTCTATTGTCAGAGTAGTTTTGGTGTTTCTTTTACCTACTTGGGAAACTCCTAGTTGCTTATCAATGTTTATGTGCCCAACCAAAGGAATACTAGATATGTGAGCTATGACAGACTCTTTCTGATTAGATTAAAAACAATAGTGGCTATTAGTGGCTATTGGCCAAGGATTTCAACTCCCCCTTATTTCCCTCAGAGAAAAGTGGTGGTCTGGAAGATTATTCTAACAACATGATAGATCTAGCAAACTTTTTGAGTTCTACTAACTTTATTGAGATAGACTTATTAGGCCAAGCTTTTACCTAGACCAACAAACATATGTGGGAGGACTTTATTCAAGTTAGATTGGATAGATTCCTTTGTTCTAGTAACTTGACTGGCCTACTTAGTGCCTCTCTTCGAGCTCTACCTAGGATGGTTTTTGATCACAATCTGCTATTGCTGATCTCGTGCACCTACTTTGTTGTCAAACCTTTCCCTTTCAAGTTTTAAATAATGTGGAATTCCCACCCTAATTTTAAAAACAATGTTGCTAAATGGTGGAATATTCCTATTCATGGTTCTCTCATGTTCAAAATATTTTTTAAACTAAAACACATTAAATGTATGGTGAAAGGATGGAACAAAAGGGTTTTTGGGGATGTTTCCTAGGAGAAAAAAATGTTGGAGATAAATTGATGTTGGTTCAAAAGAAAATGGAGGATGGAGATGTCAGTCTTCCTACTTGAAACCAAGAGAAGGAGAACCAAAGGGAGTGGCAACAAATTCTTAAGAAAGAGGAGATTTTTTGGAAGTAGAAATCTAGGGTCCAATGGTTGAAAGAATGTGATAGGAACACCTCTTTCTTTCACATTTTTGCTATTAAACATAAGAAAAGGAATCAAATAACCAAGTTATACAATTCATAGGGAGAGGCTTTCAATTCTCCCCCCTTAATTAGTTTAGTGGCTACATATTACTTTCAGAAGGCTTATGCAGCTCATGTTGAGGCTCCTAACCTGGCTCTTGACAAGTTGCTACTTGACCCACTTTTGACTATTACATCATAGATTGATAATCTTGGGATCCTCAATGTTTTCACTCCTAAGGATGTAAAGTTGGCTACTTTTAGCATGCGGGCCTTTAAAGCTCTAGGCCCTGATGGTTTCCCTCTAGCCTTCTTTTAGACCTTTTGGGAGATTGTTGGTGAGGACCTTGTCCAAGCTGCTTGTGATTTCTTCAAATTTTGTAAGATTCTTGAGCAACTGAATCAAAGCTTCATAGATTTAATTCCTAGGGTTTCTAATCCTCAATCTATGGTTGATGTTTTCCCCATCATTCTATGCAATACTTTTTTATAAAATCCTCTCTAAAATTTTGGTGAACCACATCAAACCACTCCTTGATAAAATAATCAGCCCAACTCAAAAAGGTTTTGTGCGTGGTCATCATATGCTTGATGCTACCATAACCAAACATGAATTACTCCACTCCATGGATAGATGCAACTATGTTGGTATGGCCCTTAAATTAGACATTTCTAATGCCTATTATAAGGTGATCTAGAATTTTGTCCCTAAAGTCCTAGCTAAGTTTGGGTTTAACCAATCTATGATCAATCTTATAATGGAATGTGTTATTATGGTTAAGTAATTTTTTTTAGTAAATGGGTCTCTATTTGGGTTTTTTTCTTGTTGGGAGAGGTATTAGACAAGGAGACCCCCTTTCACCCTACTTGTTTATAATGGTGGTGAATGTCCTGAGCAAGAATTTCTCTAATTACCTATCAGAAGGGTCCATAAGGGGAATTAAGGTTGCGTCTTCCTTAGAGCTGACTGTGATCCGACAATTTTTGGATGATACCTTTCTTTGTGGGAAAGCCTCTATGATTGAAGCCATGAAATGGAAATTTTTTCTGAAAAACTATGTTACTTGTTCTGGGCAATGCATTAACTATAATAAAAGCATGATTTACTTCTTTAACAACATGCCTTACCTGCAAGCTCAGGTGACTGCTATCCTGGGTTGTTTGAGTGGTTCTATTCCTTCAATTTATCTTGGGTTACCCCTTATTGTCAAGGAAGTCACTCCTGATTTTTGGAATTCTATACTAGAAAGGATCCAAAGAAAACTGGTTGGGTGGAAAAGCTCATTACTTAGCCATGCTAGTAAATTACAGCTCCTGTCTACTATTCTTCAAGGTATACCTATCTATTTTCTATATATTTTCAAGATGCCTAGATATATTACTAAGAAATTTGAGAAAATTCAAAGGACTTTCCTCTAGTCAAGGACCAAGGAAAAAACAAAATTTTCTCTAGTTAAATGGGACAAGGTTTGCCATCCTAAAAGTTGTGGTGGGCTTGGGATTAGGACTGTTTCTAATAACAATAAAGCTTTAATGACCAAATTGTGTCGGGACCATCTAAGGGATAGGAAGGATTGGTGTAAGATCATGAATGCTAAGTACCTTGAAAATAGACCTTTCATTGACTTCCTATTGGAGGCTCACCCTTCGGGGTCCTTGGTTTTAAGGTGTATATGCAATCTGCAGAATCTTCTAAGAAATGGGAACAAATGGAAGATTGGTAATGGTAATAAAATTATATTCTAGGGCACATGGCTACTTGACACTCCCCTGGAAAACTTTGAATTCAAGAATCTTAAGAGATTAGCTCAATGATTCTTTGGTATTTATATTAGTGATTACCTCCTAGGGCCTCTGGGTGTTACAAAATGGAACAACTTAGGCCTTTGTTGCCCCTTTTCCCCTGATCAATGTCTCATTTCCAAGAAATTGTGGGAATTTCTCTCCCTCACCAAGCTTCTTACAACTTGCAGGGGGGATGAATTTTTCTAGACTCATGATAAACAGGGTGATCTTTTAGTTAAATTGACTTATAATCTGCTGATGGACCAGGGTAATTTCCTTGATCTATGGAAGGTCTAGAATTGACACATGATCCTGAAAGTTAACTTCTTTTGGTGGACTGCCTTCCATAATAAGATTCTTGCTCAAGATAATTTGAGGAAAAGGGGATTCCAGATCCCCAACAGATGTTTTTAATGTAAGTGCAATGAAGAATCGATGGATCACCTATTGTTACATTGCTTGTTTGTTGTGGAGGTGTGGTAGTTGGCTTTAGGAAGATTGGGGATTCAATAGATTATTGTAGGGATATCACATCCTTTATCTTGAGTTGGTCTATACCCTTTATCACCTTTTACCTAATGAAATTTGGAACCAGGTCCCTCCTATTATATGTTGGTGTTTTTGGAAAGAGAGAAACAATAGGATCTTTAGGAACATTGAGATGAGTCCAAAAGACGTGTTTGGTATTGGGTCTTAGCTCATTGCAGAAAATATCACTTTTCAAAGGGAAAACCCTATACAAAGGTCTGACTGAGGTGGAAATAGGCATGGCCAAAGCTTAGAACCAAAACCTCGATGCTAACTCTTATGGCAACTCCAGATCCTTGGCTCGTAGTGTCATTATTTGGAAACCTCTTGATAGGGGCTAGTATAAACTAAATTTTGATGGGGTTGCTAAAGGAAACTCAGGAAAAGCTAGTATAGGAGGTGTGATTAGGGATTATAGAGGAAATTGTGTGGATGGTTACTTCAGGGGGATTGGTTTTCATTATTCTATGGTTGTGGAAGCTAAAGAATTTTTGAAGGGCTTACAGTTGGTTGTCTCCATGGGGATTGAGAACCCTCATATTGAAGGGGACTCTAAGTCTATTATTGATGTTGTTAACTTTGATAGATTGTTGCCGTGGAGAACTAAAGACATTATTCTAGACATTAGGCTGTTCATGTCAAAGTTAAAAATAAAATTTATCACCCATATTTATCGGGAGGTAAACCAAGTGGTTGATTCCTTAGCCAATATTGGCACAAAGTGGAAATTATCCAAATATTGGCATTCTTTAGGGAGCCCACCTCCTGAAATTTAGGGTTTAATATTGAAGGAACAAAGCCCTTACTTGACCCATGATGATAACTAATCAAGCACCTTACTGGATTTTCTAGGGGGTCCACATGCTTGTCTATTAATCTATGTGGATTATTTTTATTGATGAGATGGATAACAAGTGGAATTATTCAAATTATGGGATGGAGGCCATTTTGAAAAGGGAAATCATGAGATGTTGTGACAAGTACTTGATGATTAAAACTAAGTTGGATTGTACCTTATGTAGTCTCCTTTTGGGGATCTTGTTAAGGTATTGCATTTCCAAGTTTTTTTATTTTGATTTTGATATGGAAAATAATTATGAGATCAAGCTCCTTATTGGCCCTATATTATCCACTATTTTTTGTCTACATCTAAAAGCTAACCTTTTTGGTGTTACTAAATTTGGCCCACTCCTGAAAGCTAACCTTTTAGGTGCTTCTAATTTTGGCCCTGCGACCATCTTGCCTAGGTTTTTGTGCATCTTCTACGTGGAAGGAAAACCATCCTTTCCTTTCATGTCCTACTTAGCCAATTATGTGTGGAGATCCTCATTTATGATTCCACTAGGATTGGTTTTTGGAAATTACTTACTCATGTGTGTGACCTCTCCTTTGCCTTGATTCTCAAAGACTGTCATTTTTGGCTTAAAATCCTTAATGTGTAGGTGATTTTTCACCTTTCTATTATTTTTAACCTTTTATTTTCTTAGGGTTCCTAGTTATCATGCGTGTAAAGTGACATTATGAGTGGTGATAGGGTGTGAAATGAGCCAGATAACTACAAAAAATTTCACAAAGATCTTGTTTGGCACATTTGTGTTGAAGGTTGTCTAGCTCCTCTAATGGAGAGACTAGTGGGCCATGACCCTAATCTGTCTACTTAGTTTTTCAACTCATGGAAATATTGTCTTGTGACTTTGGGAGACATTTCCTTTATTGTGGATGAGGAAGTGATTGCACAAGCTATGAGGCTCTAGTGTACTGGTATCAAGCATCAGAAGCACACTAAAATTTAGAACAAAAAATATTAATTCTACCATTTCCCTCTTTTGAATCACCTTAGGCATAAAGTTTTGTTAAGATTTCCTTTTTTCTTAATTATGGACTTAGAAATTTTTGTTGAAAAAATTGTTGAGGATGTTGGTTTGAATACTAATGACCCTCCTCCCTTGCCACTTGACTAGGGCCTCATTTTGAGGCTCTACCATTTCCATCTTGCTTTAACTTGGCTAAAATCCATATCGGTTGTCCACATTGAAGAGATTGAGCCTCAACTATGACCAATTTCTCTCTGGTTGAATCCAAAGGCCTTCTTGGGAAAAACCACTAGGTCCCTACTGACACACATAAACCCAAACCTCGTGCTAAAAATCTTAAGGGGAATGAGGGAGTGGCCTAGACTAGTACAATAACTAGTCTTTGTGAACTCAAATCAACCCCCACTAAGACTACTAACAATCCCACCCTGAAAAAGAAAGGAAAGGAGGAAGGTAAGAGCTTGAAGGAGCCTCTGAGCAAAGGAAAAATTTTGGTGAGAAAGGACTCTATGGGGGATATGGTGGTTATTGTTTGTGATGCCATCATTCGACACTCTAGTAGGATGGCCAAGAATAGGAAAAAGGTGCAGGTTAAATATTTGGATATAGAAGAGGAGAATTCAAACAAGAAAGATAGTAGGGTTGAAGAGGAGTCTGAGGATGAGGAGGAGGAGCATGCTAGAGGACCTTGCTCCATTCCTAACATGCGAAAAGTTCAAAAGGATTCTTTAACCTCTCAATCTTCAGAACTGTTGGATGTTGAGCATGCTAATACCAACCTGAATGTAGTTGGAGGGGAGGATCTCTATGTACTGAAGGAAAGATTGGATAAATTAGACAAAAAAAATTTGTGGTTTGACCCGCTTCACAACTAAGTTGGTCCACTATGTCACCAATACCCTATTGATGGTTATGAAAGATGAGATGGACATGAAAAAGGATGAAGACCATTGTGAATGGGTTGGAGATGATGTTGTTAATCTCTTGTCAAATAACTAGGAAGATTTTAGTTAGTCTATTGCTGGTCCATTGTTTGTTTGTGTACTATTGGTCTATGGTGTTTTCTTTGGCTTTGTGTTTTTTGATGCTTTTTTGGTCTTGAACTCTATTGGCCCTTGTGGCTATTTGTGAAGGGTACAACACCCTTTAAATGCTTATTACTTAATAAAAAAAAATATATTTTAATGCAATGTAGCCTGTACAAGGATTTGGAAACCTATGAAATGAATCAAGGCCTCCATTAGTATTCATCCACCCACTTGGAAACACTACTATAGTTGGTTTGGTACCACAATGCATAGAATAATACAAAAATGGTATTGGAATCTATAAACTACTTTGAAATGAGGAATTTTTCAACAAATCTTTTAGTTTTTTGCATATTCAAATGGTCTAGAGTTGAAAAAAGTTGAGATATCATATTATAAAGAGACTTGATGTCCACTTATAGTTGTAGAAAAAATTGCACATTCCATGGATTGATATAATATTCAAGAAGTTTTTTTTTAAATAATAATCTTGGGGCTCCTTTGAGGTCCACTCCCTTCCCTCTTCTCATCTTATTTTAATGGTATTTTTGTGTAAAAATTTCATATATGTACAAGTTTTCTTTGTGTTGATCATAGAAAATGAAAATAATGATATTACATTTAGAATAAAAGTTGATTACTCATTAGGAAAATGAATTGGTTGAATAATTATAGACTTGTTCATATTTAGTAGACTATATTTACAAATTATAATTAAATTCATCTTTATTGACTATTTTTAGAATGTTCTTAATTATGTATGTTAAATTTAAATTATATTTGGTTAAATGTTACGTGTTCACATGTGATTTTATATTAATACAATGAATTAAAATTCTATTTTATTTAATTTAATTATGATAATAATATTAAATATGAAATATTTATGATACATATATTAATTTAATTATGAATTTATTTGATTAGGTAAGAAGGGTTTTGTAAGGGCCTCAACCCTTGTATGAGAAAATGATAGATCATGAAGCACAACCAGACAACAAGTAACACCTAAAAACGATAAAAAAATTAATTAAAAAAGGGATCAAGGTCTTAAATCACACTTCTTCCAATGTGGACATTTAGAAAGGATTAAAAATGATCTCAATAGCCACTTGGATACAAACCTCAATGGAATAGATAGAATGGTGGATCAAGTTTTTAATCCTTTGTGTGTGTGATTATGTGAACTATGATTAATTAACTTTAATTGGTTGAATTTTATGATGTAATATTGTTCCTAGGTTATTGATGAAAATGAATTTTTTTTAATATTTTTGAAGAATATAAGATTGAAATGGTGGGAAAAGCGGGAATGAATTCAATCAATGTGTAATAATGAAATGGCCAAGGATTCAAACACACCTTCCCCCAATTTCAGTAGAGAGAAGATCACAAAGGGATAGGATTGACTTTCAACTTGGAGGTGAGTCAACCCTATTTTGGACCTTGGATATTTTCTTTATTATGAATAAAAGTATTGATTCACAATGTTTTAAAATTATTTAAGGGTGATCCCAAAATACCGGTTTACAATTTTTTGCCGAATTGGACATTGAACTAATTTTTTCTAACTAAATCCTCACTTTCAGGCCCCTATAGCAGCTACACCATGAGGAATTTGAAGATGATGTAAACTAGTGATTTCTGACATTTTGTCTATAGATTCTACATATATATTTTTTCAAAAAATTTGGAATGAGATTGCACTTCTTTTTCCATCTCCTTCGAAAACTATTTTTTTTCAATAAACACCATTTTTAAAGAGTGATGCTCACCATATACAACATTTTTTTTTTCCCATGAAGGATAAAATTCTATTTTTTTCAAATTTATATTTGTAACTACGATATCTAGTGTTTCAAATTGGTTTCATGGTATTTTATTGAGTATTTTTTCCTTAATCAAGTTTTGAAGTCAAACTAATTACAATTCAGACATAGGAAGACTATATACAACATAATTTTTTTGTATGTATCAATTTATTTTTTTGTTGGATCAAGGACTTCAATAACTAGTGCATTGATATTTTTCAAATTTTATTTTTGATAATCTACTATTTTTCCACATGTGCAGAACAAAGAGCTTGATTTTTGGTGAGAAACCTATGTTTAATAAAACTAAAAAATTAAATACATAATAAAACCAAAGGGTATGTGCAGGATCATCATGGAAAAAATAGGCCCTTAAGTGGCAAAAAATTTAGAAAAATCAAAGTTAGGAAACTTGGCATAAAAATTTGAAGAATTTATCTATATTATTTCAAAAATATGTAAGAATAGAATATGTAGCAAATTGAATGTAGTTTCTAAACTACTAAGTTTCTTTTTTTTTTAAAGAAATCTATTTGGTGAAAATTTGAAATTTCAATGCAGTGGTACTTAAATTTTATGGAAAAAATAAGAAGTAGGTGTCTATCTGACCACCCTAACTAGAATAAAATGATAATATATTTTTATAATGTTTTAGATATAAGTAGAGAACTCATGCCCTGATGTGATGCATATTTTTTTGTAATTTTTTTCCAAGTAAATAATTAATTATGAATTTTTTATTACAAATTTTAAAAAATATAAAAACTTATATGTCTAACCACCTTAACTTGGTCAAAACTTCATGAAATTCAATTTTGTTTTTTTAATCCTATAGCATGTGAAGCATAGAATGTGATGCATGTTTTGATTCAAAAAATGTGATACCTTTGAAAGCTATAGATGTTTTTCAATCGGCCTATCAATCAAGACTTTAGTCGTAATTTCAATAGAAAATGAATAATAATTACTTATTAAATTCAAAGTAAAACATAATTTATATTGATGGAAAGTGAGAATCTCCTTTAAAAACCCTTTTTGTTTCATCAATTGTGGGTAAAAAAATAGTCATCAGCCACATACCACTTTATATTGCCACTTTTTGGCCCATCATGATCCTACACATACCCCAAAACATATTAAAATTATATTTTTTGGATACTTCATTCAAGGACTACCATCATCCAGTTGGGTATGTGAATTCTCCTCCATTTTCATCCTCAACTCGAGCTTCAAAGGGAAAAATTTTGGATATTTTTGGTGCTAGAGGGGGAGGCAAATGGGGGGTTCAAGCAAACCCCCTTTCCACAACTCTTTCCTTTTCATTTTTTCCTAGGAAATATGGGACCCAACATTTAATGGATTCACTTGAACCAAATGTTCATTCATACCACAAAAACTAAGTTTTTTTGCATGGGGGTATTTTTTGCAACTTTTCCTTCCTCTCTGGAATTGTAAACCAATTTTGTAGGTTTACCCTTAAAGTCCATTAACTAAATGAATTATATGACATAACACTTGAAATGTAAAGTTCTATAGTAAAGAAATGAAAATTCCAATTTCCAGGAAGATCTAAGAAGGGTCTGATAGTGTGCACCTATGATAAAAAGTGGGTTTTAGGGATTATAGAATGACTGGTTCACCCCTAGGTGAATGGGTCCTAGGTAGGGTGTTTGAAATCATTTTTTACATCCTAGATCTAACCTTTTGATTTTTCGAGGTTTGACTATTGAAAAGCTAGAAATGAAATCTATAGGTTAGTTTTCATAGCTTGACAACAATAATGAAAACTTATGCAACTTTGAAGATTTTCTCCTTTGTTCAACTTTTAGTCCTTCTTCACTTGTAAATCTAGACACATGAAGAGAGAAGCAATTTTTTTTTTTTTTAAAGTGAATAGGGCTTGGCCTTGGTCAAACCTTCGTTTGGTAATTAAACCTTGATAGAAAAAAATAATTACAAAGAAGGAAATAATGAATGCACAATTTCTTGTTACAACTCACCAAACCTTAAATGTCTTACCTTAGAGAATTGCATTCAAACACATCACTCTAAGGATTGAATCTTGCATGAATTGGATTAATTGATTGATTTATTTGATGCTTGAATTATTGAAACCTACAACAAAATATCAGCTCCAAAACATGACATGAAAAAACATAAACTTTTACATGATGATATGATCTTGATTTCTGCTATAGATGACTGATAAATTTTCTCCTCAATGCTCTTTACAATAATATTTTCTCATGTGAATTCTTGATAATGCTTCTTCTTAATTTTTGTTGCTAGTTATATTTCAAATGATCAAAAGACTATGTATTTATAGGTTTTATCTAATTTCTTGATTATTAGATTCCAAAAGCTGAAACTTGACACTTGAATTTGACTAATTAAAATTCTACCAAAAAATTATTTAAAAAATGGTATTCTCACTTAAAGAGGGCCATTCACCCAATTAATTTTGGGCCCTAATTCCATGGCACACACAATACAATATGTTTTAATTAATTAAGGGGATGCAAAAATAGTGTGATATTTCAAAGGTATACAATTTTCTACACCACATTTAGTCCCCTCTTTAGTGAGAGTATGAATATACAATCAGACTCATAGTAAAGTAGACAAATATATGTCAAGACCAGTCCAAGTGCACAAATGTTAGAAAGATAGGATGATAAAGGATGAAGGAGGTGCATAAGACCCTAGGATCTAAGATCCCATGGAAAGAAACATAAACACAAAGGGGCACACATATGTATGATATGAAGTAGCAAGATAAGATACACAAACATAAAATGTCAAAAATGTGAAAAAAAAAGTATGGTTGGACTAGCAAGTTGCATTATGCCACATCCATCAAATATGATCGCACGGCTCCACTGGGAAGAAATTTGTGTTATGCTTGGTTGACATAAAATACATTCACAAGGGATAGTTTAATTCATTATATACTAGGTGATCCCCCAGGGCTATATGAGAAACACACACTAGGTATACAAGGCGTGTACCCAAAAAAAGGTGGTAGATGGAAAATTCATACTAGGTCTATAGGTCTCCCATCGTCAGCCATACCAAAAGTTATACTCCCTGATAACTTTGATAAGGTGCCACAAAATGAACATGCTTCACAAGGCTAGCAAGCTAGATTATATTATACACTCATGTAATATGGAAAGGTATAAATGCAGTAAAGTTGAAAAGATAATCAAAGGTCTTTTTTCTTAATACATGAGAATTCTCACCTTATGGAACATCACACTTGACATCAACACCAAGAGAGGACTAGTTGATTAATGAAATATTCACATCTTAGGGAATATTGATCATAGAATTACCACGAAGAGGAATTCCATATGCCAAGAAGGGTCACACTCTTGTAGAATATCAAGCATAATATCACCACAAAGAAGAAACTTCACATAGAACAAGAAATCTTCACTATAGATAAAAGAGTCACACTTCCTAATAGACGTATGCTATCATCACTAATAAGGTAACATGCAAACAATGATTGGGGAATAATATTCCCCACACTTAAAATTTTGACATACTTGCTATGTTGGTATTTAAAGTAGAAAGAGAGGAAGAGGGGATCCTTGAAAATAATGCATGACTCCCAAAACTAGTTATCCTTGCCCCCCAAGAATAGAGACAAGGACAAACACCAAGGAATATCATCTTGCTACCATGAAAAATATGGTTTCACTTAAGATTGTACCACCATGAATTGTAATGAGAAAGACACATAAAGCAACCAATGACACATAGTGATGAGAAACATGATAAGATGAAAATCATTACTAATAAGAGGAATTAGGTGTATCAATACAAAGAAGAGCACCACAATCCTTAAGTTTTTGAATTATGTTACTCAAGGGATGACATTTATTGATAGAATGACCATGCACTCGATGATATGCACAAAATGAACTCGTTTTATATAATTTATTTTGTGTTCTTGGAGGAAGAGTAATCAAGTATGGTTTGAGAAGCCTTGGCAAGATAATATCTTTATCAATAATAGAAGATATTCTTTTTTGTGACAAAGATAATTCTTATTTACTACAAGGTGTCATGCATACACAAAACTATATAGGTTTAGATTTTGATATTTTGTACTCTATCTTAAAGGAGGGCATATAATCTAATTGTTGGAATATGGTTAGTGATCCCCTTGATATTTGTGACATGGACTAATCGCCTCCCATGGATCCATTAACTCTGATGGTTGTATCAAGCATTAATAGGTTGACCTTTTGGCACAACAATAATCATGGGGACAAAAATTGGTATTAGAGCCAAAGGTGTCAGGTTCAAATCCCCTGAGGTAATGTTGAGGGGGCGATTGTTGGTATATGGTCAGCACTCCCCTCGAGATTCATGACATGGACTAACTGCCTCCCATGGATCCATTAACTCTAACAGTTGTATCGGGCATTAACAATTCAAGCTTTTGGTGCAATAGAAATCATGGGGCCAACACTAATGAACCCTAATCATCACTAAGATATGTGTTTGATGATGAAGCACTATTTTCCTAGGATTTTTTTTCTTGATAACATTGATATTAAGAAAAACTTTCTTTGATTCTTTCATTTCTTTTGAAGGACAATGACCAAGACCTCTTATTTCTTCTTGCAGGGTAGGCTCTATAGGGACATGAATCACCTTTTTCTTTAACACCACATCCTTTCCCATTACAGCCAAGTTATTTCAAAGGTTGATAACCTCTTCATTAAATTTTTTCCATTTCTTTTAGAGAAGGTGGTTTTTCATTATCACACTCATCATATGTGGGTGTATAATTTGTGCTATCCTCTTCTTTGCTAAAATTTGTGGAAACATGGTTTTGATGACTCAGAATGTGTTTGTATTATGGAAACTTCTTTCTCTTTTCCATATTTGAGTGAAATCATGTATTCTCCCATGAATGTAGCTATAAAATCTAATGAACCCGAATCATCATCCAATAGTTTCATGATTGATTACAAACAATTTAATTATTACTTTTCTTGCACTAGTTTTACTTTGAAGTTTGTATCAATGTTCTCAAAGGAATTTTCATTCCCACTTCAATTTGCAAACAACTTTATGATTTTAGGTCATCTTTTATCTTACGAACCTTGTTTTTCTAAGTGTACCTTATAATATGATGTAACGTTGAAGACACCACATTCATTGCATGAATCCATGGCCTACCTAAGAGAATATTATATGAGATCTCTTGAGGCATTACATGAATAGGAGTTTGTATTGTAACCTTACCCACTTAAACAAGTAATGTTATCACACCAAGTTGTTATTTTCCCACATTATTAAAATGATGGATAGATAAAGAATCTGGTTGAATTTTTCTCTTGACCACTCCAATCTTATCCAAATTTTACACTATAAACATTGAGTGTCGAACCATTATCAATGAGAGTGTGTTTTATGTTGAACCTATTAATGGCATCCACTATCATCAAAGACTCATTTTTTTTGCACTTCTAATGGAGTTAATTCATCTTATTGAAAGAATTTCTAATTGATCAAATTCATACCTTGAATTATGGTTGCTACATCATTTGGTTGTGCAATTTGACGGACTACAACTTGTTGTAAAGAAATTTGAAGCATGGTATGATAATTAGTTGATGCTTGGGTGAGGTCCCATAAAGAAATATTATTTAAGTTTGTTATAAAGTTGTTCCACAAGATCATACTCCTTTCCATTATGCAAAGGAAAATGGGGAGCACTAGGAAAAAATATTTGATGGAGTGGTAATGAAGTAGGTATGGTTTTTGGTTGCATATTATTCCTTTTGTTAAATGTATATGAAATGGTAGGATAAATTTGTTGCTATGAAACATTGTTACTAACGAGTTTCCTTGCAAACTTTAAGATATGCCATAGAGCTTTTGGATGGTGTTGAGGTGGTCTTATGATAAGAAGTGGCTTAGGATATGAATTGTGAGGTCCAAAAATTAGAGGATTCTTAGGATTCTTAGGAGGTCCAAAAGGAGTGTTTGGAAGTCCTATAATCAAGGGAGATCTAATGGACACTTATGTGTTCATAACCTCAATGCATGTGATTTATTGTTGATGGATTTCTATTGAGGGGGGATATTAGGTGACCTTACCATGTTCATATAAGAAATCCTTCTTATCATCTTAATGTCTAATAATATCTTCCCAAGTAGGAGAGGTTTTAGGAGAGAAGAAAATATTCTCATGATGCTTACTAGTTGAAACTTCTAACATCAAGACAGCCTCATCACAAGTAGGAGAGGTATTGAGAGAAGAACAATTATGGTTATCATGATTTTCAACAATTGCATCCTTTTAAACTAAAAAATTCTCACAAGTGGGAGAGATGTTGGGAGATGAATGGAGACTAGGAAAAGTGATGTTAATAAATGTGTCAATTATCTCATCCTCCCATTCCACAATATCCTCCCAAGTGATGGAACTAGTGGGAGAGAGGCAAACAAGACTCTCATGACTCTCAATTATTGTATCTCCTTTCACCAATATACCTTTATAAAAAAATGTGAGAGGTATTATGAGAAGAATAACTATGATTTCCATGATTGTCTATGCTTGTATCCTCTTGTGTTATAACATTCTTACAAGTCTAATAGATATTGGGAGGGTAAATAACATGCTTGTCAAAGGTTTTCTTTTATTTTCCTAAATTATGTGCATGAGTAGGGAAAATAGAATCATACAAGCCATGTGATACTCTATCAAAACCATATGTTTGAAAAAAAAACATGCCTCTATTTGTGTAAAATGAGAAATAATCTATCCAAAATATGCAATGCTTTAGAAAATGAAAACAATTATCCTACATATATGATTATTTTCAATATTGAAATACAAAAAAGATTCCATGAATTTTCAATAAATCAAAAAAATGACACTTTTGTTGCACATACAATAATTGTTTTTCAGAATTTTAAAGTTCAAATTAATCAACAAAAACAAAAGGAAAACACAAAGATAGGAATGCATGAATTCTTTTTGGGATACTTGTAAAAGGATAGGTTCACCCAAGGGTGAATGAGTCCTTTCTTAGGGTTCTGGAAAATGAAAAGTGCAATGTCTAAGATACTGTCTATGTTCACTATTCTAGGTTGCAGATTGTTTCCATTGTGGAAAGTTTTCCAAAAAAAATTAATTAATTGAATGCAACATTATGACAAAAATTGAGAAAAATGAAAACTTTTTTGGATGTAATTTTGACTAAATTTTTTGATGTAAATGACTAAAAGACACTTTTAAATAATCTACTATGAAAAATGTATGCAAGATGTATGCAATATTTTTGAATTTTTATGATTTTGAATGATGCAAAATGCAATTTGAAACACTAAATGAAATACAAAAAGGATCATGCAAGGCCTAGATCTAGGATGAATTATGGAAAATTTTAGAAGGTATGTAATGTTAGCATGTCGGGTTCACAAAATTGAAATGGTGGAAAAAGGGATAATGAATTCAATCAATGTGGACTAATGAAATGGCCTAGGATTCAAACAAACCTTTCTCCAATTTCATTATAAAGAGAAAATATCACAAAGGGATATGATTGAATTTCAACCTTGAGGTAGGTCAACCCTCTTTTGGACCTTGGATCTCTACTTTCTTATGATAGAAATAACTTATTTGAAATGTTTTTTAATTATTTAAGTGTATTAACTAAATTAATTATATGACCTAATGCTTGACATGCCAAGTTCTATAATAATAGAAATGGAAATGTCAATTTGCAAGCATATCAGAGAAGGTTATGATAGTGTGTGCTTGTGATAAAAAAGTGGGTTTTAGGGCCTATAGTAGGACTAGTTCACCCCTGGGTGAATGGGTCCTAGGAAAGGTGTCCAAAATCAATTTTTGTAGTCCTTTGATCCGAGATATAAGCTTCTAATTTATCTAGGTTTTACTATTGGAAGGATGGGAATAAAATCTATAGATGAGTTTTTATAGCTTGAAAACAATAATGAATACTTATGCAACATTGAAAATTTCTCCTTTGATCAAATTTTAGTCCATTTTCACTTGTAAATATGCACACACAAAGAAATAATAAAAAATGTTTGTTTTTTGGAAAATAGGTGTTTGCCTTGGTGAAACCTCAGTTTGGTAATTGAACCTTGATAGAAAGAAATAATGCCAATGGAGAAGGAAATGATGAATGAATGCTTGCTTGTTACAACTCACCAACCCTTCAATGGCTTCCCTTAGAGGATTGAAGTCAAACACATCACTCTAAATCTTGGATCTTGCATGTATAGGCTTGATTATTTTATTGATTCATTTGATGCTTGAAATCTACATCATAATGTTAGCTCCAAAACATGACATAAACACACATAAAATTTGACATGATTATATTATCTTGATTGCTATTGTAGATGACTAATAAATCTACTCTTCAATGCTCTTGAAAATAATATTTTATCATGTGAAGTCTTGATAATGTCACTTCTTAATTTTTATCTCTATTCAAATTTGAAATGATCAAAAAACTATGTATTTGTAAGTGTTTATCTGATTTCCCAAAAATTGGATTCCAAAATTTGACACTTGAAACTTGAATTTGAATAATTAAAATACCACCAAATGCATATTTTAAAATAGGTCTTCACACTTAAAGGGGACTCATTCACCCTTGGGTGAATGGGTCCTATGTAACTCCTCACTGTGAGAACCCTAAAGGACAACAAACACCTCACAATTTTTTTTTTGAAAGGACAATATTGTGTATGATAAATTTGTACATTCACTACATGAAAATAAATTATACATTTACAAAGTAATCTATGTCCTCTGGGGTAGATGGAATGATCATTACGAATCCTAAACGTTTATCAATGATAGCAACTAAAAAAAACAAAATCACATAAAGATGGCATACAACCATTAATGATCAAAAGAGAGGAAAAGATATTCATCATTTTATTACAATTCAATTCATAGTTCCATAATACAATTGTGGAGCATATTTTCACAGATACAACACATCATGATTACATTAATACATTATATAATGCTTCCCTTATAACAATGGGAAGAGTACCTCAAGTACAAGAATAGTTACATCAATGAAGAATAAGGTACAAGGCGAAGATCAATCTTCAACCAAGAGAAGCTATGGTAACTTTGTGTTTGCTTCAGCAACATGAACACAAATTGGGAACCCAATGGGGTGCATAGCACGTTCCACCTAACCATGTGGATCCAAAGGCCCACCCCCCATGCTAGGAGATGACAAGAAAGGACCCACGACTAAGATAGACAAGCAGAACGATCACAAGACCAACTCACAAGGTCAACCAAAACATAACATGCAACAATCTCAATGACCACTTACAAGGTAACTACTTCTAGAGGCATACAAAGGAAAAGCAAGGGATTCTATGAAACCAATATCCATTTACTCTCAACCAGAGGGTATGTAAATGCTTGGGTTCCCAGCCATCTCAAAATATGACTACAAGAAATTCATTGGATAAAGTTTCCTCAAAAAAAATTATCACAAAAAGGAAGATTCACATCATGGGACCACAAATGACTATATAAGTTTCATAATCATAAATCGACAAGTGCAGAGTAAAGGAGACAATATCACAAAAAAATTAGAAACCAACACTTTTTAGAAGATTATCATCTTTATACAAGATCAAACACAATAACCAATAGCTAAGTCTATTGCTAGTTCATCCCAGAGACATGACGGAAAATCAAATGAGCAAGTAGCCATTTTATCTGTGATCTCAACTAAAGGTTACAAATGAATTTGAAATTAAAATAATCTATTGATTTGATAAAATATTATACACAGATACTTCAAGAAAACTCTATCATCCAAGAAGAAACCACTCCAAAATTCTAGGGTTAAAGCTTCACTATATAATATTACTCCAAGGGCTATACAATAGTTAAAGTTCACAAGGATTATATATATATGGTGTACCCTAATTCTACCTATGGCAACACTCTAATTATTTCCCAATGATATTTCAACTAACTAATAAAATTTCCAACAACCAATAGACAAATATTTATCTAAAAAGGAAATGATAATACTATCTCAAATCTATCTTAGACACTAACTCTCCTTATGAATTAGAACTAAATTAGAGAAATAAAATATTCAATTAGTAAAATTTCAATTTCAACTATCCCCTTATAATATTGTATACATAAAGCTACCAACTAGGACTATTTAGTTAAAGGATGCTTAAATCATTTTCAAATACCTACATGAAACTATCATAACCACAAATATTCTCCTATCTCTACACAATCTTATTTACATCATTATCTCGTAATTATCTGACAATCACATAAATATTAATAACACATAAATGCATGCTTATAAGTATATTTGTATAGATTCATTTAATTTATTCTTTCTAAATTACTATCTTGGATTAAAAATAATTAAATAGAATTATTTCATTAAATAACATCTTAGGCTTTTCTCAAAATATTACCTGTTAAATTTCAACGCTACAATTCCCATTCACAATAAGTTCTCTTAGTTATAAAGTGAATATATACACATACATACATACATACATACATACATACATGCCATTCACATTGGCTATATTTATATGCTTATAGATATATATATATATATATATATATATATATAGGGCTAGTTATTATTACATATGTTGGTTGGTATACATATATGCTTATAGTATATATATATATATTTATATTATATATATATATATACATATATATATATATATTATAATATATAAATATATACATATATTCTTTTCTAACACACTAATACACAAACGATAATCAATAAATTACAGCCAAGATGTTTAGTTGTACCCATATTTATACATACATATAAATAAAACCATTCACGTATTATTACTTAAATGTTGATAACTATTAAATCTAGAACTCTTCCCTAGGCTCCAATGAGAGGATAATAAATAAATTCACACCTTTCATACTATTATGCACTTAATTAATAATATTAGCCATTAAATTTGTATACTTTCATTATATAAATCAATTCACAACTTCAATTTGCAGATTGCAGGAGGAAGGTTAACTTAAAATCACCATAACTTTCACATATCTTGGCAAAAATCAAAATTCAATATGTTCCAAAAAGGAGAGATAAAGTAGAATAAAACTAAGAAAGGTCTTTGGGAGAATCTCAATCAATCAAGAGCAGTTTTATCTTCTATACAACTCACTAACTTATTCCTAGTATAGTAATAATTGACAAAAAAAAGGTCCAATGGATAAATTTATAAATACCTTGGATAAAAACACATATCAAAATTTGAGTGACCTACAAAATTTATCCTCCCTATGCTTTACTTATCCAATTAAATTGTTGTATTCATAGTCCTATTCTTTGATTGATCAATCTTGTTCCTTTCGGTACAACTTCTATTGAATTTAATATTCTTTGACTCAAGCCAAACCATTTACTCTAAGATTTTATTCTTTTAACTGGGTATGTGCAGGATCATGATGGGCCAAAAAGTCGCAATATGATGGGTATTTTTAGGGTATGTGGCTGATGACTTTTCTTTTACCCAAAATTGATGAAATGAAAAATGATTTTTTAAGGATATTCTTAGCTTTCCATCAATATAAATTATGTTTTACTTTGAATTTAATAAATATTTATTACTCATTTTCTAGTTGAATTATGACTAAAGTCCTGATTGATAGGTTGATTGAAAAACATCTATCTTTCAAATGGTATAAATATGTATGTGAATTTCATAGTGACCTATTCTTTGTTGATAATCTTGTCTACTTTCCGATAGTACAACTTACTATTGAATTTTCACCAAATAGATTTAAAAGAAAACCTAGTAGTTTAGAAACTACATTCAATTTTCTATAGATTCTATTCTTACATACTTTTGAAATAATATAGATAACTTATTCAAATTTTTACGTCAAGTTTCCTAACTCTGATTTTTTTGAATTTTTTGCCACTTGAGGGCTTGTTTTTTCCATGATGATCCTGCACATACCCAACTAAATAATTGCAACCTTGGAAGAATATTCAAACTACTAATACAATTGGAATTTCCTACATTCCAACTCTAAATTTTACTCTTACTGTGCGTCATATACAAAATCTATTTGTATTAACCAAACTACTATTTTCAAATGGATTCATAAATCAAGTTTAAGAATATAATAGCTCTAGAACTCCAATATTTTTAGCATTATTTCTCATTTATTGTGTAGGATAAAGTAATAGTTGTAGAGAGATCGGTTTGGATTTTATAATGCCCAACTTCCTCCATATTTTGGCCTTTTTGTGCACTAGCAAGTTTCGCGTGGGGAAAAGTCTTAATTTAATTAAAGCTTTAGTTTTACACTATTACTATACATTGGGTTAAGAAGAAAGATGATTATTTTGCAACAAAACCTCTATTTGCATAGAGAATTAAGCATACAGTTTTAATAACAATATCTCTGTTTAAATGGAAAAGAGTAAGCTTAAGATTTTAATTACAATATCTCTATTTACATAGAGAGGAATAAGCATATGGTTTCAATAATGACACCTCTAAAATGTGGCCCATCATCTAAATGAATTTTTTTTTTAGTGATCATAAATAAAATAAAATCAAAATCAAAATCTTAATGCCATACAAAGATTAATCCAAAGTTCTCTGAGATATTCTTTGAAAGATTTTAAGAATAAAATAATAGAAATGAACTACTAATTATATAAATTCAGAATATGCATATCATTTAAACTTATTAGAATTTAAATTATAGGTGTTATCCATAAAGATGAGTAGATGTTTCTTCCTTTTTAGTTTCAGTTTTGCCACAAGCTAGTAACCATGAGTGATTTACATATGTTGGAGTGAGATCAAGTCAAAACAATAAAATTTATTGCCAGCTATCAAAATGAGAATGGGAATGAATAAGCATCGGTCTAGATTTATAATTCCTTTTTTATTTATCTAATACAATATTCATAATATTAAAATGGGTTTTATGCATGTAAAAAATTCAACAAAATAAAAAATAACACACCCATTTTCTTTTAAATTTTTATTTATTTATTTATTTCTAAATATTTTTAGAGGTTTAACTTAGTTTCAATAGTTTTCTATTTTCTTTCCCTAGCTTGGTACAACTAGCCTTGGCCATATAATATTTTTGGTTTTGTCCAAATACAATATATCTTCTTTAAACCCGAATCATCTATTTTAGTTTAGAGATGCCAAAATGGAGTCTTAAATGGTGAGAAGATATGGTACATAACTAATGCCCTATAAAACAAATAAAAGAGATAGATTCTCAATTATTTTATAACTGAAATCATGGCAAGTGACTTACCTCAAGATTCTGCACTCACTATTTTCATGAAACTACATCTCGTTGAGGAATTTTTGTTGAACACTCAGCATGCATCCTCTAGAGATTTGCAGCTACAAATGAAGATGATATCCAATAACTTCCCCACCTCTCTCTACTGAAGAACTCTTTCTTCTTCTTTTTTAATTTTTAATTTTTACCCTACACAGTAAAAATCTCTCGTATACTCCCCACCTTGGCCAAAAAAATTCCCTTTTCTCCTTTATTGCCCAATTCCAAAGTAAATCAAGGAGATTTTTTTTTTGTAAACGGACATAGGTGTCAATTTTCACAATCTCCAATTTTACACTTGGCAATTTCAAGGAGAAAGATTTTTTGTAAATGGCTCAGATAGGTGACGATTTTCACAATCTCCAATTTTACACCCGACAATTCCTTTTTACTAGAGTTTCCACATGTTAGTGAAATCCTTACGTTTGGAGAAAATATAAACCTACCACCACTTAATGTATTATCACATTATTAAATTAAATTAACCTTTTCATCCTTAATTTAATATTTTAACTTTCAAAATATCATACTTGTTTAATTTAATTTAATTTATGCAGAGGTAAAACTTTTAATATTTTATCAGGTAGTCATTACATCACCTTATTAATTAAATCAACATTTTGGATTCCTGAGGAGACTTTTAAATATAATTACATATATATATTTTTAAAAATTTACTGAATGAAATAATTAGCAAAATATTTCTTTTTGAATTAATCCTTAACAATAATTAAATCGATAATATTATTCAATTAAATAAATAATATTATTTAATTAACTAACAATGTTATTTAATAGCTAATTGGGAATTTACACTGCTGAAATTAAAATATTATTCTATTAATAATTAATAAAATTAAATGCCAACAATTAAAATAATATTCTTTTAATTTTACAAATATAATTTAAAATTTTCAAACTAATGTAATATTTAATTAAATCTTCACAACACACAATAATAATTAAATTTAATGTTTAATTTCAACCCTAATATTAACCATCATTGTATTAATTTAACTAATTAACAATAATGATACACATCTAAATCAAATAATTAACACATTAAAATTGCCACTTAAAATAAATGACGTAAGGCAAGACGATACCAAATAGAATGGGAATTGATGAATGACATCGTCAACCGACGATGGGATGATGGACACAGATAGGGATACTTTCTTGTAAAATCCCTAAACCACATCATATCCATTGTGTATGTTGGGCATGCTCTGACTTGATAGTGTGGGTGGAGTCGGTGCTCGGTACCTATAGCCCTACATAAAAACTAAGTGTTGAAACAACATATATACTCACTACCAAACACATCATGAGAGAGAATTGTATTCTAGTAGGGAACTCACAGATGAGTGATGCAACACCATCCCCCTCACCTAAACCTCAAACAATAGCACATTATCATAAATATCATGAAGCGAGTATAAAACAATTTGTAACGTAACCACACAATATAGCATAATCAACTAAAGACGAACACAATGCATCATTATATCATTAACATCATAAAAAAATATCATGTGCATCCAAGAAAAACACATAAGTCAAATAGATGAAACAATCACAAACGTAATTAGAAGTATGCATCAAACATAAGCAATATCTGAATAGAAACAACCACATGCACAGAAAGGTATCATAGGAGTACAGTAACACTGGAGGCACTACATCCTAAGCCCTAATTCCAAGAAACACATGATCCATTATATTTTAAGTAATGATGGCTATTGTTTAATATAGGACCCTCTTTCAAAAATGGGAATAATAAGCCTTTAGAATGCATAATTTTTTTAATTAGAGGCTTAATTAAGTCCAATTAATTAAGAGGATGCAAACATAGTGTGATATTATAAAGGTATACAATTTTCTGCACTACAAAGATAAATAGACTAAAACAAATTTCACATAAGTAGAGGGTAAACACAAAAGAACCTAGCATATAAATTTGGGCTTGATCTGACTTCAACACTCCTATTCTACCTCATCTATAAGTTCTCTTCTTGGATCACTGTTAGAAATTCATATGTTGCTAATAAAATTTACTTTATTCTATTTATTGATTTGTATGCATGAATGGGAAATTTATCTTCAAATATTTGTCCAATTCCCTTTAGATTTGCAACTTGCACACATGAATGAGGGGGAAGGGTTGCGCCATATAGGGATTTCCTATTTCAAAACCTATTTTGGTATTTCTACCTACACTATGGCTATGATGGTGTGATAAGAGAGCTTTTCCTCAATCAACAGAGACTAAATGATAAATGAGTGATAAATTAGAAAATTTATGCAAATCACCTCTAATATCTACATTCCTTGATCAACTAAACTCATCTACTCATCACCGTCAACAAGAAAGTATTCCTTGATTTGAATTCCTACAAGTGTTAGAACTCACAAAGAAAATGAACATAAAATATGAAGAAACTTACATGAAAATATGATAAATAATGGAAATGATGCTTGAATGAAGTAAATGCTACCACAATTTTAATAATTCTTCTCTTAATTTCTCAAATACTCAACTCAAAACCATAATATTAATTTTACCAATTTCTAGGAATAAAATGGTGAAAGTGATTTGTATTTATATGAAATTCTTCTAATTTCTTGAAAATCAAATGTTGATAGTCAACAAAAAAAAAAATCAAATAATAAAATACTGACACTAGATAATATTCCAATTTTAGCCAAAAAAAGGGTTGTACAAGGGTATTGGGAACCCTAAGCTAGACCCATCCTTATTGGGGCCTAAAACATTGAGGGAAAATATTAAATGCCTATTTTCATTCCTATTATTTGATTTTCAAACGATATTTTATAAAATGGGAAATTAAATGTATAAATAGGTACAAGAACATAGGGGGGAACTAAATCTAGTTTTAAATCATCAAGGGTGACAATTTTTTATGCTACAAAAAATATAGAAAAGGGAACAACAAAACTAAAAGACTATCCAACCCACCCAAAGTCAAGGCAATTTAAAAAATTGTTCCAATGAACTTTTGTTTATCTCAAATTGAGGGTCCTCACCAAAACTAACTATTTTGGGATAAAGACAATTCATACAATCATTGGCATAACCTTCACCCATCCCCAAGGCATTAAATGAGGGGTCAATCAATGAATAATCTATAGTGGAATACCCTTTAAAGTACTATTTTTGAACTTCCTAAATGATAAGCATAATGGAATCCTCCTTAGAAGCCAAATTATGATATTTCTTCTTCCAAAAAATGTGGTTTTTCTTATTCTTTAAATAAGCAATGGAGGTATGAATTACTTTACAACAATAATGGCAGGTAATTGAAGAGTCTTCATAGGAAAGCTATTGCACCCAAGATCTAAATTTTGAACATAGTGTAATATGAGTAGGAAGCTTCTATTTTTTCTCCAAAAACACAAAAAACCTAGTGAATAACAAACACATCATAAAATTAGTGATCTCATAAGTAACACAATATTTCTCAAAAAAATTAGCAATATACATTAAAATATTTTCATTCCAAAATATCAAGGGTAGTCCATTCAGATAGATCAAAATAGGAAACTTGAATGTTTGTATCATAGGGTTGAAACCAGGTGCACAATTTTGAAGAATTAGAACATTGACACCCAAAAACCAAGGGTTGTCAATAAGGAACCTAGAATACATTCCTAACAAGAAAAGGGAAAAATGGAAACACCATTCAACATTGTAAATACCTGAACCTTGTCATGAATCTTCCACATCTAAAGGATTCATCTTCTAATAGTATCAATGTTGGGACAATTACCAAAAAATATCCCAAAAAGAGAGATCCTAAGCTAATCAAACATCTCAAAATTAAGAGAATCAAGAAAATTGAAATGATTAGTGCATCCTCCTTAACCTTGAGAGAGACAAACCTCCTAGAAGAAAAACCTTCCTCCACCTTGTAGCGGTACAATCAAGAACAACAACCAAATAAATAGTAGAATTAAAAACATCATCAAGAAATGAAGAAGCAAGTTCATCAATAATCAACTAAAACCCCCATTCTAGAAGAGAATAAAATATTGGGTTTGGAAGAATTATATCATTGTGTTCCATCAAGGAGGATAAAACACCCTTAGAAGGGAAAAAAAAACCCTTTTCTTAGACCTAAAAAAATCACCATTAGTGGCCTCAATCACATGAAGTTCAACAAGCTTATTCACCTTTAAAAAGACATCTAAGTGTTGGATTTTAGTTGTTTATATGTTAGTTTTTCCTTGATGCCAAAACTATTTTATGGGGTCCATAACATCACTGGTTCTATTCTTTGCATTCTTAGATTGGTTGATATAAAGTTGCATTAGTTGGTGTTATGATATGTAGTTGGTGATTTTTTTTCAAATTGTTGTCTGATTGATTACAAGTCACAGTGTTTTAGATTGATTATTTAAGGGGATTAGGCATGATAACAGGGATTGATATTTGGTATGGCACACATGATTTTTTTTAGTTGGTTCACAAGGTGATTCTATATGATCTTGGTGGGACATGATGTTTATAGGTGATTTACATGGTTCGTAATATGCAGATGACAAGATAATGATGACATGATATGCATTTCTTACTTCTAGTTGATCTTGATACATATTGATGCTGACTCTTTTATTATTGTGACAAGGCAGTACTATTGTCTGAAGCACTCAGATTGGTTAAAAAACAAGAGTGTTTTCTATTGGAATCTTATATGGTAATGAGATCCTTGGTTTACCATATGGTTTATAATGCATAAGTTGTGGCATTTCTATTTCCATCAACATGACATATTTCCTTGACAATTCTTATGGGAAGTTGGTTGACTCTTGTGGCTTTGCCATTGGTACTTGGTATGGTTCAATGTTTAAAAATTGCATTGCAAGCAATTACCTTGAAAAGGGTATTGGGCATTATGGTTATCAACTTACATTGTTTTAAAATTTCAAGGTCATCGACATTCTATGAAGCTTGGTTTATTACTAAGGAAATTTTTGAATGTCACATGGTAGTGACAAGATATTTGGCAATCATCATTATTTTGGTTCAATCATTATCTATGTTGTCATTTTAAAGTCTTTGATTTTGAATAATTTTTTACAAGGTAATGATGTTTTTGGCATTATGAGGAATTAGGTATTGTTGTTTAAGTTGTCAATTGCTATTTGTAAGTGGTGACTTGGCATTGAAAACCACCATTGATAATGCACATGCGGCAATGATTTAATTCCATTCTTCTTGAACAATGGATTCTAAAGCTTGAATTATTATGTTTTGTTTATTTCAGACTTCAAATCATCATTGCATTTGATAAAGTCCTTGATAGACTTGAAAGAAAGATTTTTAGGGAAATGTTATTTTTGAAGGGTTTGGAACCCTAACCACCATGGATATCATGATAATTTGTAGTTTTTTGTGTCTTCCCTTAGCCAATACATTGAGGATGGTAATATAAACAACATGGTTGGTTGTGAGCCAATACAATCTCGACAATGAATAAGAAAGTTTCAATGTTTCTTCAACTAGGCAGTTATGGTTGTCTTCAACAAATCTCTCTGGTATCTGTTTGATTTCTTTACACCTTAATCAAGTAATAAATCTATTGCTTTTTGAAAAGTGGTTTGAAGAAAATGATTTAGTGCTTGGGCTATAACTAAAATAGTTTGTTCATTTTGTTAATTTTTTTTTTTTTAAACAAAAAGAGATTACCAGGATGTAACATAATTTTTTATTTTGAAAGGTATGTTTAAAAGAGATTATGTTAGAGTTTTCCTTTGAAACCCTAACTCGAGTTGCCTTTATAGTTACAAAACTGTATACAAAGATTATCTTGCTTCTATTTAAGAAGGGTTTTTGGTATTTCTCGGTGGGATGGTGAAGAGAAATTTTGTGAGACATCAAGATTTATTCTCACAATGACAAGAAATTGTTTTACACTGGTATGTGCAGGATCATCATGGAAAAAAAACATGCCCTTAAGTGGCAAAAAAATTAGAAAATCCGAGTTAGACAACTTCTTGTAAAAATTTGAATAAGTTATCTATATTATTTCAAAAATATGTAAGAATAGAATCTATAGAAAATTGAATGTAGCTTCTAAACTACTAGGTTTTTTTTTTTAAATCTATTTGGTGAAAATTTGAAATTCCAGTGCAGTAGTACTTAAATTTCAAGGAAAAATTAAGTAGAAAGTCTGTTTAACCACCCTAACCACAATAAAATGATAATATTTTTATAAGATTTTAGATATAAGTAGAGGACTCATGTTTGGATGTGTTGCATATTGTTTTGTAATTTTTTTCCAAGTAAATAATTAATTATGATTTTTTATTACAACTTTTTTTAAAAATATAAAACTCATATGTTTGACCACCTTAACTTGGTCAAAACTTCATGAATTTTTTTTTTTTTAAATCCTATAGTATGCGAAGCATAGAATGTGAAATGTTTTAGATTAAAAAAATGTGATATCATTTGAAAGATGGAAATTTTTTTCAATCAGCCTATCAATCAAGACTTTAGTCGTAATTCAAATAGAAAATGAATAATAATTATTAATTAAATTCAAAGTAAAGCATAATTTATATTGGTTGAAATTTGGGAATCTCCTTTAAACAACCTTTTCATTTCATCATTTTTTGGTGAAAAAAAGGTCGTCAGCCACATACCCTACACATAGCCATCATATTGCCACTTTTTGGCCCATCATTATCCTGCACATACCCACATTGAAAATCCTTTTGAATCTCAGATATTTATATAAAATAAGATGTTTTCAATCATATGCAACATTCTTCTTTAGTGTTCTTATTGAAATATCTATATACATAGTCTTCTATTGAAATTCTAGAGTTGCAGAATCTGCACTTCTAGGGTTCTGATAGAATGCTATAGTTGTATTGCATTGTAATGGAGTTGGTGCTCTAAATTAGTGAGGGGTTGGTGCTCCTTGGAGTGGGTGCTCCCAAATTGTGTAGAGTTGGTGCTCTATTTGAATAAAGAAATATTTTTCAAGAGGTTTTTATTCCCCTAGAGGGTTTTCCACTCAAGAAAAAATTCTATGTTATGTGGTGATTTTATGTGTGTGATCTTTTTCTTATCAGTCTGATTTTAATATGTTGTCAAATGCATCATTATCAATATTTCATATCTGTCAATTCACATTTCATGCATAAAAGGTTCTATTATTAATGTGAGATCTGATACATGTGAAAATGTTAGGTTCATCCTCTTATTAATGTTTCATGTTTAATTCATGGTTCATGCAAATATAATACTATTCATGCATAAGTAAAAAAAAATCTTTGAACTGTCATTTGGTTTTTTGATTTAAAAGTAAAGTTCACTTCACATATCTATCATTTGTTCTCTCGGTTTAAAAGAAAACAAAAATTCTTGTTTTGAGAAATGTTGTAACTTTAATAAATCATTGATTCACACCCCCTCTCAGTGATTTCAGTCTTCCAACACTAAGAGTATATTTATGAGAAATTCATCCTCTTCACCCTAGACATCCCCATAACAAGGAAAGTAGTCAAAATTAGATGGGGGAGAGGAAAAATCTTCTTACTTCCCCCACCAAACATCCACCTCCTTACTAGTTATTTCACTAGAAAAGGCATCCTCAATTCTCTTAGCCATGAAATAATTTCTACCAACAATATCCATAGGAATTCCACCAACACTAGTGTGAGTGCAACTTAAGTCTACCACCATCACCATAAGGGAGAGGGCACCATCACCTAAGACCATATCCAATGTGACATTAACTTCCTCACTATTATTAGAGCTTCCCTCACCCTCACCATCATTTGTAGAGGAAGCAAAACCATTGCCTCCATCACTTAGGTTTTTCTTTGTGTTTAGATATGTACCTTTCTTCTACTACATTCATTTTTTCATTCTTCTCATTGTGTTCCTCAATAGTTTAATTATTAAAATTAGGAAACTTGGTTCAACAATTATTTTAGAAATCAATTAATTATCAATGTTTCTTCCTCTATTATCTCTAATATATTAATTTTTGTGTGTAAAGGAATAGTTTAGATTCCATTACTAATTAAATAATTTATAGAGGTTCCCTAAAAAACCATATTTGTGTTTCCTTAGCATACCTAGGCCTTATCTTAATAGATGATTATTGTATTATTATGTAAAAGTATTGTGAGTGTTATTGTGATAGTAATTTTTATATTTTTTATTACATAATATGCAGTGTGGTTCATTTCCCTTAAATGTCAAATTTTATATTTAAAATTAAGATTGAGATTTTGAGGTCAACTTTTTCTTATATGTGCAATATTAAACCTTATATTGATAACTTATGAGTGTCCAGAGCTCATTTTTTAATTTTACAAGCATGTTTAAGAAGTATCTAAGGGCTTCAAAAGTGAGCTTTTTAGGATGAAAAAATGTAAGGGGTGGGTGCACAAAGATGGGGGGCCAAAAAGTGGCCACTCCATTTTTTGGTCTCGAAAGAGTGAAAACACAAAAACATTATAATAAAACACACTCACATTATGGGCTAGTAGTGATTGAGCATAGGATTGGTCATTACCAAGCCAAAACATGAGCGCATTATAAAAAACGTGTGTTATTTGAATGCATTCAAAAGATAGGATCATGTTATAATGCAGTTGTGTTATTTGAATGCATTCAAAAAATACAAGCACATTTTAACACACTCACATTTTATAAATGCATTCACAAAATGCAAGAACATTATAATGTGCTTGTGTTATGTTTTGCATTGAAAATTTTTCTATCTTTTTTTCTCTTTCTTTTTCCTATGTTTTAGTGAAACTATATACATGAAATCAAAATTTAAGTTATATTTCATGTATATAGTTTTAGGTTGTTTGAGAGTAGTTTCAAATATATAGGAGTTATAATGCAAATTCTAGTTTTTGGAAGACCTTATAATTTTTCAAACAGTCAAATTTCAATAATCAACATGTCAAACTTTCGTAATTAGGAAGTCAAATTTCAATAATTAGAAAGTTGAATCATCTTTCTCTCTCTCATTGTTTATCCATTATTATCTAGACCTCTCTCTCACTCTCTCTTTTCCTCTTTACTTTTATCTCTATCTCCCCCCCTCTCTCTATTTCTCTCTCCCACCCACCTTCCCTATATACTTCTCTCTATCTAACCTATCCCTCTCAATGTATCTCTATATATTGTTCTCCCTCTCTACTTATCTCTATCAAACATATCCCACTATCCCTTTCTCTCTCCCTCCCTCCTCTCCCTCTCTCTCTTAATCTCTCCACTTTCATCCTTCCCTCTCTACTTCTCTTTCTATCACATCTCTATCAAATCTCTCTCTCTCTCTCTATCTATCTATCTATCTCTCTATTTGTCTCTCTATCTGTTTGTTTGTTTTTTTTTTTTGTCTGTCTATCTATCTTTTTGTCTGTCTATCTTTGTCTATTTGTCTATCTATCTCTATTTGTTTGTCTGTGTCTGTTTGTTTGTCTGTCTATCTGTCTATCTCTATCTATTTGTCTATCTATCTATGTTTGTTTGTTTTTTTTCTTTGTCTATCTGTCTATCTATATTTCTATCTATCTCTAGATATCTTCATCTCTATCTTTTTCTCTATCTCCATCTCTTTATCTCTGTATCTTTGTCTCTCTATCTCTCTATGTCTCTTTGTCTCTCTTTCTCTTTTTTTTTTGTCCCTATATGTCTTTGTCTCTATCTTTGGCTCTATCTCTGTCTCTTTGTCTGTCTCCCTGTCTCTCTTTTTCTATCTTTGTCTATCTTTGTCTATCTTTGTCTCAAATGTCTCTCTCTATCTCTCTCTTTTTCTTTGTCTTTGTCTGTGTCTGTGTCTCTATCTATCTTTGTCTCTCTCCCATCTTCCCACTAACCTTCCCTCTCTACTTCTATCTATCTAATCTATCCCCCTCTTCCTCTATCTCTCTCACTCCATCCCTCTTCTCTCTAAATCTATCCACCTTGTAACGCCCGTTGTGCAAACCCCAGAGAACAAACATTGCAACCAATTTAAATAAAATAAAATAACACAAAGCAAACATGCAACTAAACATTAACATAAGAATGTTAAATCCTTTGGGGCATGCAAGGTTACATCACAAAATAACTATTAACAAAAGTAAAAGATAATATTAAACAACTTATCCAATAACATTACAATAACCATTTATAAAATTACATCCATGAGCCAAGAGTGAAAGTGTAACGCCCGTCGTGCAAACCCCAGAGAACACACATAATGCAAATATTTTTTTTTTTTTAAAGTAATAAAAGTAAACATGCAATAACATTAAACCATAACCACATAACATATTACATATCACTAATACACTTGGTTCTCTGGGGAACGCGAGGTTACATCGCAATCAACTAAACGGAAAGAAAGATTACAATTTACAACATAACCATTTACTTTATAATAACCAAAAACAATAATACATCCCATAACTATGATGCGAGTATAATAAACATCGCATAATTACATCCATGATACATCTTTTAAAAGAGTTACAAATGAGCCTAACTATTACATCATCGTTATAATATTACATTACAATTTCAGATAATTGAATTACATTGAGTTTCCCAACATGGGGATTGATACAAGTATAATGAAATATAAAGTACAAATGATCACTGGTACAACTCCAACCAGAAATGCTGAGAAGACAAGACACTGATGGGGAACCCAACGGGTGAGGAGCACGTTCCACCCAACCATGTGAATTACAAGTAACTCACCCCCTGTTCTTAGAGGTGACGAGGAAGTGAACCCGACCATGAATGTCAAACCGACTCAAACACATTATGATACAAATCAAATACAACTCAAAGTATACAATGAACAACCAATAATGTTCATAGACCACATGACAAGTTAAAACCAAGAAACTCATCACAACAACATGAAGTACTATCAATTAACAATCATGAAACAAATTCACAAGAATTCAAAGAAACATCATAAAGAGACAACATCCAGAGGCAACAACAACGAAACAACAAGGGTGTCAAGTGGAGAGTGTCATCGCATAGCTCTCATGGGATTCTCCTGGCCCTTCCTCCAACTGAGGCGCCGGCACCCATCTATGGATCTCCTAGCCCTTCCTCCTAACTGAGGCACCGACACCATAGGGTAGCTAATGCGGAGCCAATAGTCTCTCATGAAGACGAGGCTATGACTATGCCGACCACGGCCTTCTCAGTCTATCACTAGTCTAGGGTAGCCCTAATGCATAGTTGAGGAACCAATGTTTTATTATCTTGTGTTTTTAAGCTACCCCACCCCCTAGATTCTATTGTTTAGGTTATCACTTGTTTAGCTTACTCTTTCGTGGGTTATCCTGAGCCCTTCCTCATCCTGAGGCGTCGGCGCCCACGAAGAGCCACTCTCCCTCCTATGACCCCTAACATATCTCAAGTAGGCAAGGGTTGAACTAAATCGTAAAAACATAATACTCGAGTCCACACATGCGAGGCAATATTCTTCTCACAACAACCCATAACAAACTATCATAAGAACACGTTCAACCCTTCCAAGCATAAATCATTAAGCTTCAAAACCAAAGATGTAAATAATACGAAGACAACTTCAAAACTAAACATGCCTCTGGAACAAAGTTTTCACAGATCAAAACAGTTCCCACATCGACAACACTAAACCAAGCAAACCATAACATCAAAAGAAACTCAGATTACATTTGCAAGGTTGCACTAATAAATTTGATTCCAACCCCGATTGTATAATTAAATGCGATTGTCTCAAACAGGTTCACAATCACAATTAGAGGCTAAATCTTATCTATCATTTTTGTTTAATCAAAACAATAGTTAAACAGTGCTCATTTTAAATGTGTATATATAAAAAAAATTACTTATTTATAAACAAGATTGTACATTCAAAAACAATACAAAACTGCATTCTTAAAATGTAATAAATTACATTAAAATAAAATAATTATAATCCATTTTGACTAAATAATCATTGCATAAACTGATTATAAATTTACTTGTAAAATCTAATTATAATTATATTTTGAAAATTATAATTATATTTAAAAACATAAAAAATATATATATATAAATATATATATACATATATATATATATAATATATATAAAATAAAAATAAACAAAAATCTAAAAAAAAAATATATTAAATAACATATAAAAAAAAATGAAATTTAAAAAAAGGTCGGCCGCGGGCTGTACGCAGCCCTTACGGCTGCTATACACAGCGGCCCTTACGGGCTGCTATACAACAGTGCGGCTGCTGTGACAGGGGCGGGGGTACGGCCCAGCCGTCGCCCCCACTCCCCATACCATGCCTTAAAAAATAAATACAAATTTCGGTCCATCAAAAAAATCATAACATAAATTTATAACATCTGAAACATAAATCCGCTCACAAGTACGGAGCACCGTCTGCCGATTCGGCCACAGAACATAAAAAATAAAATTTGATTTAAACAAAAACCCCAATATATAAATTACTATGCATAAAACATTTAATTAATAAATATGTATATATATATATACTGAATTTGTATATATATAAATATACTTAGAATATATATATTTAAAAATTACAAAGGAATAATTCTTCTAGCCATAGGCACAGAGAACAGTAAGATAGTATAAACATTAATTATATATATATATATATATAAAAAGAATAGCTATGAATAATTTTTTTTTTTTTTTCAGAAAACCAAGAACATCATTTTAAGAATATATTGACTGGTTGAATATTTCAGAAGCTAAATGTGTTTGAGTTGACAGATTGGAAGTAGATCACTAATTTTCTTTCTTCTTTAAAATTTCTAATCTAATATCTTGCATTCGTTTTCAGTTCAAACAGTGGTTTATCCTATATTCACAAAATCATTTTTAATAAAGTTTATTTTTCTTTTCTAAAGCAGATAGATAAAAGAGAAGGTACGAGAGAAGACTACGAGAGGAACCTGGAGTCCAATGCAAATCTGAAGATGCCTGCTTGACTCTGATGCCCTCGAGCTCGATTCCAATTTTTAGTCTAGAACGAACTCCCCAAGACAACACCAGCAACAGATTGAAGACCAATTTCCTTCCTAAAGCTCTCCTCAGATAATAGCAAAAGATTCAAAACTAATCTCTTCAGATTCAAAGTACCTCAACAATCACTTGAGCAACTTCAAACTTTTTTGATCTTCTGTCTCTATGTGAGAACCTCCCAAAATTCATAATTAAATAAAAATATAATGCCCATCCTTCAAAAATTCTCAAAAATCCAAATTAAAAGAAAATCAATTCTTTAAAAGCTAGCTTTTTCCCTGATCTCTATTCCTATTGGCTCACACAGTCTTTTTTATTCTTTTATTTGTTTTATTGCTTTAATTCCTATTTTTTGCAACTTTTCTTGCACCTCACATTACATATTTATTTTAAATAAAATATTCTCATAATTATCCCCACTAGATAATTGATTAAAAATAATTAAATCACATTTAATGTTTAATTATTATTTAATTGAAATATATTATTTTTCAAAAATAATTAAATCATTTAAATATTTAAATACCATTTAATCCAACATTAAAATAAATAATTTATTTCAATCATTAAGATAAATCATAACTATAAATGCCCTCTTCAATAAAAATAAGACAAAACACATAACACAACACACAATGACGACAATTACATAAAAATCAACTATACCAAACAAATGAGATGACCTGACATCATGGGACGGGAGGACTTCATCGTCACCTCTGTATCAACATTTATCTGTTGGGTTATTTGGTGCTCCCCCTGTCCTGCCGAAGCAGGTGGAATCGAGACTTATACCTGCAATCCTGCATACAAACGAAGTTGTGTACATGTGCATATATACATAACATCAAAGCATTAAATCAAAATATTGCATTGTGAGAAGGAATCGCAACATAACAGGGCACTCGCGAACGAGTGATGTTATATTGTCCTTTGTCACACCTATTCTAACAATTGTAACATAATCAATGAATTACATTTCTAACTAACAATCATCCCATAACATATCAAATTAAATCACTGCATCATATCATAATTTAGAAAATCAACTGATATAATCAACCATAATGTCATATAAAGTAATCATGTCCAAAATGAAATAACAGCATCATCTAGCATCTAACTAACCATATCAAACAATAACAGTATCATCATAGTATCTGAGCATCAAAACAAAACATAACACTACTGAGTCCAACTAGCAACCAGGAGGGTTATTACAGAAAGTATCACTACACATATTACAATCATAAAGAATCTCTTACAATAATGTTTACAAAGGATCCTAAATATTACATCATCGTTTAAACATTACATTACATGATCTCAATAAATGGATTACAATAAATTTACCATACATGTGGGATGATACAAAGTACAATAATATCAGAATTACAAAGTGAACAATTGGTACATGCTCCAACTGAAGAATGCTGAGAAGAATGGACACTGATGGGGAACCCAACAGGTGCGGAGCACATTCCACCCAACCATGTGAGTTATAAATAACCCACCCCTGTGCTCAGAGGTGACAAGGAATAAATCACGACCATGAATGCCAAAATTGACTCCAATAGAACAACATAGTGTAAAACTCAAGTACAACATCAAGGATTACAATGACATAAACAACAACATCCAAGAGACAATATAATAATCATAAAGCCATGTAACTCATCACAATTAACCAAGGCAATAACCATTAACCAATTAATGAAAGAACAATCATAAATCATTTCCAAGGAAACTGAAACAATAATTAGAACACAATTCTAGAGGCAATAAGGAAACAAGGCAAACGGGTGTCTAGTAGAGAGTGTCATCACATAGCTTTCATGGATTATCCTGGCCCTTCTTCCAACCTAAGGTGTTGGCCCCCATCAATGATATCTTGGCCCTTCCTCCTACTAGAGGCACCGGAACCATAGGGTAGCTCATGTGGAGCCGTTAACCTCTCATAAGGACGAGGCTATGAATTTTCTAACCACGACCTTCTCAGTCTATCATTAGTTTGTGATAGCCCTAATGCATATATGAGGTATCCAATATTAGTATCTTATGTGTTTTACTACCCATCCCCCTAAGTACTATTATTAGGTTTTCACTTGTTACACTACTATTACGTGGGTTATCCTGAGCTCTTCCTCCTTTCGAGGCACCAGCCCCCATGAAGAGCCAGTCTCTCTAAAACCCCAAAACAATAACAAACTCAACAAGGCAAGGGTTGTACTAGAATGAATAAAGCTTATAACTAAAAATAAGGACATGCATGGCATTGCCTCTCTCGCAATAACTCATAACCAAAATGATAGCAATCTCGTACAACCCTTCCAAAACAATAATACTAAAAAATTTTAACTTCAAGAGTACCACCAAAACGAGAATAACATTCAATAACTAAATCACGCCTTTGGACTAAGGTTCACAATAACTAAATTTGGGTTTACAATTACAACTGGGCCCCCATATCCAAGTAACAAAATCCATAACAATAACTAGAAGATACTATCAAGATCACACGATTTTATAGCTCGAGAAAATGATTAGTTCAATTGCATTTAAAATTTCTATTTTATTCGATGTAAAAAGAGACACAATAATTTTAACAAAATTATATAATTTATTTGCCTTTTTAATTAATCAATGAATCTACATTTCATAATTTTATCATTATACAGGGAACGTTATATATGCACAACATATTCATATATATATATATATATATATATATAATATTAATACATGTAATTTTTAAATACAATGCCACATTCAGAAGTGTGTATATATATATAAAATTTAAAAAAATAATTTTAAAAAATAAATAAAAATAAAATCAGCATCATCGCAGCTTCCCAGCCAAGCTGTCAACACAATCCTTGCAAGGACTGTGCACAACAGTGCCTACAAGGATTGCGCACAACACTCCTGGGGACTGTTGCACACAACAACCTTAAAGGTTGTCCTGCACAATAGTCTTAAAGACTATTGTGCAGTAGTCATATGGCCACAAAAGGGGTGTACGAGGTGTGCGGCCAGTCCATCCCTCCCCAAAACCAATTCAATAATTTAAAAAAAATTAAAAATCTATATATATATATATATATTTTTAAATAACTTTTATATTTATAAAAACAAAACATACACCTATTAATTATGAAATTCACCGACCATGTACTAGTTCGGCCTGGAACACAATTTTTTTGAATCTCTTTTCTTTTAACAGTAATAAACAAATAAATAAATAAATTTATAAATATAGAGAAGTATTTTATAATATATATATATATATATATATATTTCACAAACCAATTTTTGAAGGAGGATTGGCTTTCACAAACCAATTTCTAAAGGACGATTGGTTAACATACACATGAAATCACAATATAATTTAAATATATATTTATACATAAGAGTATATAGCCAAAATTTATTTGTTTTCAGAGGAAAAATACGATGTTTTCTTTCAAATCAAATCAAAGATAGATTGGGAATCATCATAAAATGAATATTGTTCTCAATTATTTCCTCAAAGAATTTTTCTAAATCTCATATTGTTTCTTTTCTCATAGAAATCATATTTACTATTTTATTTTATTTGAATCAGAAAGTGTAAGAATAAGAAATTGGAAGTTGGAGTCCTGCACTATTGAAATTTTCGATGAAGTTTGACTTGATCCCGATAGCCTCTTTGAAGCACTCATGCTCCTTCTTCAGAATCACTTCTCCAAAGTACCGTGCTCAATTTCAAATCTAATATTTTATTCAGAAAACTCTCTGCAGAATAATGCAAGAAAAAGGATGAAATAACTTTCTAGAAAACTTCAAAAGATTCAACAATACAGAACAATTATTTTTTGCAACTTCAGTCCCAATCTTCCCATTCCTGAAAACTCACAATTATGCAATTAAATAAAAGATACCTCTTTTCTTTTTCAAACACTCTAAAAATCCAATATAAAAGAAATTATCTAATTCTATTCCAGCTTTTCAGCCAACACTTAATTCTCATTCATCCTTTTTTCTTTTTTGTTCTTTTATTTATTTATTTTTCCATTTATCAAAACTTTTTGTTTCAAATCTACTTTGCAAGCTTTACTTGCAATACACATAATTTAATTTATTTATTTTATAATTATCTTCAACAAGGTAATTTAATTAAATTAACAAAACACAAATTTAATATTTAATTAACATTTCACTAAAACACATGACTTTTTAAATATAACTTTTAAATATTAATCCAACACCAATATAAACATTTATTACCACCTTTAATTAAATAAAGCACAACATATAAAATACCAATGTAAAATAAATACAAACAAGACACTCACACAAAACACAGTAATAAAATATAGAAATGACAACACAATGACACACAATACCATTCAATCGGGACGGCTTGACAACATGGGATGGGGTGACTTCCTTGTCATCTCTATTTCAACATTATGTCGTTGGGTTATTGGTGCTCGCCCTGTCCTGCCAAAGTAGGTGGAATCGAACTCTGTACTTGCAATCCCTACATACCAACAAGGTCGTGTACATGTACATATATATAAAATCAAAGCTTACATTGTGAGAAGGAATTGCAGCATAGCAGGGTACTCATGAATGAGTGATGCTAGACTATCCTCTCATCACATCTATTCTAACAATTATAATATCAAATATGAAATAACATTTCTAAACTAACTAATCTTATGATAACATGATTAATAATCTACTACATCATAATATAATACTAAATCCAATTAACATCATAGAATCACAACATCGACGTATATAATATTAAGGAAAATCCATTACATAATAAAATAATCTAAGCACCACATAAAGTGTCATAATAATGTCAAATGTAGTAATCAACTACACTATGCATCCACACACACCAAGATGGTGAACTAATCACCATCACAAACCAGTATCACACTAACATATAAAAGTAGCAAATAGTAGCAAAAATTATCAGTAACATGGGGGTATTACATCCTTCCCCCTAGGACATGGCTTACTCCTAGAAGCCATTAAATAAAATAAAGTAAGCACACAAGAAAATCTAATTAGTTTCCAAATTGGCTAGACTGGCTGCTTTAATGACTTCCTTATTGGAAGGCGTTCATTCCTTTCTTTCAGGATGAAGTCTCCTTAGAGCTTCTGTAAAAGTCTCTAGATCCAAAAGTATAGAGCATTTGGAATAATCATACCGAAGTTTGATTTTCCAAAGTCGTTTGACTATCGGGTCTCGAACCTACTTGAATTGAGGTGTTTTCCTTATCATCATCCTGGAAACACACCAAGGAATAGGTTTTAGTTTATAACCCACACACATCGAAAGCATACACAAAATAAAGGTACAAGTGAGCTCAAGAGTCAAATGCAAGGTTTCCTAATGGACTTAACTACCCAAAGACCCCAGCGTTTGCAAACCCTGGCTCTGATACCAAGTTGTAATGCATGTTGTGCAAACCCCAGAAAACAAACATTGCAACCATTTTTTATTTTTTTTAAATAACACAAAGTAAACATGCAACTAAACATTAAACACATTTACATTGCACATTAACATAAGAACGTTAAATCCTCTGGGGCACGTGAGGTTACATCGCAAAACAACTATTAACAAAAGTAAAAGATAATATTAAACAACTTATCCAATAACATTACAATAACCATTTATAAAAGTACATCCATGAACCAAGAGTGAAAGTATCACTACATCACATATTAAAATCATAAAGAATCTCTTACAATAATGTTTACAAAGGATCCTAAATATTACATCATTGTTTAAACATTACATTACATGATCTCAATAAATGGATTACAATAAATTTCCCATACATGTGGGATGATACAAAGTACAATAATATTAGAATTACAAAGTGAACAACTAGTACATGCTCCAACTGAAGAATGCTGAGAAGAATGGATGCTGATGGGGAATCCAACGAGTGCAGAGCATGTTCCACTCAACCACGTGAGTTATAAATAACCCACCCCCCGTGCTCAAAGGTGACAAGGAAGAAATCATGACCATGAATTCCAAAATTGACTCCAATAGAACAACATAGTGCAAAACTTCAGTACAACATCAAGGATTACAATGACATAAACAACAACATCTAAGAGACAATATAATAATCATAAAGCCATGGAACTCATCACAATTAACCAAGGAAATAACCATTAACCAAGTAATGAAAGAACAATCATAAATCATTTCCAAGGAAACTAAAACAATAATTAGAACACAATTCCAGAGGCAATAATGAAACAAGGCAAATGGGTGTCTAGTGGAGAGTGTCATCACATAGCTTTCATGGATTATCTTGGCCCTTCCTCCAACCTAAGGCATCAGCCCCCATCTATCATATCCTGGCCCTTCCTCCTACTAGAGGCACCGACACCATAGGGTAGCTCATGTGGAGCCATTAACCTCTCATAAGGACAAGGTTACGAATTTTCTGACCACGACCTTCTTAGTCTATCATTAGTCTGTGATAGCCCTAATGCATATACGAGGTATCCAATATTAGTATCTTATGTGTTTTACTACCCATCCCCCTAAGTACTATTCTTAGGTTTTCACTTGTTACACTACTCTTACATAGGTTATCCTGAGCTCTTCCTCCTTTCGAGGTGTCGGCCCCCATGAAGAGCCACTCTCCCTAAGACCCCAAAATAATAACAAACTCAACAAGGAAAGGGTTGTACCATAATGAATAAAGATTATAACTCAAAACAAGGACATGTGAGACATTGCCCCTCTCGTAATAACTCATAACCAAAATGAAACCAATCTCGTACAACCCTTCCAAAACAATAATACTAACAAATTTCAACTTCATGAGTACCACCAAAACGAGGATAGCATTCAATAACTAAATCGTGCCTCTAGACTAAGGTTCACAATAACTAATTTTGGGTTTACAATTACAACAGGGTCCCCATATCCAAGTAACAAAATCTATAACAATAAATATAAGATAATATCAAGATCACATGATTTTATAGCTTGAGAAAACAATTAGTTCAATTGCATTTAAAATTTCTATTTTACTCGATATAGTTTTGAAAAGAGACACAATAATTTCGACAAAATTATATAATTTTTTTTCCTTTCTAATTAATCAATGAATCTACATTTCATAATTTTATCATTATACAAGGAACGTTATATATCCCCAACATATTCATATATATATATATATATATATAATATTAATACATGTAATTTTTAAATACAATGCCACATTCAGAAGTGTATATATATAAAAAAAAGAATTTAAAAAAATAAATGAAAATAAACTAAGCATCATCGTGGCTTCCCAGTGAAGCTATTGGCGCAGTCCTAGGGACTGCTCCGCATGGCTGCCTTAAAGGTTGCCATGCACAACAACCTTCAAGACTATTGTGTGGTAGTCATATGGCCGCAGTAGGGGGCTACAAGGGGGTATAGCCAGTCTGTCCCTCCCCAAAACCCATTCAATAATTTAAAATATATATATATATAGTTTAAATAACTTTTATTTTTATAAAAAAAACATATGCCTATTAATTACAGAATTCGTCAACCATGTACTGGTTCGGCCCGGAACACAAATTTTTTGAATCTCTTTTCTTTTAATAGTAATAAGCAAATATTTATAAATCAATTTATAAATATAGATAGGTATTTTATAAGATATGTATATATATATATATATATATATATATATATATATATATTCACAATCCAATTTCTAAAGGAGGATTGGTTAACATACACATGAAAGCACAATATAATTTAAATATATATTTATACATAAGAGTATATAGCCAAACTTTATTTGTTTTCAGAGGAAAAATACAATGTTTTCTTTCAAATCAAATCAAAGACAGATTGGGTATCATCATAAAATGAATATTGTTCTCAATTATTTCCTAAAAGAGTTGTTCTAAATCTCATATCGTTTCTTTTCTCATAGAAATCATATTTAACTATTTTATTTTATTTGAATCAGAAAGTTTAAGAACAAGAAATTGGAACTTGGAGTCCTACGTTGTTGAAATTTTTGATGAAGTTTGACTTGATCCCAATAGCCTCTTCGAAGCACTCTCGTTCCTTCTTCAGAATCATTTCTCCAAAGTACCGTGCTCAATTTCAGATCTAATATTTTATTAAGAAAACTCTCTCTAGAATAATGCAAGAAAAAGGATGAAATAACTTTCCAGAAAACCTCAGAAGATTCAACAATACGGAACAATTATTTTGTGCAACTTCGGTCCCAATCTTCCCATTCCTGAAAACTCACAATTATTTAATTAAATAAAAGATACCTCTTTTCTTTTTCGAACACTCTAAAAATCAAATATAAAATAAATTATCTAATTCTATTCTAGCTTTTCAGCCAACACTTAATTCTCATTCGTCCTTTTTTCTTTTTTGTTCTTTTATTTATTTATTTTTCCATTTATCAAAACTTTTTGTTTTAAATCTACTTTTGCAAGCTTTACTTGCAATGCACATAATTTAATTTATTTATTTTATAATTATCTTCAACAAGGTAATTTAATTAAATTAACAAAACACAAATTTAATATTTAATTAACATTTCACTAAAACACATGACTTTTAAAATATAACTTTTAAATATTAATCCAACACCAATATAAACATTTATTACCACCTTTAATTAAATAAAGCACAACATATAAAATACCAACGTAAAATAAATACAAACAAGACACTCACACAAAACACAGTAATAAAATACAGAAATGAAAACACAACGACGCACAATACCATTCAATCGGGATGGTTTGACAACATGGGATAGGGTGACTTCCCTGTCATCTCTATTTAAACATTATGCCATTGGGTTATTGGTGCTTGCCCTGTCCTGCCAAAGCAGGTGGAATCAAGACTCTGTACCTGCAATCCTTGCATACCAGCAAGGTTGTGTACATGTACATATATATAAAATCAAAGCATTACATTATGAAAAGGAATTGCATCATAGCGGGGCACTCGTGAACAAGTGATGCTACACTATCCTCTCATCACATCTATTCTAACAATTATAATATCAAATATGAAATAACATTTCTAAACTAAGTGATCTTATGATAACATTATTACTAATATACTGCATCATAATATAATATTGAATCCAATTAACATCATAGAATCACAACATCAATGTATATAATATTAAGGAAAATCCATTACATAATAAAATAATCTAACGTAAATTGTCATAATAATGTAAAATGTAGTAATCAACTACACTATGCATCCACACACACCAAGACGGTGAACTAATCACCATCACAAACCAGTATCACACTAACACATAAAAGTAGCAAATAGTAGCAAAGAGTATTAGTAACATGGGGGTATTACACACCTTCCGCCTTCTCATATCTCCATCATTATCTCTATCTCAATTTTTCCTCCCTCCCTTCCCCCTCGCTCTCTTCCTTCTTCCCACCAACCTTCCCTCTCTACTTCTCTCTATCTAGCATATTCCTCTCTTCCTCTCTCTCTTCATCCCTCTTCTCTCTAAATATATCTACCTTCCTCCTCATCTCTTCATCATTCTTTGTATCTCACTTCTCCCTTCCCCCTCTTCTCTCTCTCCCTACCTCCCTCCCTCCCTCTCTCCCCATATTTCTCTCTAATCTCTATCTCACCACTCTCTCTCTCTCTCTCTCATATTTAAATCTCACTCTCACATTACCTCTCTACTTTTATATATCTCATCTCTATGCCTCCATACTTCTCCTTCCCTCTCCCTTTATCTATCTCTCTCTTTACCTAAAAGACAAATAGGGTTAAGTAGAGAGACCGAGTGGAAAGATAGATAGAATTAGAGAGGAAATGAGGGATGGAGGGAGGGATAGATAAGGATGGATAAATAGGTGAGATAAAGAGTAATAAAGAGAGAGAGTGAGAGAGAGAAAGAGAGTGAGGTATAGATAGGTAGATAGAGAGAAAGGAGAGATAGAGAAGGAATGAGGTAGAAAGTTATAGGTAGAGTGGGAGAGAGAGTGGTAGGAAGTGATGGAGAGATAAGGGGATAAAGAGAAGTAGAGAGGAAAGGAGACATGGAGAGAGAGGTAGGGAGGCAAAGAGAGAGAGGTTTGAGAGAGAAATAGAGAGAGTGGTAGGGATTTATGGAGGGAGAGGTAGGTAGAGAGAGTGAGAGGTGAGAGAGAGAAATAGAGAAAGTGGTAGGGATTGATGGAGGGAGAGGTAGGTAGAGAGAGTGAGAGGGGAGATAGAGAAAATTAGAGAGGGAGAGGTAGGGGGGAGATGAGAGATATAAATAGGTCGGTACCAAACACCTCCACCATGGAAATAAGTGAAGGTAGACCACACCATTACTTAATTGGGACCCAAATATACACCAACATGCTTCTCAAGACTTCATCAAACAACAATTATCTTCCACAATTAGTGCGAGCATGCTAGGTAGGAAAAAATTGCACTAACACTAATAGGAAACTCAAACATGCCTCTCTAGGTCTAGAAATACATCATGGAGCACATAATAGGACTCCACAACATCTCAAAATATTCAACATTATCAAAATATTCACTACTACTAAAACCACATGAAACTCAAGAATACCTTCATTCTGTTTAACCAGACATAGTGGCACAAACATCCTACACACAAAACAACCTTGTGCAACACCTCATAACTTAAAACTTCAAGGGAAGGTAGATACCAATAGTATAAGCATGTTCCTAGATCCATAACACTATAAATTTCATTACAGAGAAATGCAAAGCAATCTCATTTCTCCCAGACACCTTATTTCACTAGACAAACATTCTGTCAAACACATCTTCCATTGTAGTACAATCTAGGACCTTTGATCATGACATCCAAACTACACAATAATATTTTAAACCATGAATAAACGTGGATAAAACCACTAAACACCACTTTGTCACACCAAACTCTCTCTTATTCAAATTTTCTCAAAAGAACTTGGAAACCAAGTGGACTGACTTCATTAACAACATTATTTATCACATAAATCAATGAAAATATTGATGATAGTGAAACACTCTCCAACATCAACATTATCCCCCAACACAAGTCAAAACATCAACCTTTCCAACCATGCTGAAGTAAGACATCAATGACAACACCAATACAGTGTGTTGACACCAATACCAACAACTCCAAGCTTGACATCATCAGCACCATCAGTATCTGAATGCTCTCTTATTACAAGGGGTTGAAATAAATGACAACACCCAAGTAACTCATGAACAACTCAGGCTTCCAACATCTCCAAAAATCCAACAATTTATGACTCAATTGATTCCATTTTATCTTCTATGCTCCTTGTAGAATTAAGCTATTTCAAGAAAAACTAAAATAAAACTTTGGATTCTCCCATGGATCTATGGACTTCCTTCAAGTTTCCTTGCAAATTTCCAACTACAGCATTACATTTATTAGAAATATTAGTTAATCTCTTATCATTGAATTTCTTTTCCATTTATTTTTCAATCTTTTCTTCTAGAGTAGTAGAATAATCCTTGAAAGAATCAAGCAATAATTTCACTTTCTGCATACCATATAAAGAATCATCAATAGTTTCTCTAGGAATGTTTTCGTACAACACCTTTACTACTTCTACCATTTCTACTCTTATGATGTGTTTGAATTATTTCCTTACTTGTGGAGGCATGGAAATCATTATCAAGCTGTAACTTTTGCAAGGGAGAAATTTTGTTCATATCTACATGTCCTTATTGTAGTGGAATCTACAAGAGTTGTATAGATACCACCAATTCAAATTGTAATTTCATATCCAATATATCTTTTAGTGAATCTCCAAAGGCTTCAGAGGATTCACCAATAGTTTTAGCACTTTTTCCTTTCTCACTCTTCTCCTTTTTTTCATTTTCATAACATGATTTAGAATTATTTTCTTCTTTTGCAGACCTTTCACCATCTGAAGGAGAAAAAATTTCATCTTTTTTGTGCCTTTGCCTTCTCCAAGAATTATTGTTTATCTTATTCTCTTTGTGTGTTATCTTTCTCCATATTTGGAGGGGGAAATTTTGATCATTTTGAGCTTCCTCTTTCTCCATGAAACTCTATTTTTTATCCTAATTTTCTTCAACAATGTTCTCTACAATTGGAGGGGAGTTAATAGTTACCATCTCTTCATGTCCACCCTCATGCTTAGGTACATGCTCATGTTGTTTAATCATAGGCTCATTTCTTTTTGAGATAGATGTATCCTTTTGCATTTGATCTTAACTCTCTGGAGCATTCCCAACTCTTTTGCAAGTTCTACACCCTTTTGCACTATCTCATTCTTGAGTCTTTCAATGTATTTTTTGTATCTTCTCATCAAATAGTACCAACTCTCTATTTTGTCCTGAATTTCTTATTATACAACTTAGACAACTTAGCTCTATCTTTAGCTATAGGAGAAGATCCAATCTTCTCCAAATAAAATTTCCTCATCTTAGCATCTTCATCAAAATATTATTTCTTTCTATCACTTACAACACCTTTAAGATCATCAAGCAATTGATTCCTAATTTCAATCAAACCTATACTGAATGTTACCATATATTTTACAATAGTTTATTCTATTTCGGCCTTATCCTCATCATTTGAATCCATTTACATTTTAGTGTTCTCTTACAAAATACCAAACTTTTCCATAATATTAAACAAAGCATCTAACTTCAAGGGACTGTGTTCTCTTACCCAAGGGGATTTTCTTTCTTCTATCCCTTTTGGAGATTTTTCTCCTTCTGTTGACTTCTATTCTCTTCTCTAAATAATTAATGATTTTTTTCTTTCTCTACTTCATTTTTAGTGTCCACTATATCAGCTTTTTTTTTCATTACACTTGTCTATTTTGTAGTGACTTGAGACTTCTTCCAGATCAACTTTTTCCCTTCCTCTTACTCTTCCTCTTCATCTTCACAACTAATGTATCTTTATGGTATCCTTTTATTTTCTTCACCTCTTATGAGCCTTTTGTGTCTCAGCGGTGCTAGATTTTCCCTTCTTATTTGAACATACCATAGGCTTTATTTTGAAGAATTTAGGATCAATAGTAGAGGGGGAAAGGGTCCTAACTGACCTTCTTGTGCTTGGAGTACACTATGGATAAATAATTATAGCTTTGATTTTCTTTGTAGAACCCTTAGGAGTGTTCAATATCTCCTCCAACTCAACTTTCATCCTCTCCAAATTAATCTTAGTATCCCTTTTCTTATTTTCTAGGTTTCGTTTGTTGGATATCTCTACAAAGTACCAAACCTTTCCATAGTTTATCTCTTGGTATACTTAACATGATCTTTGCAAGACTAGTAAGCTCTTCTTTAGTAACCTCATTCCCAAGCTTCCATAAAGCATCTATCTCTATTGACCATGAAATTTATTTCATCTTTATACTTTTCAACTACACTTATCAAAAACATTTACCTCTCTTGCATCTCATCCTAAAATTTCTTAAACAAAATGAACAACATAGATTTAAAAGTTTTTAGGTTTCTAACCTTCTTAAGAAATATCTTATTTGTATATTGCCTAGAATATTATCTAACCATACAATGTTCTTTGCTTAAGGCACTTCTCTAAGAAAGTAAAATAGAAAATAGATAACTAGAGTACCATACCTAAAGGCGTACATTTTATGCTTTGCATAACCACCCCATTTTAAACTTGTTTAAAATAAGTCCCCCTTTTTTTGATATGTTTCATTTGGTCTTTTGTTTTCTACCTTAGGCATTTTCTATTTTGTTCTGGCAAATGCAGAACACTGACCAAAACCAAACACTAGAACTTTTCTAGGTACTTGTTTCGTTCTAGTTCTGGTTTTGTTGGTTTCCTTTGTTTTGTTTGTTTGTCATCTTTTGTTCTGGCGAGTGTGGGACGTGGAACGAAACTAAACTTCAGAACTTTTTCTAAGTTCTAGTTCTGTTTCCCCTTCCCGTTCCAGTTCCACTGGTTTTCTTTCTTCCTCTTTGTTTGTTGTTTTGGTGGAAGTCGGATGCAGACCAAAACCAAACTTTGGAACTTTTCTCAAGTTCCAAGTCCAGGTTCCGTTCTAGTCCCGGTTTCACCAAACTCATTTGTTTTTCCTTTTGTTCTGATTGTTTGGTTGTGGGGTACTTTCTTCCCTTCCTTTTTCCTTTTTCATCCTTTTTTCATCATTTCTTTGTGCATTGTCAGAGGAAGATCCAGGATGGAATCCGAACCTGGAATTTGGAGAAAGTTCAAGGTCAAGTTTTTGTTTCGCTTCCACCCCCGCTGCAGTCCTCCCGAGATCGGTTCTTGCTCCAATCTCGTTTGCGTTTGTTTATGTGTTTTTATCCTTGTGTTTGGTCTCTTTTGCAAGGCCGGGTTCGAGAAGGATTTGGGATATGGAATTTTTACCAAATTCAGTTTCCTCATCACGTTCTAACTCCACCCCTACCCTGCTGCAGTCCCTAGTTACTTTGCTTTTTACGGACGTGGAGCTGGAATGTGGGTTGAACTTGGAAATGTTGTTTATTTCCATGTTTTGTTCTTGTTTCGAATCTAGTCCTGGTTCCAGTTTCATTTTGGCTCCGCCCTTGCCAATATTAAAGGTAAGTATGTTTCTAGTTTGGATTTGGTCCTGCCTCCACTAAAGTCGAGTTTTTGGTAATTGTGAGAAGGGAGAAGGTATGAAATGTAATACAAAGAATGATATTTTCTATGCTTTCAGGGGACTAATGAAGGAATTGTTTTGCAGGGTTAAAGCATGTTGAGCACAACTAATGTTGTTTCTCAAGGAAGTCAACCTGCAAAGGTTCTAGGCCGAGAGGAAAGCGTAAAGGGAGGAGGTCGTGAATCTTAATGATGGACGGGGCATTCACTTGCCGAAGTAGGTGGGCATGAATTGAAATACCCCTGGAGCACTCAAGCCACTCTGGGGAGTAGTTTTCGAGGTCAAGGATGAAATGTGTGAAGTCTTAATGACAGAAACGAGGGCTACGAGTTAATGATGGTGGTTGTAAGCAATCTAAAGACCATGCCTAAGGGAGATCCTTCACTGACATGAACAAAGTATATGCATTTAATGCATGATTGACTTTGTTCCACGGTGATCCCACAATAGTGGTTTACAATTTTTGGCCAAACTAGACACTTAATTTTTTTTTAAAACTAAATCTTCACTTTCGGGCACCTATAGCGGCTAAACCGTGAGGAATTTGAAGATGATGTAAACTAGAGTTTCGTGAAATTTTTTCTATAGATTTTATTTTTTATTTTTTCAAAAATTTTGGAATAAGATTGCACTTCTTTTTCCATCTCCCTCGAAAAACTAGTCTTTTTCAAAAAACAACATTTTTAAAAAGTGACACTCACCGTATAACATATAACGTTTTTCCATGAAGGATAAAATTCTAATTCTTTAGAATTTATATTTGTAACTTGGATATCTAGTGCTTCCACTTGGTTAGATAGTTTTTTATTGAATATTTTTTCTTTAATCAAGTTTTGAATTCAAACCAATTATAATTCAGACATAGCATGACTATATAACGCGTAACTTTTTTTGTATGTATCGAAATTCATTTTTTTTCTTTGTTGGATCAAGGAATTCAATATCTGGTGTACTAATATTTTTATTTTTATTTTTAATAATCTACTATTTTCCACATGTGAAGAACAAAGAACTTGATTTTCGGTGAAAAACCTACATTCGTGAGAAATAAAAAATAAATATAATAATAAAATTAAATTTATTTAAAATTATACTTTTTGGGAAGCTTATAATAAGGACTACATAATTACAAGAAATAAATTTTAAATGAATTCATTTAATCCTCCAAAAGGTAAATCAAAAGTGGTTTTTATCAACATTTTGATAGGTGTAAAGGAGACTCTGTTATAGGTATGGTTTAAAACTAGCGGGATTCTATCCAAGGGGGTTTGATTTAAGGTAGTTTGATCAAACCCTCTTCAATTGGAATTCTTTAAATGGAACCTTTTAAGGCTTAAATCATTATATTTTATAAAAATATGTGATTTCATTAAAAATTAGTTCCTCCCAAAAATTGTAAACCAGCTTTGTGGGATCACCCTCCAAACTCTTCTAGAGCCGACTCCTATGACCAACTTATTGTAAACCCTAAACGAGGCTGACTCATTTTGGATGCGCGTGTATAAATATGGAATTTTCACCTCGTTGTAAAAGGAGATATTTTTTATCTTCTTCTTTTCAGCTAAGAATTAGCAGTTAGGGTTAGAAGGTAGATAAAAAAAACTCAGGAGAAAAAATAGAGTAGGAGTTAAGTTTAGTAGGAGGAGGTGATGTATCTTCCAAATTTTCTTAGTATAGATGGAGATAATTCGAAGACATGGGTTTTCTGTACACGGGTGATCTTGCTAGATTTGTAAATGTCGTTTATCTGTTTCACCAATAGTAGAAGTAGCCAGATTTAAATCTACTTCATATTGTTCTCTAGAATGGTATTTATCTTGGGTTAATTATTTGATCTGGAAAGATTTCGAGGAATGAAATTTTATCTTATGTTTTGTTTAAATGATGATTTTCAATCTACTATTAAAGTTTTCACTATGAATGAATGAAACTTTGTATTAATTACAAGTTAACTTCATTCTGCAGTTTTAGTTTAGGAATTCCTTAGAAGGTAACAAGTCTAATTAGTTGGATGAATCAACATTCTCTTCAGTTTAAAAGCTTTGATCTATATTTTTTTGTTTCTTTAAAAACCACCAGTTAAAGTAGGTTTAAATATATACATTTGATCTTATAACAATCCAGAAGCTCAAAACCAGCAGGCCCCTTAAACATTACAGCCATATTGACCACTTTGTGAAACAACAACATTGTGAACCAACATCAAAGACTTTGGGAGGTGATCAGTTTGAATGTTGATTGTCTTTTTCAGGAGAGGTGAGATATTTTACTTTTATCTTACCTTCATGTTGTGGGTCAACTTGGCACCATCAATAGATCTAGTGCTAGGAGGGCTAGAAGAGCAAAATAAATAATGTTGGGTTTTTCTCACCAAAAAGGTCCCATAGAGTTCTTCGATTAGCTAAAAACCCACCACCTTTGATAGAACTCAAGAACCCAAAAAGACAAAATATTCACAAGACTGGGGAAACCATTATACCACCCTTGTCAGCTCCACTCACTCCACCAGGCTTTTCACCAATACCCCAATGGATATGCGTCAATCCACCACCAAATCCATCTCAAGTGCCATTACAGCTGGTTCATCCCATCCAACAATTGACTCAACCACCACCACTAATGGAATTTCTTATGAATAATCCCTCTCCATTGGGGACTATTCCTAGAGGATTTCATGATATGCCTAAAAATCCTGAGAGATTCTATCCCAAATACATTCATGGAAAATCAAGGAGTGTTGAAGAGCACATACAAGCTTTTAAGGATGCTTGTATCAGAGCCCAGATAGCTCACCATGATGTGGTTTGTAAGTTTTTCCCTTATTCCTTAGGGGATATGGCATACAAATGGTACCTAAATCTTCCATAGGGTTCTATCTTGAGCTAGATAGATCTGGAGAATGCTTTCATCAATCAGTTCAAAGTTTATGTGGATCCAACCTTTTTGTTCCACCAATTTTCTACCATTAGGAAGGATCCATGTGAATCCTTGCCCTTGTTTAATACTAGGTTTCAAGGAATGTATAGGAGACTACAAGGCCCCTATCTAGTTGCTGAGAATAGTGCCATTCAAGCATATTTTTGAGTTATAGACCCTTTGCTTGGCCTGTTCCAACAAAGGACTTATCAGCCTGTGAATATTGATTCCCTATCTAAATTTTATCATCTAGCCATCAAGCTGCAACAAAAAACTAGCTCCCAACAAGGAAACTTGGGAGGAGGTTTTCCTTCAATGGGGTATCAAATGCCTAATCTAACCCATTTATTCAATAATGTCCTAGGGATGTCTCCGTCCCATTATGGAACTATATCTGAGTTGTAGACTCAATCTCCTATCCATTCTTTTCCAACGGAGCTCATGGCTTCTTTCAACAATCACAGGCTCATCACAGTCGACATGGTCATCATAACCAAGCTGGAATACCAAATCTCGTTGGTCAGCCACCTGTTTCTAAGAGTGTGGAGAGTGAAAAGATAGTTCAACTCACAAACGAGGTGGATACGTTAAAGAAAAATTTATCTCAAGTCACAAATGATATGGCTTAGCTTAAACTGAACCCCTCTCAGAACCAAGGTAATTACCCTAATTAGAGTAATAACAATCAAGGTAATTATCCGAACAACTACAATCATAGCCAGAGGAATTATCAAGGCCAAAACTCCCCTAACCAAGGCTATCAAAATCAAAATAGAGGATATAACCAGAGGCCAAATAATAGTGGGGTTCATCACAATTATCAAGCTAATGAGGACAGGCCACATGTTGTGAATGTGGTTGACCTCAATTTTATGACTAACTGGTGTAGGTTGCATGATACTGCAACTCATTCCAAGGTAAAATTCCTTGAAATGGAGAAGGTCGTGAAGATGGCATAGGAAGATTCCCAAACATTCCAAGGGAATTTTGATAAAGAAGGTGGCTCACTGGATACAACTATGACTTATGACCTCTTTGAAGAAGAACCTTCATTCCCAATGTAGAATGAGAATGAACTAGAGGAAGATGTGTATGATGCCCAAGCCTTTCAGACAAAGGGAGGACAATTCCTAAGAAACTAGAATAAGGGTCTATTCACTACATCAACACCACCTAACCATATGGTTCCTCTGAATTAGAGTGTTGATAACAACCCTCCTCTGACAAAAGGTTTTCCTAACTCCCATAACAAAGGTAATTCATCTGGAGTTTTGAAATGTAATGCAAGCTATAACATAGAATTTGATATTGTTTCTAAGATGCAAAAATAGAAAACCTCTTTATCATACTTTGACATCCTAAAGTAGTGCCCTGCCCAACAAGAGATAGTGTTGAAAGATTTGGAAGAAGCTAATAAATCAAAAGGGAAAACCAAGGTGGCACCCATGCAGACATGAACACAACTTTGTACAGAAGCAAGGTAGGTACCCCACCATTTCTTTTAAGTTTGAGAATTTGTGGGAAGAATCTACACAATTTTTTGCTAGATTCAAGGGCTTCTGGCAATGTGATGCCATTTTCTATATGCAAGAAATTGGGATTGAACCTTGTCCAAAAAAAAGAAGGTCATCCAACTCGATAAAAAGAAGGTTAATGTAGTTGGAGAATTGAGAAATATACATGTACAAGTAGGGTCTAACCCTAGGATTTTAACCAATATGGATATTCAGGTAGCAAACATTCCCAAGAATTATGGTATGTTGTTGAGCAAAGATTTAATGAAGAGTATAGGGAGATATCTCTCCCTTGAATTTTCACACATGTGGCTACCATGGAGGGGAATTCCTATGTAGATTAGGATTGAGAGTGAACCTCGCCTCAAACATATCATCACTGAATAGGACTGTCCCAAAGAGGTGGCTTATTTTGAAACCAAGATAGGGTTTATAAAAGAGAGGATGTTTTGACATTTTCAGTTCTTGATTCTATAGATTTTTCAATGCAAAAATTCCCTAATCCCATGATTAATGTAAACCAACAAGTATTGATCAGGAAGTTGCAATAGGATCAGCTAGTCTTAGGGGAAGATATTGATTTACGGAGTCTTCTACTCCCTAATTGGTGCATGGTACACTACCAAGATCATTCAGAACTGACATGCCAACCCTGGATTGGTGTTTTAAATCATGTTTTCCAAACCGAAGAGACCCACCCAAGTCACCTTGAGGCTGCTTTAGATCACTTCTCATTCAAAGCCAAAAATGCAATAATGTTAACCAAGGATAATATACCTTCAAAGGAAGTCCCTCCTCAAACTGAACCTACCTTGACAGTCATAATACTGGACCAACATAGTTATGATGAACAACCCCAAGGTTTTTTTGATACCCCTACACTCACAAGTATACCGGACCTAGGGTATTAATCAAAGATACAAGTGATTGTCCAAAAGATAACCTAGGATTACATGATATATCTAACCAGGAATTAGAAATTACACCTGGGGAACCTATTAAACACCCATTCCCAATATTTGATGCAAAATATCAAGTGCCCCCACCTACAATTCATCTTATCCAAATACCCACAACAACCTCAAAGGGATGAACCCCAACTCATGATTAGCTATGGACCCTCACATTTGATGGGTCCAAATCTAAAACAAGGTGTGGTGTTGGGGTTAGATTGACCAGCCCGAAAGGGAAAACATTTTTTGCTTCTTACAAGTTGCAATTTGGGTGCACTAACAATATAGCAGAGTATGAAGCATTAGCTTAGGGAATGATGTTTGCACATCAAAAAAAAGGTCACTACCTTGGTGGTTAAAGCAGATTTGGAAGTCAATATTAGGAAAGTACGCAGCCAGTACACATGTCATAATAAAAGGTTGGAAGCTTATAGAAATCAGGTATGGAACTTGATTGAAGACTTTGATTCTTTTGGGATTAGTTTAATTCCTAGAGAGGAGAATCAAATAGCTGACTCATTAGTTGTTGTTGCAAGTACCTTGGAACCCATGCAAGGCTCCAAGATTAAGAGATTCTTAGTAGAATTTATATCCACCTCGATTGTTCCCGATAATGTCAGGAACTTTCAAGTCTTCGATCATGATCAACATATCCCTATTTTTCTAGCAAGCTCAAATATTTTTCTCAAAATTTTTTAAAGACAGATCATCAATGAGTCTGACAGGGATCAAGGAGATTTGAACCCCGAAGACTGTGATACATAGGGGGTCCTCAATTTAAAAGGTAATAGCATTCCCAAGGGAATGGTGGACTTAGAAATAATTTTTGATTCTGACCCAAGGGCTTGGGAAAAGGTGTCAACTGAAGATAAAGGAGGTGAATATGAACCAGTTAACTTAGCTAATTCTGGCCCTGAAAGAAATGATTACATAGGGAAAGCCTGCCCTGAAGCATTTAGAAAAGATATATTGAAGGCATTGAAGAAGGATATTGTTGCAATAGCTTGGGGGTATGAAGATCTAAAAACATTTGATGCTTCTGTGATAACTAATACTATCCCTATTAAGCATGAAGCTAGACCATTTCAATAGAAACAATGTCCTATGAACACCATGATTGAACCACTAATCTTTAAGGAAGTTCAGAAATTGCTTTCTGCAAGAATAATCTTCCCCATACAACATTCAACGTGGGTGGATAACTTAGTTCCAGTTCGTAAGAAGAATGGAGAGATCAGGCTATGTGTAGATTTTAGGAATCTAAATAGAGCTTCATAAAAAGACAACTACCCACTCCCTTCTCTAGACGAAGTCTTGAAAACTATTAATGGGTCTCAGATGATGTTATTCCTAGATGGCTGTTTTGGGTACAATCAGGTGATCGTTAATTATGAAGATAGAATGAAGAAAACCTTCACTACTAAGAGGGAAACATTTGCTTACAGCAGGATGCCATTTGGTTTGATAAACGCTGAAGCAACCTTTCAGTGTGCCATGGGCGTAGCATTGAAAGATTTGATTGGTAAATGCATCATCATTTATATGGATGACCTGACAGTATTCTCTAAAGATAGACTAAACCATGCTGCATACTTGGCTAAAGTTCTTGAAAGATGTATCTGATATGGTGTCTCTTTGAATCCTAAAAAGTGTGTGTTTGGGGTTTCTAAAGGGAAACATTTGGGACACATAATCTTGGAAAGAGGGATATCGATAGATCCAAACCGAATTGAGTCTATTTTAAAGTTAACCATGCCAGGAAGTAAGAACAAGATGAGATCTTTCTTTGGAAAGATCAACTTTGTGAGAAAGTTTATTACAGGTTTTGCAAAAATTGTTAATCCATTGAATGAAATGATGAAGAAAAGTGCTAGAATAGAATGGATTAACGAGGCAAAGGCTACTATTTATCAAGTCAATAAATCCATTTTAGAAGTGCCAGTCCTCACCAATCCTGACTACTTGAAGCCATTTTATATTTATTCTTTTGTCTCTAAACAATCATGTGTCGTTGTCCTGACACAACAAAGAGAGGAGGGGAATGAGAGGCCAATTGCCTTCATAAGCTCCATGTTTAAGAATGTTGAAGTCAAGTACCCACCACTTGAGAAACAATATTTTGTGCTGGTTAGAGCTGTCAAGAAGTTCAAGCACTATATTCTTCGAAGTTAGATCATTTTTGTGGTTCTTGATGCCGCTGTGAAGTCTCTACTTATGCAGAGTGAGTTGGGAGAACAAAGGGGGAAATGGATGGCTATTCTGTAGGAGTTCAATTTGGAGATTCACCCTATGAAACTTGTCTGAGTTCAAGGCCTGTCTAAATCAATGGTGGATGTTGGTGAGAACATTACTTGTCAGCAATACACAACACGGTCCTTTTCCAATGACCCTTGGTATGCCAATATTATTTATTTCATGCTTAATAATTGGTGCCCAGAGGGAATGAATACAACTCAGAGGAGAACACTGAGAATGAAAATCTCCCATTATATTCTCAAAGGAGGATTGTTATACAGGAAGTATTTTGAGGGGGTTTATCTATGATGCCTTGATCAACAAGAAGCTAGGCATGTAATCACTGAATTTCATGGGAAACCTGGCATAGGACACGGATCAAAAAATTCTATAGCTCATCAAATCCTTAGGTCAGGATATTATTGGCCCCATGTGTTCAGGGATGCACATAAATGCGTCTGAACATATCATACATGTTAGACTTCTGCATCAAAGGAGCGTCATCTAGCCATGCCATTGCAACCTGTTTATGAGATAAGGCTATTTGCCCAATGGGAACTATATTTTTTTGGGGTAATTAATCCTAATTCTTTTGTAGGACACAAATTAATCCTTATTCTTCTGTAGGACACAAATTCATTTTGACTACCACGAATTACTGCACGAGATGGATAGAAGTTATACCTTGCAAGAACAACACAATGGAAGTAGTAATCAAGTTCCTCATTCAATGCACCACCACTAGGTTTGGAGTACCCTTTGCACTCGTATGTGACAATGGCCCTACCTTTTCTTCTGCTGAGTTCATTTCATGGGCTTATGATCATAAGATTATTTTAAAGTATTTTTCAAACTATCATTCGCAAGGAAATGGAGTTACAGAATCAACTAATAAGAATCTCCTATGAGTAATCAGAAAACTTTTAGAGAATAATCCTAGGGATTGGCATAACCAGTTAATATTTTCCTTATGGGAAGATAGGACTAGGTTGTGTTGCAAACTTCACCATTTAAGCTAGTATATGGCCAATAGCCCGTGTTCCCTATTCACTTGCAAATACCTGTCCTAAAATTTATGAAAAAATTTTACTCTAGTGATGATAGGATTGAAGTAAGGTTAGCTGGCTTGCTAAGATTAGAAGAGCAGAGAGATGCTTCTTTGTAGCAATTCTTTAAGCACAAGGTTGTTGTCAAACATTGGTTTGAAAAAAGAACCAAAATTAAGGCTTTCAGAATATTAGACCTTGTGCTGCTATGGGATAAGGCTAATGAAAAGAAAGGTGATCACCAGAAGTTCGATAAGCTCTGTTTGGGTCCCTATCAAATTGTTGAAATCCTAGGAGAAAATTATTTCCGTTAAAGAGGTTTAATGGGAGAGCTTGTTCCATTTCCTGTCAATCGACAGTTTCTCAAACATTATTTTGGGTCGTGAAAGATCTTGTATTTGGTTGGGTTGTGTATACATAAATAGTTTGTTGCTCTGCTTGTTCGTCATTTTATTGTTTTCCTTGTTTTCCTTTTCTTTTTTTCTTTTTCTTGTTGTTCCTTTGTTTTTTTTTTCTTCTTTGTGGGAACCTTCATTTTATGCAGTTGTAAGGGGGTTGTTATCTGAAGTATACTTTGGTTATTAGGAGAGAAGTTAGTTTAGATATTTTTAGGTTTTCTGGTTGGATGTTTTTATCCTAAATTCATTGTTTTATGCCCATTATCAATAAGGGTTGTGGAAAGTTTTGAAAACAAGGTGCAAAGTAAGATATCTTCATTAGCTACGGCTGAATCTGTCACAAATCAATAGACACATCTCCTTTTCTGAAGGTATATTTGTCCTAGGATGATAGTGTTGCAAGATTTGAGTGAAAAATCTGATTCTCCAAATGTTGTTATGAGGTCCATGGTAGTTTTCAACCTAGGATAGGTGTCATACATCTAACATATTGAGAAAGAATTGAATGAAATATCTAAAACTCCAAGAGAAAAGAAAAGAAAAGAGAACTATCTAAGAAAAGTGGACTCAATATTGAATGGGTGATTCCAGTATCTCTATTGGGGCTGTGGATGCCTAACTAGTAGTAGAGCAATGTTGTGGGAAAACTAGAGGTATCTTCGTCAGAGTTATGGATGCTTGATTGGTAGTGGAGCAATGCCCATGATATCATTGCACAACAACTAAAGCAAATCAACTCATGTAGTTAAAATCTTGCATGTTATTGTTCAAAAGATGAGGAAAAATTTGTAAAAGGGTGATGCACTATCAAGCACACACAAAGATTCAAGGGTAGCTAGTGTGATTTACATTTGAGATTCTAGGTCAACCTTGGTTGTTAAAACTAACCTAACTGGAGTTGTGATGTCCATAAACTAGGAGTTTTGGGTAGCTGAATCCTTCAGTTTCTTGAAAATTGTTAAACCATTTTTCCCAGCCAAGTCACCAATTGTTATGCCTTGCATAACCACCCCATTTTAAACTTGTTTAAAATAGGTCCCCCTTTTTTCTGTTTTGTTTCCTTTGGCCTTTTGTTTCCTACCTTAGGTGTTTTCTATTTTTTTCTGGTGGATGCAAAACGTGGACCGAAATAAAACTCTGGAACTTTTCTAGGTTCCAAGTTCTGGTTCCACCAATTTCCTTTGTTTTTTTTGTTTGTCGTCTTTTGTTTTGGCGGGCACAAGATGCAGAACGAAACTGAACTTGAAAAAAATTTCTAAGTTCCAGTTTTGTTTCCCCTTCTGGTTCCGGTTCCACTGGTTTTCTTTCTTCCTCTTTGTTTTTTGTTTTTGCAGAAGTAGGACATGGACCAAAATTAAACTCTAGAACTTTTCTGAAGTTCCAGGTCGAGGTTCCACCGAACATGTTTGTTTTTCCTTTTGTTCTGATCATTTGGTCGTGGGGTGTTTTCTTCCCTTCCTTTTTCCTTTTTCATCCTTTTTTGGTCATTTATTTGTGTGTTGTCAGAGGTGGATCCAGGATGGAAATCGAACCTAGAATTTGGAGAAAGTTCAAGGTTGGGTTTTTGTTTTGCTTCTACCCCCATTGCGGTTCACCTGAGATCGGTTTTTTCTCTAATCTCGTTTGTGCTTGTTTCCATGTTTTGATCCTTATGTTTGGTCTCTTTTGTGGGGCTGGGTTCGGAAAGGATTTGGGATATGGAGTTGTTTCCAAATTCAATTTCCTCATCCCATTCTGACTCTGGCCCTACCCTACTATGGTCCCCATTTACTTTGCTTTTTTGCAGACATAGAGTCGGAATGTGAGCTAAACTTGGAAATGTTTTTTTCCATGTTTTTTTCCTATTTTGACTCCTATCCCAGTTCCAGTTTCATTTTGGCTTTGCCCCCACCAGTATTAAAGGTAAGTATGTTTCTAGTTTAGATTTGGTCTTGCCTCCCCTGGAGTTGAGTTTTTGGTAAATATGAGAAGGGAGAAGGTATGAAAGGTAATACAAAGAATGATATTTTCTATGCTTTTGGAGGATTAATGAAGGCATTGTTTTGTAGGGTTAAAGCATGTTGAGAAAATTTGATGGTGTTTCTCAAGGAAGTCAACCCGCGAAGGTTTTGCACCAAGAGGAAAGCATAAAGGGAGGAGGTCGCGAGTCTTAATGACGAACAAGATGTTCACTAGCTGAAGTAGGTGGGCATGAATGGAAATACCCTTGGAGCACTCAAGCCACTCTGCAGAGCATTTTTTGAGGTCAAGGATGAAACACATGAAGTCTTAATGAAAGAAACGAGGGTTGTGAGTTAATGATGGTGGTTGTAAATAATCTAAATATCATGCCTAAGGGAGATCGTTTGTTGACATGAACAGAGTATATGCAATTAATGCATGATTGAATTTGTTCTAAACTCTTCTAGAGCTGACTCCTATGACCGACTTATTGTAAACCCTAAATGGGGCTGATTCATTTGGATGCGCGTGTATAAATATGATTTTTTCCTCTTTGTAAAAGGAGATCCTTTTTATCTTCTTCTTTTCGGTTAAGAATTGGCAGTTAGAGTTAGAAGGTAGATAAAAAAACCTCAAGAGAAAAAATAGAGGAGTTAAGTTTAGCAGGAGGAGGTTGTAGTGCCCCTCCATTTGTGTCGTCATGTGATGCTTTTTGCGTTGTTATGAATTTAAGAGTGGTTTAGTATTGATTTATTTTGTGTTTAAGGTAATGCGATAATTTAAATAAAAAGTTATTAATAAAATATTATTAACGGTTAAATTGAAATAAATTAGAATTTATTTAAAAGAATAAAATTTTAAAAAATAGGTATTATCGGGTGATAGGCATTTAGTGGTTATTAATAGTAATTAATGGAGTATGGTTGCATGTGCCACCACTCAAACAAACCACTCTCCCTAATTAACACACCATGCAAACTACATTCCTTATTGTAACCGCCTCTTGTCTAGAGAATGTCGTTGTGTGCATTATTTTAGGCATGTAACAACTTTTGGTAACCGCTTTGCTAAAAAAATGAGAAAAATTATCTAGAAGAAGAACGGCTCAAGAGGAAAATTGGTGGACAAAAAAAATAAAATCTTTCTTGGTTGAGAAGCTGATTATGTGGAGAGTGGACGAGGCAGAATGGATGCCTTCCATTTTTCAACACCGATAAGAATTGAATAAGGAGGAGGACTTACTCCATTTTCTGCGCTGGGTGGGGCTACATCCCTTAATGGAGAGTCTCTGCAACTGTGAATGAAGGAATCCATAGTGGTGCAAAGTCAAGAAGGCAAGTAAAAGGATGCTAGGAGAGGAAGAACGTGAGTGGAGAATGCTCATACCAATATTACAAGAGAACCAGAGGTCTGCGTATGGTGTGTGCTAACTAGGGTGTGGGGGAAGAAGTAATTCTAAAACTCATTCTTGGAGGGCTATGAAATCTCCCTGTGGAGTAAGAGTTGATGGGCTTGAAGCTGGGATTGAAGCTTTGACACAGTTTCGAGCTGCAGCTAGAGATTTGTTCTGGCAATACTTTCAACTCTGAAAATCATAGTTACCCAGGTTCCCCTGCTCTCTAAATTATTTCTCTATTAAGTTTGTTTGAAATAATCCATTAAAGAATTCATGATTGATATTCTAGAATTTAGTTCTATATGTTCTAGATTTCATTCTTCCTGGGCATTGCACTTGAAATTGTACCCCCTATTATTCTATCGACGAATGCTTTATTGTAGTTAACACTCTGTTGAATGTTGAACATTGTGAACTATTCCTGTCATTTCTCATGGCAACGGATATTACGTTTATTTCAATGATTTTATCTCTGAAATTCAATGGTTTTTGATATTTTGTCTGCCTTCTTGGAAATTTGGGAAAAATGCAACTTATTCTACCATAGTGACTAAATATGACTCTATAATATTCACCATTTCCCTGTTGCAATTAAAAAAAAAAAACTAGGAAACTATAATATTTGGTAAACCCTGTCTATATTTTTGTAAAGCTAAGGTCGACAATAGGTTTATTCTATTCTTATTTCTGTTGTTGGATAGGCTTGAAATAGGTATTAGATGTTTACTCTTAGGTTTTGATGTTATAATGATTTGATTTATAGTTCCTGAGATTGCGGTTTTAATTCCAATTCGAAGAAAACTTTGAAAGAAACTAGTTAGTAAGAATTTTGTGATCTTGACTTTACTACTTGAAACATAATGAGGTACAGAAATATATTGTTGATAGTTCTTATATTTTGCAAGGTCGATTTTATGTATGAAGAGACCTGGCTTGCTTATCAGCCGCGGACCCTCAAATACCTTGTATTTGATTTCTTTCATTTAATTTGGCTGCTAAGAGCAAACTTCATAGGCTTCTTTGGTGTCAACTTAGTAGCTTCTGAAATTTAGTTTGCAATCGTCTATAAATCTCAATTTGCATTCTTTTGGTGTCAAATTTTGTGGTTAAGAGAATTTTGATTTGTTTACAACATTTTTTTTTAATTGCTTGATGTATACATGATGATTGGTTTCTAACTCTCCCCTGAAAATTCATTGTTTGAAGTTTATAGTTACCCTATTGAAATCGTAAGGGTCGATGTAGTCTATGTTAAGTCTTGTGGCACCGATTTCTTGTCATATGAAATGAAGCTGGGCAGAAATTGGCCTTTATTAGAGACATTACGTATAGTAGTCATCTTGATAATTGATAGTTACCAGATAAGTGATACCTTTTATATGTATAGCACTATTGTGTTACCTCTTCAATCTGTAAGGCTATTGTTTCAATCGTCATTAAAGTGCACCCTAGTACATTAACTATTAAGCCTTGTTCTCCAATTAACCGAGCCTTGGAGAGATGTCAGCCTGATTTGACAATGCCAAGTCTAAGTTAAGATTATTAGATTAGTTGTATGGATAAGTTTTTCCTTCATGCATTGTTTTATTTTGAAATTAAGTGCCTAGGAAATTCATTCCTTATCTCATACATCTGGTGTTAGTTGTAGAAGTTAAGTGAAGAAAACATCTGTTATGTTGGCCAGAGTTCAATACATAGGATTCGGCCTATATAAATAGCCATAATAAGTCTTGTGCATGCGTGTTGTGGACGAGTTAATTTAGCTGATATAAGTATAGTGGGAGTGTGTGGGGTTTATAATTGGCCGAAAGGGAATTACGCAATGCTTCTTGTTTGTGACTGATGACATTTTCTAAAAGTTCTGCCACCTCACAATCTCCTTACTAATTGAATCTCATCACACATGTCTGCATCTGCACAAGATGTTTTAGAGAAGAATATAAGATGCAACATTTTAGGATCCGACTAAAAGTTGTGCTGCAGGGAATACTCTGCCAATATACACATCTTATCTACATGTTCCTATGATGAAATTCCCTACTGATTATGCGTTAATGGTTATCTGGTCGATCTTGCCAGTAGTAATTTGCTTGTCCCAAAGATTAAGTCATGCATGTCTAAGTATGAACTATTTCTGACTATGAAACTGCAGATGGCTCAATAAATCAATTATAGTTTCTTTGAGCATAACATTTCCTACTATTAGATTGGACCTTTATTTTGTATACCTTTGTATTTCTTATCAAGATAAGCAAAAGAGTATATTTACCGAATACTAGATGTAGAATACTATGACATGTAAATAATGGAAGTAATGTGAGCATACTAAGCTCAAATTAGTTAAACTCTTTTAAGGAATCATTGAAACAAACTCTAGTTCTTATGAAAATAGATCTTTATGATGATTTGTTATATTCATATGTATTTATGTAAAGGTATGGTATATTATATGGTGATTAGAACTAATTTAGCAGGGAAAAGAGATTGTGAGTTCTTCCCATAGTTATAGTTGTTTGATGAGATTACGATTGTTTGATTATTCATTTATGTGGATTTATTAAGTTATGATTGGTGGACTTTATATTATTGTCACGGTTGATGATCTTGAGATGATTTTGGTTATTGGTTGTATTATGAAATCTTTGCTTATTCCATGTTGATGTTGTTGTGATCATTCATTTTGTTGGTTGACATTTTCGTTGACTATTGTGGTGAATTTTGGGTTTTGCGAAGGTTATAAGTTACTATTTATGGGAGGAATTTTGTTTGAGCCAAATGGCCCTTGGGAATATTTTGGCTTTGTGAGATGTTTATGTTGGTATTTGGTTGAGTGAGATTTTGTTGTGATGACTTCACTTGTTGATTTATAATTTGTGGATGGTCTCTAATCTTTTGAGATCTTGATGTTGTTGCCACCCTGTTGGGTAACCCTTGTTTTAGTGATTTATCAGTCTTCCAGAGAAAAAGGAAAGAAGGGTGTTGCTTTATTATTGGCCTTCACTTTTGGTTCTTTGTGAACTATTGCTTGTATGATTTATTTGATGTTATGGGTTTAGCCTTGCACTTGAAAATAGTTTCATTATGAAGATTTTGTGTAGAATGGTGTATGTTTTGCTTAATGCAACTTATCATGTGGCTTTATATGTTGTGCATGGGGCTTACCCTGATAGTGTCTTTTGAGTCTTGTTGTTCATAAGGGGAGTGGCTTTCAATGGGGGCCAAGACCCGTAAGTGGTCTCAGGGTAACTCATTGGAAGTTTGTTAATCAAGTGAAAATGATAATATTTATTTAGGGGTTTTGGATAGAATCACACATTAACAAGATATAAGTGAATGCCTCACTTGTGGCTCAAGTGCTTGTATGGGCTTGAGATGAGTTGAGAAGGCCTGGAATGGAAAAATCATTGTCTTGTCCTTGTGAAAGATAATTGATGCTGCATTGGATTGCATGTAGGGCCGGGTTTCGTAAGAGGTCACTAGGGTAACCCAAGTTGGGGGCTGGGGCCTAGGAAGATTCGCCAGGGTAACCCATGCAACATTGCGATGACACTCTTCCTTTAACAACCATTTATGCTTTGTTTCCCTCTATGTTATTCTTGAGCCTCTGGAAGCACATGTTGGCATTTGTATGTTGATGCTTTATTGGTTGGGCACATCTTGTGTTGGTTATATCTTGTGCTGAGATTACCTTATGTTATTGTGGATCTTGTTGTGAAGCCTTGTATCCTTGTTTTGTATGATGGTTTAGTTGGGGTTCCTTCTTGTCATCTCTTAGCATGGGGGGTGGGCCTTCGGGTCCACGTGGTTGGGTGGAACATGCTATGCACCCCATTGGGTCCCCAATTGTCGATCGAGAAGTGCAAAAATTGTACCTTGCAGTGACTCCTGAGTTGAACTAGAGATGAATCCAGTAATGCAGCTTTGTACTCCTTCATTTCAAATGTATCATTCCATTTTATTGTATCTTCCCCATTCATATTGGGAAATGACATTGTAATATTGTAACCCTTGATTAATGTGTTGATCATGTTCATATTATCTTATGATTACTGGTGTATACTTACCATCCATATGATGTAATGATATTGTTGTGAAAAGTAATGCAGTCAAGTAAACCTAAGGGATTTGTTATATGTAGTTCATGTTTAGTTTCATATCATGTGATAAATGATTATTATGATGTATGTTAGTACTTTTTAAAAAAAAATTGGTGCCATAAATGCTAGATGTAATGTATCCTTTGGGGTTGCTTGGCGGGCCATTACAGAGGTGATGTATCTTCCAAATTTTCTTAGTATAGATGGAGATAATTTGAAGACATGGGTTTTTTTTACACTAGTGATCTTGCCAGATTTGTAAATGTTGTTTATTTGTTTCACCAATAGTAGAAGCAGCCAGATTTAAATCTACTTCATATTGTGCTCTAGAATGGTATTTATCTTGGGTTAATTATTTGATCTGGAAAACTTTCAAGGAATGAAATTTAATCTTTTGTTTTGTTTAAATGATGATTTTCCATCTACTATTAAATTTTACACTGTGAATAAATGAAACTTTGTATTAATTACAAGTTAACTTTATTCTGTAGTTTTAGTTTAGGAATTCCTTGGAAGGTAACAAGTCTGATTAGTTGGATGAATCAACATTCTCTTCAGTTTAAAAGTTTTAATCTATCTTTTTCTGTTACTTTAAAAACCATCAGTTAAAGTAAGTTTAAATATATGTTTGATCTTATAACAATCCAGAAGCTCAAAACTAGCAGGCCCCTTGAACATTACAGCCAGATTGACCACTTTGTGAAACAACAATGTTGTGAACCAACATCAAAGACCTTGGGAGCTGATCAGTTTGATTGTTGATTGTCTTTTTCAAGAGAGGTGAGATATTTCACTTTTATCTTACCTGCATGTTGTGGGTCAACTTGGCACCATCAATAGTACCTTAATTCCTTGCACTAGTATAGAAACAACAATATATGATTTAAAAAACTACTAAAAACTACATATAAATGACTAAACATCGTCATGTGACCACTAGAAGTTTATTGCTAGTCATTTATAATGTGACTGAATTGATGAATAAACCATTTTTAGTCATTTATTGGTTTTTTTGATTGATTGATTTGGTAGTATATTTAGTTATCAATTTAGTCATTGATTGTTGTAAACTGGTCACTTATTTAGTCATTTTTTATTCACCAATATATTTAGTCATTAATTTAGTCATTGATTGTTGTTAATTGCTCACTTATTTAGTAATTTTTATTCAATGATATCCATCCATTGGTAGTGTATTTAGTCATTAATTTTATCATAATTTTGATCAATTTGGTAGTTTATTTAATTGTTTTTATTCACTAATTTTTTTCAACTGGTAGTATATTGATATATTTTTTATTAATTGTATAATCATTATATTTAGTCATATTTATTCATTGATTTCTATCAATTGGTAGTTTATTTAATTATTTTTGTTCACTAATTTTTGCCAGCTAAAAGTGTTGGAAATGAGACAATGCTTTTGAGGTTTAAACATTAAACATAGAATAGCATAATCAATCATTCATTTTCACAAAATGAAACAACTATTAAGAAGGAAAATACTAAAATTTTATTGAGAAAAGGTTTTCTTACAACATATACAAGAATTAAATGTCTTTTCTTTGAAAAATGTGTTGTAAGTGTGTTTCCCAATGTTGTGATTGAGAAAATTGAGTTACAATGCTCTATTTTTTGCTTATACAACTCCAAAACATGAAATAAATACTTTAAAAATGAAGCCTAAGGGTCATATATCTCATCCCAAGCATGGGAGAGCATATAGGAACTACAATTGACTAAGTTCTCATGCTTAAAAATAGGGAAACATGTTTTACATTCCCAAGATGTCTTCTTGCTAGGATAACGAGGGATGAGATATTGATGGTGCTCTTAGCCACATCACCCCCTACAATTACATAAGTGATCATTGTGTCAGGCTAGTATGGAAATACATTGTTGGTCACCCATTTATCTAATGTGCTCTATTACTATGAAAAACCCGACCAATTTGAATTGGGTATCCCAATCATGAGCTCAATACTAGAATTAACAAATACATGAAGGACCTGCACATAAGGAAATCTAGATTTAGAACCACAAATTTCCAAGAAATGGTCTTTTGATTTTCATTAAACTACTATGGAAAATTTTTGATGTGTTACAAGTAACAACCTACACATTAGAGTCATAAATCCTTATCTTCTTGACAAACACTAACTTCACTAACTGGGCTACTTTGTTAAGAGTTGGAAGGTCATCTCCTACTCAACCATAAGAAATTACGACTTCACTTCCTCCCATGACCTCTACAAATGAAGACATTAACCCTCCAATAATGTCAAAAGTCCAAAAACCTATTGATTCACCCAATTCCCAATTGAATTCACTAGATGATATCCCAATTGTAGACCCCAAGTCTAATTGAAATAACATAGATATCAATGTCAACTAGAGGCCAAGAATGGCCAATGGAACTAAAGAAAGAACATAATCCAAAAAATTTGTAACATTAAGAGTTCCTAGTGCATCTCTAATATAGTAAAACAAAACTAAAATAAACAAAAACAATTGCTAGGTTTGAAAGCATATTTTAATGAAGATCCCCTTTTAAATATCTAACCATAAAATGTTCTTTGCTTAAGGAACTTCTCTAAGAAAGTAAAATAGAAAATAGATAACTAGAGTACCATACCAAAAGGGGTACCTTTATTCCTTGCACTAGTACAAAAACAACAATATATGATTAAAAAAACTACTAAAAACTGCATATAAATGATTGAACACGGTCATGTGACCATTAGTAGTTTATTGTTAGTCATTTATAACATGACCAAATTTATGAGTAAACAATTTTTAGTCATTTATTATTGTAAACCAGTCACTTATTTAGTCATTTTTTATTCATTGATATATTTAGTTGTTAATTTAGTCATTGATTGTTGTTAATTGGTCACTTATTTAGTCATTTTTATTCAATGATATCCATCTACTAGTATTTTATTTAGTCATTAATTTTCATCATCATTTTGATCAATTTGGTAGTTTATTTAATTATTTTTGTTCACTGATTTTTGTCAACTAGTAGTATATTGATACATTGTTTATTAATTGTATAATCATTATATTTAGTCATATTTATTCACTAATTTTTGTCAATTGGTATTATATTTAGTTAGTTGGTAGTTTATTTTTTTGTTCACTAATTTTTACTAGCTAAAAGTGTTTGAAATGAGACAATGCTTTCAAGGTTTAAACATAAAACATAGAAAAACATAATTAATCATTCATTTGAGTAGAATGAAACAACTATTAAAAAGGAAAAATACTAAAATTTTATTGAGAAAAGGTGTTCTTACAACATATACAAGAATTAAATATGTTTCTTTTCTTTGAAAAATGTGTTACAAAGTGTGTTTCTCAGTATTGTGAGTGAGAAAATTGAGTTACAATGCTCTATTTTTTTCTTATACTACTCCAAAATATGAAATAACTACTTGAAAAATGAAGCCTAAGGGTCCTATAACTCATCCCAAGTATGGGAGAGCATATTGGAACTAAAATTGACTAAGTTCTCATGCTTAAAAATAGGGAAACATGTTTTACATTCCCAAGAGGTCTTCTTGTTGGGACAAAGAGGGATGAGATATTGATGGTGCTCTCAGCCACCTCATCCCCTACAATTACATAAGTGATCATTGTATTGGGGTAGTATGGTAATAGATTGTTGGTCATCCATGTATCTGATGTGCTTTGATACTATGAAAAACACAACAAATTTGAATTGGGTATCCCAATTATGAGCTAAATGCTAGTGTTGACAAATGCCTGAAGGACCTGCACATAATGAAATCAAGATTTAGAACCACAAATTTCCAAGAAATGGTCTTTTGATTTGAATTAAACTACTATGGAAATTTTTTGATGTGTTTCAAGTAACAACCTACACATTAGAGTCATAAATCCTTATCTTCTTTATAGAAACTAACTTCACCAGTTGGGCTACTTTTTTAGGAGTTGGAATGTCATCCCCTACTTAACCATAGAAAATTTATACTTCACTTCCTCCCATGACCCCTACAAATGAAGAAATTAACACTCCAATAATGTCAAAAGTCCAAAAACCTATTGATTCAACCAACTCCCAATTGAATTCACTAGCAGATATCACAGTTGTAGACCCCAAGTCTAATTGACATAGCATAGATATAAATGTTGACTAGAGGCCAAGAATGGCCAATGGAACTAAAGAAAGCACATAATCCAAAAATTATGTAACATTAAGAGTCCCTAGTGCATCTCTAATACAGTAAAACACAACTAAAACAAACAAAAACAATTTCCATGTTTGAAAGCATATTTTAATGAAGATCCCCTTTTAAATATTATCAATTTTACTAATGGTAATATTAAAGGTTGGTAACACTTATTTCATTACATATATAGTTGATCATTAGGTGTGCATGGTTGACCTTCATGCCAATGTTAGCTATCTTGAGGTCACCCTCAATATTATTACTAAGATGCCAGCTAAACCTTTGGTGCTTTTTTGATCATATATGAATATAGGTTGAGCATTCCCTAACACTTCCTTTTTAGTTTGATCCTAAAAATGTTGAAACTTATGTTTCTTCTCTAAAATATCTGTGTAGAAGCAAGTAGGTTTGGTAAGGTTCAAATAGTAAAGATATTGATGAAAGATAGAGGAATTAAAAGATACCTATATGTAGGTAGCTTGAAGGGCATAAAATGATACATGATTTTTTGTGTAGGAGATAGATCACATCCACGAACATGGGAGAGCTATGCAGAATTGGAGAAATTGGATTGGGAAATGAAGGCAGTAAGGTATATCTAGATTCAATACTTTTACTTAATGTTGTGGAATAGAAGAAAAAATAATTATTTATCTACCACCATAGTAAAAAGTTAGCAGTTGCATTTGGTTTGTTAAACATGGCCCTTGGTACAACTATTAGAGTTGCTAAAACCTTCAAGTATGTTCTGATTTTCACACTGCATCTAAATTCATCTCTAAGATTGTTGTAAGAGAATTTTTTCTGAGATATGTGAATCATTTCCATCATTTTAAATAGAGACAATGTTCTTGTGGATAATATTGGTGATGCTAAATGAAACAATCTGAAAAATAGGAATGCACTATAATAATGTGCACTACATTAGATATCTAGTAATAACAAAGGGACATCCATCAAAGCATAACAACAAGTATTTTTTTGTCATATTTTGTATTTACAAGTGCCTTGCTAGAAATACATGAAAATGTGGAAGCATAGACAAGGCAAGTGAACTATTTCAAAAAATGCATTAAAGAAATGTGATATCATTGAAGGTGATGGGGGTCAAAGTGTTCCAATAATTTTACCCTTTGTTTTCCTTTTTCCTTCATATTTCCTACCATTTTATCATTATTTGTCACAAAAAGTATAGTATTTGATGAAATGTAATAGGAAAATAAAATGATTAAGAAAGTGCCAATTTTGGTTGTAACACTAACTAATCTATGGTGGAATTGGTAGGAAGTAATAAAAAAGCTATAGAGATGGTTGAGGAGGAAAATGAGGAGTGATCAAGTTGTTTCTATCTATACTTATTTTGAGGAAAATGCTTGTTAAAGATTGTTTTATATTTCTAGTCAGTGGCCAAATTTTAGTTTTATTAGATGCAAACTATTTTTAGTTTATCAAACTTAATGGTTTTTTGGGGTCGTAGGCCATAAAAAAACTATGTAAACTTATTGGTGCTTTCTCTAGTATAAATATTTGTAAGCCTAAAGACTTCATATATAGATGTTAATATAATATTGTCTTGTTAAAAAATCACTCGTAATCCATTGTATGCATGTATGATTGAGCTTAATTAAGAGCACTCATTAATACTTCTATCATCAATTGGCCAAGGAAGTAGGGCCCACTCCTCATGTCAATTGATGATCTATTTGCATTTTTTAGTGTGGTAATTTAATGTCTGATTTGATTTTAAGTTTATTTCCTTTCTGAATATAAGTTAATTATCTATACTCTCATGGAATTTGGTTTTATGTATGCATATTTGATTATTTAGAATTGTGATTGGTTTCTTTACTTATTCATGTATTTATTAATCATTCAGGAATTCAAGATTTGGTTCGTGCAGATTGAAATTTATTGTTGATAGCATATTAACTCAAAAGTACACTTTATTATTTCGTTGTCACACTTATTGTTAAAATTCATGTAACTGTAATTCCTATTGTAGTTTTTAGTAGTCCTCCTATCTCAATTTTTGTTAGGAAGCAAGAACATCATAATCAAACTTAATTCAGAATTAAAGGTTTATTGTGTAACTCTAGGGTACTAGTTTTAATATTAAAGATAGGATTATATTCATTTGCAAATTGAAGAAGGCATGCTTTGTTTTAAATCCTAGATTAAAAGGTGTGTTTCAATCCAATTCTTAGATGCATCCATCCCCCCTTAGTTCATTAGTTTCATCCCTTAGGTAGATTTCTTCAACACTATTCACAAACTTACACCCCCAGATTGACATTAAGGAGTAAACTAAGGAAATTCTAAGGATTGATGCAATTCCAAACGAAGATATAATTACAAGGATAGTTTTACCCATACTATCAACGATAGTTTAATCCAATCATTTTGGCATCATTGTTGGGGAGTGGTGTTAAAGGCATGTCATCCTAGTGAACTAAGTTAGGAACATTGTGTTAAAGAGAAATTCTACAAGGCAGTCGATCTCATTGGGATAACTACCATTAGTTTTCTTTGTGGTAAGTCATTTAGGTGCATGAATCATAGTAGGGATGTAGAGGGAGATTTGTTAAAAAGGATAAGGGGAGTAATACACAACCAGAAAAAAGATAAAAATAAATCAAAGTCATTAACTAAGGGAGGTAGCTCACAACAAAAAAAATTGAAAGCTAAATTGCAACCATTAGAGTTACCCAAACCTAATATTGAAAGGTGTGTTATTGAGTCTACCATTGTTGAGACATCTATAGGTACCCATCTAGGGTCTTTCAAAATATTGTGGAAGGTTGAAATTATTTTTCAGAAATCTTATGGATTTGAAGCTAGTCCATTCTCAGAAACCCAAAAGCCATTTACAACCTATTTTACCCCTTGGGCACTATATTTCATGGTTGATCCCAACAACATCATCATCATCATCAATAACAACAAAAACATTAACAACTATAATAAAAATAATAATAAAGCATTAGTCAATAATAATTTGGTCACCTTTGAGTTTCTAATAACACATCCTAAAGAAGATACCCATATGAATAACATTCCTCATTCTACTTTACCTATCTTTCATGGAATTTCTATTTAGGATCCTGAAATGTTCTCATTTGACTTTAATGTGTTGTGCCATAGCTATGATTATTAGAGTGATGTGTGGAAGCTCAAATTGTTCCCAACCACATTAAAGAATGCAACCTTGTGATGGTTTATGAACCTTAGGAATATCAAAACATGGGAAGTCATGTAGGAATTATTCTTGACCAAGTACTGGGAGTATTGCAAAATAAACAAGGTTTGTGAAAAATATTCTGCATGACATAGAAAGAAGATGAGTCTGTGGTGGACTACCTCGAACACTTCATGTTTAGATTTCAATGATAACGAAAAAAAGGGATAAATCTTGGTGCTATTAAAATGTTGTTTCTTAGAGGAATCAAAGATGATACTATATGGAAGAATTAAATTTAATAGGTAAAGTGAATGTCTATAAAATTGACTTTGATGATATCTATGATATTTACAGGAACTATTCAAGGTCTCAGTGCTCGGGAAGTAACTATCCAAGTAAGTTGTATCATTCAGGAACCTCAATAGGTATCAAAAAGTGTGAGATAGGTAATCTACTTGAAGACCTCAAGACTAATTTGTTAATTCATATGGGTAAATATATAGACACTTTATATACACAAAGAAAATAAGAGGAAGATGAAAAAGCCTTAGTTGTCTTTTTCCCTATTTGTTGAAATAGGCATAGTGGTGAAGAGTGTTCATATAATAGAAAAAAGATATATTCTTTAGAGTAAGAAATTAAGGATACTACTTTAAAACCTCTTCTTATAGGGATGACCAAGGTAGAGGGTATGTGTAGGATCATCATGGAAAACACAGGCCCTTAAGTGGCAAAAAATTCAAAAAAATCAGAGTTAGGCAACTTGATGTAAAAATTTGAATAAGTTATCTATATTATTTCAAAAATATGTAAGGATATAATCTGTAGCAATTGAATGTAGTTTCTAAAATACAAGGTCTAGTTTTTAAAAAAAATTCTATTTGCTGAAAATTTGAAATTTCAATGCATTAGTACTTAAATTTTAGGGAAAAAATAAGAAGTGTCTGTTTGACCACCCTAACCACAATAAAATGATTATATTTTTTTATAAGATTTTATATATTACTAGAGGACTCATGTATGGATGTGATGCATATTTTTTTGTAATTTTTTTCCAAGTAAATAATTAATTATGAATTTTTTATAACAACTTTTAAAAAATATAAAAAATTGCATGTCTAACCACCTTAACTTGGTCAAAACTTCATGATTTTTTTTTTTTTTTCTAATCCTATATTATGCAAAGATTAGAATGTGACGCATGTTTTGAATTCAAAAAATGTGATACCATTTGAAAGCTATAGATGTATTTCAATTAGCCTAGCAATCAGGACTTTAGTCATAATTCAAATAGAAAATGAATAATAATTATTTATTAAATTCAAAGTAAAACATAATTTATATTGGTGGAATGTTGACAATCTCCTTTTAAAACCCTTTTTGTTTCATCAATTTTGGGTAAAAAAAATTCATTAGCCACATAACCTACACATACGGTCCATAATATCGCCACTTTTTGGCCTATCATGATCCTGCACATACCCTAGAATATATAGATGAACTTGTTTATTTTATGGACCAAAGAAGACCTTGGCAACCAAGAGCAATTCCCCTAACCAATTACCAAGTCGCACCCCAAAATCCTTTTCAACAATTTTTTTTCCCAAACCAATCTGGATGGTATGGAAGTTGGTAGCAACCTCCATACTAGCCCCAGTGGTCACAACAATATCCACCTACTCCACAATCATGGAAAGTACCACCACCACCCTACCCACAATATTATTCATTTCCTCTGTATCCACCACCTCCAACAATAAACCCATATCAACAATACCAAAAACTCTTGCCACCTATCTAGTCATCTAATCAACCCTCTAGTTTGACCCAACCACCATAAGCCACACTAATGCCCACACAACCAACACCCAATCCAAACAATAAGGTTATTCAATGAGTCTACAATAATGAAGTGATAGGGTCCCCGACTTATCCTATCAGTGCATTAGAGATTGATAGTGTAAACCCAAGGTTAGGGAAGAACCTTCAAGGGCCAACCATCACAGAAGTTGAGGAACATCCAGTTGAGCTAGAAGAGGAGAAACCCAAGCCTCCATTTCCAAATAGGTTGCAAGAGTAACCAAAACAACAACAAACATATCAACCTAATTTTGATTTTATGAATGAATTATGAAATGTTAACATTAAAATTCCTTTATTGCAAGATATTCAAGATGTTCTAGTATGTTGAATGTTGTGGTTGTGTTGCTGATATGTGGTTGTCATTGATGTCAACACTATTGGCGTTGAAGAAATTAGAAGTTGTATATGATGAGGATATTGAGAAAATTGTAATAAAGTAAGTTACAGGTTGTTAGTGGTGAAGTTAAGTTTAGTCAATATATTAATTTAGTATGTTGATGATCAATGGTTATGGATTAAAGAGTTTTTTTTTTAGTATATCAAGTTTATCCACATTAAGTTTTAGAGATTTGTATGAAGATTTGATGGAGGTATGAGCAGTTGTGTTTTAACAGTCATTTTGTTGCTTTAGTTGGTGTTCCTGAATGAAGATGATGTGATTCTAGTAAGTTTAGTTGTTTTAGATGCTTCTCTGGTGATTCATGATATTTTTTGATGTTTCTAGATTGTGCTCTATCTATGATGCACATCCTCATTGATTGTTGTGCTCACAATTAGAGATTTTTTGTTGCGTGTTCATATTTTTCATGTTCTTGGCTGATAGGGTATTGTAGCGTGTTGTGGATCTTCAAGGAATAATTTTTGAAGTGTTTTTCATGTTTGAGTATTTTCTTTTGGGTCTTCATTATGTTGTGGCCAACATTGGTCGATTCACATTGAAAATTATTTATTGTTTTGGGCTCATAGTTTGCATATGTTTTATTATTTTTTTGAGGCTAGCATGTAGTGATTTAATCTTTTGTTGTGGATATATATAAGAAATTGTTTATTCCATTTGAAAGCAGATGCATGTATGATATGTATGAATCATGTCCTAATCATTTGAATGTAGAAGCAGAGTGTGAAGAAGAGTGAGCAAAGTGTGAAGAAGTGTTCATGTTCTTAACTAGAACTATTATTAGACATTAGTAGATGTTATTTTCTTAGTTCAAATCTTCTAGATGTAATTAAAATATTTTTGTAAGATAGTGAGTCTTCCTTTTGTAATTGAGCAATGAGCTCTAGGAAGTGCACCTAAATGCATGTGCATTCCCCATTCACATTTCTTTATACTTTTAATAAGATATAGTCTTGTGGAATGACCTCCACTGTGGTTTTTCCCCTAGGAGGGTTTCCACATAAAAAATATTGGTGTTATGTGTGTTTCTAATGTGTTTTTGATTTATACTTTCATGGTTATTGATCATATCTAAAAATAAGGCTAAAAAGTTTAATAATTTTTGAATTTTTGTGACAACTGATTCCCCCCCTCTCAATTTTCTACCCTTGTGTTACCAACAATTGGTATCAGAGTAGGTTCCTTAGAAGAAGTTTGATAACTTGAGGTGATCTAGGATGGTGACATACAAGAAGGATAGTCTGAGATTTGATAGAACAAATTATTCTCTATGGAAGACTTGAATGGAGTGTCATTTGAGATGCATTTGTGAACCTTACTAGAAAAATTACAAAGAATAGGTTATCATTCCACAGAATGGTCCTTCTACTACAGATGAGATTAAGGAAGTTGAGTACAATATCAAGGCTAAGGAAGCATTGTTGAGTGCTCTGAGTGATTTTAAGATGGAAAATGTTATGGATCTGATGGATGCTTATGAGATCTAGAAAAAGTTGGAAACTTTGTATGAAGGTGATGCTAATGTGAAGATTGCTAAGTTGCAAAGTTTAAAAGGGAAATATGAAATGCTGAGAATGGGTGATGATGAGAACATTAATTCTTTCATGAAAAGAGTGAATGAACTTATGTGCAGTATCAAATGTGCTGGTGGATGATTGGAAGAATCAAATATTGTTGCTAAATTGCTTAGATCCTTTCTTGTTGCATACAATGTCAAAGTTACTACTATTAAGGAGCTTTGAACTATAACAAATGTAACTAGAGACATGTTGATTGGTAAGCTTACAACTTTTGAGTTAATTGAGTTTGGTGATGCTCTTCATAAGATAGAATCCACATTCAAGGATTCTACCTCCAGAAAAGATAAGAAGAGATATGATCTAGGAGAAAGTTCTTCTAGAAAGGTATTCAAGTATGAGGAGGAAATGAGAGAGATTGAAGAAGATGAGATAAAACTATAGGAGCTTGAATAACTTCTTTTCAAAAGGGAAGCTAGAGGAGAAGGTAAGTATAAAGGATAATTTCCTATTAAATTATTTTCTTGCAATAAGATAGGTCTTTTTACATCAAGGTGTCTGGAAAGAGTTCCTAAGACAAGACCTAACAAGCCTAGATTCCAAAGAAAGTGTTATTATGCTACTGATGAAGGTGTGAAAAATGATGAATTTGATAAAGGGAATGTAAGTGAAGATGAATGGGTATTTATTGATATTAAGGAAAATGATCCTACCCCTACTGAATCTACTAGTTGCTCAAATGTGGAGAAAGCCCTAGTTGCTCGAGTTGAAGAGACAGGTGAATGGGTAATTGACAGTGGATGCTTTCAGCACATGACATGTGATAAAATTAATTTTGTGAGTTTGGAAAAGTATGATGGTGGTGTAATATTTGGTGATGACAAAGTAGGTGCAATCTATGGAAGAGGATGCATTTCTCCTAATGGTAAGAATAATACTGATGATTTTTTATATGTGGAAGGTTTGAAGCATAATCTCTTAAGTTTTGGAAAATGGTTGAAAAGGGATACAATATTCAATTCAGTAATGGAAAGTGTAGAATATTAGGGAGTTCTGGAAATGTGATTTCTTTAGGTACAAAAAAAATGGTAACATATTTCTCATGAATGCTACTAGTAAAAGTTGTTTGATTGCTCAAGCTGATGAAAGTTGGTTGTGGCATAGGAGAATGTGTCATGTAAACTTTGACAATATTATCAAGATAAGCTCTATTTAGGTAGTGAGAGATCTTATTAAGCTGGTAAAGCCTACTAATACTATATGCAAGGAATGCCAATTAGGGAAGCAAACTAGAATTTCATTTTAGAGAAAATAGCATTGTTCAAATAAAGTGTTGGATATTTTCATATTGATTTGTGTGGTTCTTCTAGAGTCAGAAGTTTACAAGGAGATAGGTACTTCATGTTACTTATTGATGATTACTCTAGATTGATGTGGGTTACTTTCTTAAAGGAAAACTTTGAAGCTCTAGAGAAATTCAATATTTTTAAGGCTATGGTTGAGATAGAGACAGGTCTGAAGATTAAATGTTTGAGATCAAATAAAGGTGGTGAATTCACCTAATTCTTTTTGTGAAGAGCATGGGATAAAGAGACAATTATCTACCCTTCCGACCCCTCAACAAAATGGAGTTGTGGAAAGGAAGAATAGGATAATTCAAGATACTACTAGAAGGAAACATTCCTCATATCTATTGGAGAGAAGTTGTGAGTACTGTTCTTTAGACCCTCAACTGATTACAAGTCAAAGGTGATGCTGGTAAGACCCCTTTTGAGCTACAATTTGGTCATAAGCCTACTATTAGATATTTCAAAATATTTGGGAGTAAAGGCTTTATCAAAAGAGATGAAGATATAGGAAATTTTGATGTTAGGAGTGATGAAGGAATCTTTCTTGGTTATTCCACTAAGAGCAAGACCTACTGGTGCTACATTAAGAGATTCAGGAAAGTATTTTAAAGTGCAAATGTCAAGGTTGATGAAGCCATAGCTAGACCATCTAGAACCTATGGATATGATTCAAATGATCAGAATAATAGTTCTATCATAGGAAATAAAGTTCATACTTCAAGTCAAGTTCAGATCATTCTGGTGAATCAAGAAAATCAAGAGGAAGGAACTAGTGAAAGTGAAAAAGAGAGATCACAAGAGCCAAAAGTTCAAGAAAATCCTAAGACTCCAAGGTATATAAGACTAAATCATTCAGAAGATTAGATTATAGGTGATAAGAACAAAGGTGTTCAGACTAGGAGAAATTTTTTAGAAGACTATTGTCTTATTTCAAATACTAAGCCTAATAGTGTCAATGAAGCATGCAAAGATGAACATTAGGCAGATGCAATGAAAGAAGAACTACAAAAAATTGAGAAGAATACTACATGGATTCTTGTTCCTAGACCTAAGGGAAAATATGTAATTGGAACTAAATGGGTCTTTAGAAACAAGTTGAATGAACAATGTGAAGTTGTTAGAAACAAAGCAAGACTTGTGTGTAAAGGATATTCTTAGATGGAAGGAATTGACTTTGAAGAAACCTTTACCCCTGTTGCTAGGATTGAAGCTATGAGAATATTTCTTTCTTATGCTACTTACAAAAACCACAAGGTTTATTAGATGGATGTCAAGTTAACATTTCTAAATGGTGAATTGGAAGAAGTGTATGTTGAGAAACCTGATGGATTTCAATTGGCTGATTAGGGATATATGGTTTGTCGATTGAAGAAAGCATTGTATGGACTTAAGGAAGCCCCAAGATCATGGTATGACAGATTGGACAAGTATTTGTTGAAGTTTGGATTCAATAAAGGTACTACTCATAGTAATCTATATTTCAAGATTGATCATGATAAAGATTTTATTGTTGAATTCTTTGTTGATGATATCATTTTTGGAGAAGATGATAGTTTGTGCATGAAGTTTGTTGATGAGATTTAGAATGAGTTTGAGATGTCTATGATTGGAGAGATGAAATTATTTTTGGGATTGCAAATTACTCAGCTAGATAAAGGGATCTTCATATCTTAGTCCAAGTATGTGAAAGAATTAATAAAGAAGTTTGGTATGGAAGATTCAAAGCCAGTTGGTACACCTATGGTGACTGAATGCAAGTTGACACAAGATGATGATTCTCTGAAAGTAAATCAAACTAGAAACAAATATATGATTGGTGAATTTCTCTATTTGGCTCAAACTAGACCTGATATCATGAATGTTGTATGCATTGTTGCAAGATTTCAAGCTGATCCTATGGAATCTCATGTAATTTCTATGAAGAGGACTTTCATATACTTGAAGGGGATAGTTGATTTTATCCTGTGGTATCCTAAAGATGATGATCTTACTTTGATTTCTTTTATTGATGTTGATTGGGTAGGTGATGTGAATGATATAAAGAGTACTAGTGGTGGTGCATTTTTCTTGGGTAAGAAGATGATTTCATGGTTAAGTAAGAAGTGGAATGCCATTTATTTATCTACTACAAAGGTAGAATACATTGTTGCTACTAATAATTGTACTCAAGTATTATGGATGAAGTAGATGTTGAAAGATATCAGAGTTGTGTATGATGAACCTATTGATATATTATGTGATAATTCAAGTGCAATTAATATTTCTAAGAATTTGGTGTTGCATTCAAAGAGCAAGCATATATCTATCAAGTTTAACTTTTTGAGAGAGAAGATGAGTGAAAAGGAAGTCGGATTGGAGTATGTGTTGAATAAGGAGCAAATTACAGATATCTTTACCAAACCATTGCCTAAGGATACTTTTGAGTATCTCAAAGGGAAGCTAGAGGTGATTACCCCTCCTAATCAAGACTAAGATGCATTGACTTGCATCAATCCATGTATTTCATAGTCATATCTTGATCCAGATTGATGTTGTGGTGGGTGATACTAAGGGGGAGTAGTTAGATGTTAAGATATGTGGTTCAAAGCTTGTGTAAAGAAAATATATTTTTGTCATTGATGTCAAAGGGGGAGAAGAGTCATGTGAAAAACTATGAATTATCTATGGTGAAGAGTCATGTTGGGAGAAGAGTCAGAACCTAAGGGGGAGTAAGTGCTAAACATAGTTGTGTTGATGGATTTTTTCACATCATGTGTTGTGTTGCCATAAATTCAAAAGGGGAAGATTATTGGATGTTGTGGCTATGTTTCTGATATGTGGTTCTCATTGATGCCAACACTATTGGCCTTGAAGACTTTAGAAGTTGTATATGTCGAGGATATTGAGAAAATTGTAATAAAGTAAGTTGTAGGTTTTCAGTGGTGAAGTGAAGCTCAGTCGGTTGGTTAGCTCAGTACGTTGATGATTAGTGGTTATGGATTGAAGGGTTTATTGTCAAGTATATCTAGTTTATCCATGTTAAGTTTTAGAGATCCACATGAAGATTTGATTGAGTTATGAGCAGTTGTGTTATGGCAGTCATTTTGTTGCTTTAGTTGGTGTTCCTGAATTAAGATGATGTGATTCTAGTAAGTTCAATTGTTGTAGATGCTTCTCTAGTGATTCATGATGTTTTTCAATGCTTCTATATAATGCTTTATCTCTATTGCACATCCACATTGATCATTGTGCTCAAAATTAGAGATTTTCTCTTGCGTGTTCATATTTTTCATGTTCTTGGCTAATAGGGTGTTGTAGCATGTTGTGAATCTTTGAGGAATAATTTTTGAAGTGTTTTCATGTTTGAGTATTTTATTTTGGGTCTTCATTATGTTGTGGCTGACATTGGTCAATTCACATTAAAAATTATTTATTGTTTTGGGCCGACAGTTTGCATATGTTTTATTATTTTATTGAGGCCGACATGTAGTGATGTAATATTTTGTTGCGGATATATATAATTATTTTTCCATTTGAAGACAGATGCATGTATGAGATGTGTGAATATTGTCCTAATCATTCGAAGGTAGAATCAGAGTATGTAGAAGAGTTAGTAGAGTGTGAAGAATTGTTCATGTGCTTAACCGAAACTATAATCAGGCATTAGCAGATGCTATTTTATTAGTTCAAATATTTTGGATGTAATCCAAATATTTTTGTAAGACAATGAGTATTCCTTTTTGTAATTGAGTCATGAGCTCTAATTAGTGCACCTGAATGCATGTGCATTCCCCATTCACTTTTCTTTATACTTTTAATAGGGTATAATCTTGTGGACTATCATCCACCGTGGTTTTTCCCCTAACAGCCCTAGTTTCCACATAAAAAATCATGGTGTTATGTGTGTTTCTAATGTGTTGTTCATTTATACGTTCATTGTTATTGATTAGATCTAAAAATAAGGTTAATAAGTTTAATAAGTTTTGAATTTTAGTGACAACTAATTCCCCCCTCTCAGTTGTCTGCCCTTGTGTTGCCAACATAGTATTCACTAAAGCAGTTAAGGAATTTTTTGGGAGGAAGCAATAGAAGCAGGGCCCCAAGATATTCCAAGTGATTGGACAACTTGCAGACTTGATGTTGGGGAGAATCTCTATTCCTAAATATGCAGATCTAGGGAGTATGATGGTTAAGGTATGTATTGGTGACAACCATTCCAAATACACTTATGGATCTAGGAGTAGCTATAAATGTAATGACTAATGATACCAAGTAGAGGTTGGCCCTTCAAGTACTTAGACCTAATCCAATGGTCTTGCAAATAGTTGATCACTCCCTTGCAAAGATAGAAGGTATGATAGAAGATATCATTATTTCTATTGATTCTTGGGAGTACCCAACTGATTTTATGACTTTGTAGCCAAAGATTTAGCTGGGGTATACCCCTTAATTTTAGGTAGACCTTGGTTAGTTTTTTCTAATGCTTTCATTAATTGTAGGTCTAGAAACATGTTGATTTCAAATGGGGAGTAGACAAAGAAGTTAACATTGTACCCTCTAGTGCAACCATTGTTGGAAATGGAGAATCCTTTGTCGATCAACAGCGACTTAGAGGAGTTTTTACATATCTTCACAATAGATAAAAGTAGGGAATTTGAAGATATTTTAGAAGAAAATTTTATTAATCATTTATTGTGAAATAATTATTTAGTTGATAATACTCTTGAGATAATGATTTTAACTAGGGGCATAAGTGACAATTGCTTGTTCATAAATTTTTCGTTAGTTGGTAGATCATAGTGTGTTCAGTATTTTATTACTTTGTATCAACTACTGCCACATACTTGTATATACAGTCCATTTTTGATAGCCAGAAACTCATACCTAGCTTCTTCTAATTCACAATTGCTTGTTGTAGATACTCTTGTATAGTCCCAAATTACTAAAAATTTTCTTTGTAAAACACTCAACATCAATCCTAGTTTGAATGCCTCCCAATTAAAAGAACTGATTAAGATGTTGTGTGCATATAAAGAAGATTTTTTGTGGGATTATCAAGACATGAGAGGTATTCATCTTGCTACTTGTACACACCATATCTATATAGAAGAAGGGAGTAGACCTGTGTGACAACCCCAGAGAAGGTTAAACACTGCCTTATGGGAAATAGTTAAGGAAGAACTTCATAAGTTGTTTAATGTAGGATTTATCTGCCCTATATCTAATAGCCAATGGGTGTCCCCATTTGTGGTAGTACCTAAAAATAATGGAAAGTGGTGAATATGCATCGATTATAGGGCCCTTAATTAGGCCACTAAGAAAGAACACTTCCCACTTCCTTTCATTGACCAAGTGATGCAAGGGCATTATTCAACAACATGAATTCATTAGGGTGCTTTAGACCCAAACTTAGTTAAGAAGATCAAATTGAACAAGCATATTTGATTCACTAATATTTTCATCAAAATCTCTTCAGATACCACAAAACATTAGATCAAAAAAATTGTCTCTTAACTATCATCAAACTCAAAAAAACCTTAGCCATTCACCACTTTCACTATCCATTCTTTCACCCTTCAATACAACTCTCCTCTCAAGGAAAAAAGTAAACTAAACTTACATTCTTTCTTAAAAACTATTAGTAGGATTCAAGAACCTCATAATCATCATGTTTTTACTAAAACAAACCAATACATCCTTACAAGAATACTAAACCAATAAACCTTCTTATTTTTGCAATCAAGACACCTTCCTTACAACTTGAAACCTTGTTACTCAATCACCAAAAATAGCTATATTGGCCCCAAGATTAATTCCAAACCATTAAAACACATTTAATATCACCAATTAAATATTCACAATACAAAATCAACCATCTATACCTTTGTTTGCATAAATTTGTACTGTATAGCAGCCAAACACCAATTTTCACCTTTTGAACCATATTGCTCAAAACAACAAATTTACAAGTTACCTTTCTAAACCTTTTCCCAAACACTTGGACTCCTTTGAAAACACTAATTAGGTTGTTTCAACACAAAATAAATCACATATATGACTACTTAGAGATCTCAATTTCATGCCTTCAACCACCCATCTCCTAGTAGCGCAACAACTTGATAAAAGCGGGTATATCAACCTATCTAAAGTAAATCTCCATAACCAAACATGTAATTAGGGACCCATTTTTGTCTATTTCAACATACTACAAAATCATTAATTATTTTTTTGGAAAACATAGGATAATCAATACACTGTTTGCTTGAACATGCACCAATTAGCCCAAAAATACAAAGGAGGTAGTCTCAATTCATCACCAAAACACCAAATGATATCAAAAATAATTTTAACTAGTTTTAGAACTCAATATTTGTTAGCTTCTAGGAAGAGAAAGGCACAAGTATTTGTTGAGTTTTAAAACCCTTGTTTGTAGGCTAAATAATATAAAAACATCGAGGGTTTATTGAAAGTAACCTTTAAAAAAATCATGATCCCTTGCCACCATGTCAAACATGTTAAGAAATTTTTTCCAAAGCTTTAGTAACAATATTTTAGCCTCTACCATTGTTATCTTTCAAAACCCTAGTCTATAGCAACTTCCCATGCATGAAATTCATAGTATTTTCATTTGAAACAACATCGCCTATGTATTCTTGAATTTCTTGTCCCTGCCAACACATAAACCACTTAGAGAAATCTTAAACAACCCTAAAAATCCATACCACCAATAGCCTAAACCTACATTGTTGGGATGGTGAATTCAACCTTTACAAGACCCTCTAAACCCTTGACTAGGTTTTCAAACTTGTTTTGTAAAATTGATTAAAAAAGTCCCTAACCCTGTCAAAATCAACTTAATTTGAAGGTAGAAAAATTCCTTGATGAGTTCAAAACAAAATAACAAAATTTCAAAATTTTACTTAGGATTAAAAAATATGATGTCTTCCATGCCATTACCATGCCTTTTAAAGGCTTTACAACTTCCTCCATCGAATAAAACTACCCAAACTGCCTCATGACCTTTGGCATTCTTGATTTTGTGCACTTTTATGATTTTTTACTTTTTACAATTTTGACATCAAATGACAACTTTAGAAACATAATCAAATAGAGACCTATTTGTGACTTCAAATACATTATTTATGACCACTTCCATGACCTTTTACAAAGATTTACATTCTTTTACACATGAAAGATCATTTTTTTACAATTTTCCAATTAAAGGCATCTAATGGGCAAGGTGCTCCTACACCATACAACCAACCAAAAAAAATTTTACAAGTCCCTTGGAAACATATTGCTTCAAATTTTCTTGTTCATTCACCTACAAAACAACTTCAAATTATCTTGGACTACTTTTGAATCTTTCTTTGTCCTGGTTCCAATCTTTTTCTTTAGCTTTATCTTCATCTATCTCCACTTGTCTTTTTCCATCTATCACAACAACACAATAGGCAATTAATGTTGACTTTAGCACTAGATTTTAGTGTATTTTAAGTACATGAGTTGGACAATTTGGTTGGCATTAAACTCAACACAAACAGGCATGGTCAATTTGGTATCCAATTTTGTGTCAACTTTTCTACCGTATTTAGCACCAGAATTAGCACCAAAAAATCATGGTGCCTCCATTAGTGTCAGAAAGTAATGATGGAAATGGCACCCAATTTGGCTTTTGATTTTGCTTCCATGTCTACTCCCATTTTTTCTTCTAGTTTTGCTTCCAATTTTGCGTCCAGTTTTGCTTCTAGTTTTTCCTCCAAGTTTGCTTCCAATTTTTCTTTTTTTGCTTCTGATTTTCCTTCCAATTTTGCTTCCAATTTTGCTTCTAGTTTTGCTTGGACGGTTGCTTCCAGTTTTGCTTCTAGTTTTGCTTTTGGTTTTTCTTCCAAGTTTGCTTATGGTTTTGTTTCCATTTTTTCTTTTAATTTTTCTTCCAAGTTTGCTTCTAGTTTTTCTTCTAGTTTTCCTTCCAGGTTTCCATCCAATTTTGCTTCCATTTTTGTTTCTAGTTTTGCTTCCAGATTTTCTTTCGGATTTTGCTTCCAGTTTTGATTCTAGATTTGCTTCTAGTTTTTCTTCTAATTTTTCTTCTAGTTTTTCTTCCATTTTTTATTCCAATTTTTCTTTCAAGATTGCTTCTGGTTTGCTTCTAGTTTGGCTTCCTTTTTTGCTTCTAAAAATGCTTCCTTTTTTACTTCCATTTATTAATTTAATATGTTTTATTTCAATTTAATTAGTTAAATATACCATGCCTCTTAAATAACTCATATGATTATAGAGTAAGTAATTTAATTATTTAACTCATATGATTAAATAACAATATAATTATTGTAACAAGATCATCATCTATAATTAAAACAAGTGAATCAAATATCTATAATTTAATTAAATTTGACAACATCCATCCTGAGCAGTAAATTAAAATCATCATAGTTAATAAATATCCATCCAAAAATCATCAACCTATTTTAATATATATAAATTGACAAGTCAATACTAATAAGATCATCATCATATATAACTAAAACAAGTGAAATTAAAATATGCCAATACATCAAAAACATGTTAAAATGATACATGTCCAATAGTTGACATAAGTGAAAATGATACATGTCAATATGATACAACTCAACAATATAGTATAGGAGGCTGTGAAAATGATACATATGATAGTAATCATGAAAAGAGTCATCATAATGATATATCAACAATGATCTATGATGTAGTCTATATGATCATGAATGTCACTGGTTACTATCACCAACTGTCTCATCATCATCATCACCATCTTGATCATCATCATTGTCTTCGTCATCATCGTCATCATCATTGTCATTGAACTCAGTGTCTTCCATGTGATTTTTACTGGAAGAACCAATATTTTGTGAATCTATATCATGTTGAGGATCATCTTGATCTTCTGGAAGACTCATGTTCTACAAAAAAAACATTTAAAATGAAAATTTATTACTTATTTCATGCAATAATTTATTTTTTTGTTATATATCCAATATTACAACATATGAGATGAAACCATAATCACATTACATCATATCAAAGTGCACATACCATAATAAAATTTCAAAAAAGTTATAGCTAATATTGGCAAGTTAGGAAAAACTTTAGCTTTCAAAAACAAAGCCAATTAGGCTAGAAGACTTGTAAATTAGGCTAGCATTCGGTGGAAGAGGAAGAAAGATGACTAGAACTCTGGAGGCCCACCATAATGGATTTCAGTATTCAACCATGAGAGAAAAAGAGAGAGTTGATATCATGTATAAAAACATTAAGCATGCATTTTTCCAGCCAGTGGAGAAGGAGATGATTACTTTGCTTGATTTTCATTTGCATAACCATATCATGGCATGGGAACCAAGAAGACCAAGGATGTTTAGTTTTATGTGGAGGAAATGGATGTGGTCCAAACTTTAGGAGGGGAAAGAAGGTCAATGTATGATCATGATGAAATTGAGGAAGAACAACAAGAGAGGAACAAGAAAAAGAAAATCAATACAGAGTTTCAAGGAATTTTTGAGTAAGAGAGTTATGGGATTAGCCTGATCTAAAATATTTTTAACTATATTTTGATAGACCATTTAGAGATCTTGATTTTCATGAAGTTCCTTTCAAAGCCTCTACTTTTATTGCTCCTATAGTAAACTATTTGGTAGAGTTGGTGGAATTACCTTTCTTAGTAATCGCTATTAGTGAGATTGAGATTAATAACCTTGAGAGAGTAGGACTTGGGAAAAGGAATTTATATGGCTATTGCTTTCAAAGAGTTCAAGCGGGATGTACTCCACATTAATGCAATTCCTCAATCTTCACTTGATGGCATCAAGGAATGGTTGAACTCCATGGATATAAAGTATTATGAAATCAAAATGAACTTGAATTGGTGGCTAATTTTGAAAAATATTACTAATGATCCAAATAAATTTATTGAAGTTGGTGGTTGGGAATTTTTGAATATGGAAGCTAGTGATTCCAATTTTGATAATTCAGAAGAGTCAAATCAAGGATATGAAACCTCTAATGTAGAAGAGGAATCAAAATTAGATTTCATGTAGCCACCATCAAGAGTGTTACAAGCCAACAAGATGGAGGGAATTCATATATAAGGATAATTTTCAATGTTGCAAGTACCGACTTTAACACCAAATACAATGGCAACATTGAAATTCCCTATCAGTATTTATGTTAAGGAAATTTCCTTTAGATGCAAGAATTCAAAGCACATCAACCATGTGGTACAAATGATTAAATCCTAGAGATGATCTATAGCAATGAAAGAGTTTGAAAAGGTAGAAAGAGCTACACTGGTGACTCAGGAGAAAATTCAACTTTAAAAAAAAATCCAATTAGGCTAGCAAATGTGTGGATTAGGCCAAAATTTGGTGGAAGAGGATGAAAGATGACTAGAACTCTAGAGGCCCACCATAATGGAGTTTGGTATTCAACCATGACAGAGAAGAGAGAGTTGATATCATGTATCAAAACATTAAGCATGCATTCTTCTAGCTAGCGGAGAAGGAAATTATTACTTTTCTTCATTTTCATTTACATAACCATATCATGGTGTGGGAACCAAAAAGACCAAGGATGTCTAGATTTATGTTGAGGTAATGGATGTCATCCAAAATTTAGGAGGGGATATCCTGATGTCTTCCAAGAGGCATAAAGTGAGATGAATTAAGTTCACCTACATGTCTACAAAAGTTTACTTCCAATTTTTATGTCTATTTTTCTTGATTGTCAGAGAAGAAACTTCAACTTTCAAAAACAAAGCCAATTAGGTTGGCAAACGTGTGGATCAGGCCAACATTTGGTGGAAGAGGATGAAATATGACTGGAACTATAGAGGCCCACCATAATGGATTTCAGTATTGAACCATGAGAGCAGAAGAGAGAGTTGATATCATGTATCAAAACATTAAGCGTGCATTCTTCCAACTAGTAGAGAAGGAGATGATTACTTTGCTTCATTTTCATTTACATAGCCATATCATGGCATGGGAACCAAGAAGACCAAGGATGTCCAATTTTATGTGGAGGTAATGGATGTGGTCCAAAATTTAGGAGATGAGATCCTGATGTCTATAAAGAGGGATAAAGTTAGATGAATTAAGTTCACCTACATGTCTGCCAAAGTTTATTTCCAATTTTTATGAATGTTTTTCTTGACTGTCAGAGTTTACTTACAAATTTGAAATTTATTTCTAGTCATTTTGATGAGGATATATTCAGCCAATGTGTAATCACCTTTTGTTTCCATCACAAGCATCTGTGCATTGCAAAAATTCTGATTATCTATGGTCTATAGCTATGCTGTCTCACTTATTGGATCTTCTATTTCAATTTTTCTATGGCCTTCTCTATTTGAGGTAGCACCTGAAAATCCTACCTCCTTTCCTAAGCTGAGAAGTGGATTTGAATATGGAAATATTGCACTTTAAAACTAGCTATGGTTTAAGGAGAGATATTCTAGCTTTGTTGTTGACACCCTCAATCTTCAACAAGGACTTAGATGCATGGACTGAAATACAAGCTTTCAAACTTAGAATTGAATGTGCATAATTTGATTGATTATGGTTTTCATAGGTAGTTGTCTTTAGATGAATATTCTAGATTGTCAATACATGTAATAGTGATCGCATTCTTATCAAGTTTGTCTACCCTTATTCAGAATTCCTTGGCCTTTAGACTCAATACAAAGTTGTGCATCGTTATTCCATATTTGTACCATGTAGGACATTTAAGGGGTACAACATATAAAAATTCAATACTGTCATCCAAGGAAAACTTACAAATGGTGTACTAAGAACAACATAAAATTCTTTTATTAGGGTTAATGCTTTATTCCCCCATGTTGTTGATATTTTCCCCAAAACATTTGTTTTTATTATTTCAACACATCTCAAAATTCAATGTATTGATTAACATTTGTTACACATTTCAACTATTTATGCAAATGATGCTTATATTTTAACTCGATCAGTGTTGTTACTATGGTAGTTTGAATTCTATGACAACCAACCATTACACACTTCATCTACATCCTTCTACTATTTATTCATGCACATAAACAATCATCTTGTAATAATAAGATTTGAGCTCTATTTACTCATCCTACACATCAATAAACAAATCAACACAAGAGATGAAAATTAACATATTAACATAACAATATCCAACTAATTTATTGAAACTCAGCTACTGATACCTCGTTCTCCATCCAAATTACAAAATTGTTCAACTTTTTGTTTTGTAACATATTCTTTTCAAATTGCTTTGGATGGCGGGCATATTTCTCCTCTTGTCAAAACATGGCACATGGAATACTTAAACTAATTAATATGCAAACATTTACTTTTTCCAAGGAAATAAAAAAATATATCATTTAACATATTAAATATACTTACAAATGTATAGATCAAGGCCTACAAACTTTTTTAGTCACTGTGATGCATGGCACGAAGTTTCTCAATCCTAGCCTTGGAGGCCTTGTCCTGAAACATATACTAATTCAATTTAACTATGCATAAATAAAATTTAAATATTGTTTAATAAATTTCATATAATCTTATGAGAAATTTTAAATACTTGCATACTCTTCTCACCAGACTTCCTCCATGCATCAAACTTCTCATATGCTTTTGCAAGTGCTTTCCATACTTTTACACTTACATCAATTGGCCTTAATTTTTGTCTTAGCTCAAGAGGGAAGTTTTTCATCTTCTTTGTTTGGTTGCATCAAAATCTCTTGCAGTTTTGAGACATTTGTAGATTTATCTTCTCTATAGACCAACATGTGCCAAAATCAATCTCCATGTCATGGATAACTATTTTTTTAAGTTGCATGGGTATCTATGAGAATGGAAAATGTAGATGGCCTTTGAACCATTGAAGGCATGATTCCTTCAACCTATTCACAAATTTTTTCCCAGCATCTGTCATTCGTACTTCCCTTGAAACCATCTTGTATTCTATCTTTGTATTGTAGCTACCAATGCAAGATTGATAACATGGCATGGTGAAAGAAGTCAGTGTCCCAAGAGTGGTTGGGACATTGGAAGTCTTTGCTCCCTATTCCACATTCTTAGACTTTGTTGTCATTGATTTCCTCCTAGATATTTTGTTTGATCTAGGACTAGTTGGGGAATCAATTGATTCCCTTTGGCACAATTGATTTTTTTGCAATGTTTTAGGGGTGTTACAAGATTGTTTTTCTATGTATCTAGCAAGTATTGTCCAGTCCACATTAACCAATTTGTTCACTGCCTCTACCCCCAATATGGAAGCCAATTCCTCTTTATCCTTTTCAATTTCATGTCCCTATATATATATATATACTAAAAAATTATATTTTTTCTTTTAAATTTTGAAATAAAAAAACTAAAAAGTAGAATTCAAAGAAACAATGGAAACATTTACAAATTTATAAATTGACAATGAATTACTTCATTGTGGCTAGAGTCCGCTAAAAATGATCACTTCCTTCAATTGCTTGACATTTTGAGGCAACCTAGGGAAAATTATTTTCATCTAGTCTGTGGAGGAAAATGAAGTACACACTATCAGGTATGAAAATTTTGTTTTGTGAGAAAATATGTTCATTGGGTTTTCTTAGTGTTGATAACCTTATCATGAAAACTCTTTCATAATGCAATATTTCATGAATTTTTCATGGCATCGGTGACTATGGAATGACTGGGAAAAACCAAGTGGTTTATGTGTTTATTTTCAACAGTTGCTTAGCAGTGACATGTTTATTGGGTTTTCTTAGTGTTGATAACTTAGGGAAAATATGTTTGTTGGGTTTGGTTAGTGTTGATAACCTTATCATGAAAACTCTTTCTTAGTTCAATCTTGCATGAATTTTTTATGGCATTGGTGACTATGTAGCAATTGGGAAAAACCAAGCAATTTTTGTGCTTATTTTCAGTAGTTGCTCAGCAGTGACTAACCCATTTCCCAAATTTTCCAAACAGTTCATTATTTCCTTGATACCCAAGTTAGGGAAAGAATACAGAGGCATTTTGGCTTTTTGCTATAATATTTTAAGCCAAGTCTCAAATGGGTAGGGTAAAATTTTTCGTTGGTTTCTCAAAGGTTTTACAATTTATAATGATGGAATAATTTAAAGGTTTCTTGGACAGGTTAGGCCATGAACCAATAAACAATCATGAATTCAAATGCAATACAAAGAGCAGTAAACAATCAATAATTCAACAAAGAAAAAAAAATTGTAACCTTACCTATGGTGTCACAAAATAAATCGAATTTCTCATCCAATGATGGTAGTGCCTTCCTCTCTACCTTCGCATGACATTTTCCCCTTTTTAGTTGTCTAATTTCTTCCTTCATGTGAGAAATTTTTAAATTTTTGATTTTGATTCAGTAGTCAACAATTTAGTCGGCATTAGTTAACACCAACTTTAGTGCCGACTTTAGGAAATTAATGTAATCTATTTGGGGCACATAAGGTGGTGCCAAGTGCACCTAATTAAGTTCCTATCATTGTTGTATAGTGACTATTTTCATTGTTGTGTATCACATGATCCAGAGTCTTGGAAATAATTCCAACTCCTACCTTTTTTTTGTGACCATTATTGTCTGATGGCTCCTTCATCAGCTTGGTGTGGTAGAGCGATTTTACCATGGTCCTACAAGGTGCTTCATACTTCTCAGTGGTAGTGCGGTGAAAGCTTTTGTGGCACCACGCAAGTCTTCCTTCTATTTCTGGTGGTGTTGTGGTGACTCCCGCAAGTCTTCTACCATTGGTGTGCAGTAGTGTGGTGACCACCGCTGTCCCATGGCTCCTTCATCAGCTCAGTGAGGTAGAGTGGTTTTTACCATGGTCCTTCAAGTTGCTTCTTCCTTCTCGGTGGTAGTGCGGTGAAAGCTTATGTGGAAACATTTTATTCACAAAGGAGGCCATGGAGAGAGGACATGGATGGTGTAGAAATACTAAAGCGTTGAGAGGAAAGTGGGTGGAAATAGATGAGACAATGGAATTTTCAGATACAATAGAGGTAAGAAGAGAAAGCAACCTCAACCAAAGGAGGAAGGAATTTATGAATTCACAAATGTTACAACATAGAGGAGATATCAATATGTCAAACATATGCCAAATTGAGGCTTTGTGTTGGAAAACATACTCGTTGAAATGAAATAATTGGTGTACTAAACATTATTTACTATGTTGTGTATTATAGGGGCGAGACGAGGCCATGGCAACAAATTGTGTCATATCAAATGAGGACACAACGGATGAAGTGGGACATCAAGTACTCAAATTTTGGCTTAACTTAGGAAAAAATGATCTGATGGAATTTTGTGATACATCCATCTTTTTTCATAATATTATTGAAATTTATAATGTATTATCCAATCTTGACATAAATTAATGCATGTTGTTGATTATTTTAGATGGATATTGGAGCAAATATAGAGCCTGAGCATTCAATGTGGACCTAAAACTATTCAATCACATAGGAAATAGTGGGTGGAAGAGGATATGACAATGGATACTATAGACACAACAAATGATTGCACTAAAGAAGAGGTAGGTCAGGACTATAGTACATGGGATGAATACTTAGAGAAAATTGTTGTTTGTGGATTTTTTGTATGTCGTGGAAAGAAACAATTCAAATGATTGATTGTACAAAGACATTACATATATGATGAGATTCCGGTTGGTAGTATGCCTCCTACAATCGATTAAAACCAAAAAATAATAAATGAGTGTGGATTGATATTTTATAAACTATGTTGTCAAAATTGTGTTTTATTTAAATTATTATATAAAAAGGTAGTCCATAAAATAATTTTCCATTATTCAATTGATGTATATATATGTTCATACAATTTTATTTTTATTTTTTAAGCTATGTTTGATTATATTTCTTTGAAATTGATACATTTATGATTAATCCAATTGTTTCCAAACATTAAATAATGCTTGTGTTTTTTGATAGGTAGAAGATTTTGATGAAACACATACTAATACCCACGATCCAACTGGGTTATTAAGATTTGGACGGGATGATCCAAACCATCCTTTAAACCATAACAAGGTGAGAAGAACAAGATTGAAGAGAACACTACCACCTGAGAAATTTGAAGAGCTAATGAGAGTCGCATACACGGATGACATGCCACCTAGCCTTAATGATAATGATCATGATAGTGAAAATGTAGTGCATGAAGAAGGATTGAATGAAATTCTTATAGGTTTCTTTGGGGATGGAAGAAATTATGACAATAATGATGATATGGTTGATAGTAATGATGATAATAGGGGTAATCACCACCAACGTAATATTGATGATAACAACATCAAAGACTCCATCAAGCAAGCATCAAAGACACCCGTGTTCAAATCAGGTGCAAGTAGAACCTCAAAACTGGTATGCACATTAATATTATTAAAAATCAAGTCACTATTTGGCTAGTCAGACAAAGGATTCACTACCCTACTAAAGTGAGTTGAAATCTATTTCTTACTTTGCATTGTCAATTGGTTTATATAATTCGTAAACATTCATCAACTTCGTTTATATTTCTTTAAGAGGATTTTAAAACCATATATTGTATATAAATAGTCCTAGTATAGATTGACATATCAAACATGTTCATCATAAGTAAAACATTCAATTGATTTAATCTATGCCAATCTTACAAGGCACTAAAAACTAAAATATTCCCTAAAGAGAATGTGTTTCCATCAACTTGTAGAGAGGCCTGTTTGTTTTTGGTTGAGTTGGGGATTGACTATAAGAAAATTCATTCATGTAAAAATGATTGCATTTTATATAGAGATGAATATCAAAACAAGGTAAAATGCCATGTATGCAAAGAGAAGAGATATCATACAAATGCACAAGGTCCTACAATTCCAAAGAAGGTTTTATGTCACATGCCAATTATACCTAGAGTTTAATGAATGTTTCATTTCAATTCACTAGCACAATTGATGGACTAACATGCAAAGAACATAAGTAAAGATGGATTCATGTGAATTCTGGACAACTCCAAAGCAATGAAACTCATAGAGGAAAAATGGCCAACTAAATTCAAAGATGAACCCAGTAGTATGAGGTTTGGTCTTGCAATTAATTGAGTGTCCACATTCTCTTTCCTAAGCCCAATTATAGTGTTTGGATAGTCGGATTGATAGTATACAATATTCCCCCATGGATAAGTGTTAGAAAGGAGCAGCTTATGCTGACTCTCATTGTTCCAGGAAAACATCAAGTTAAAAACATGGATGTTTATCTTGTGCCTTTTATTGATGGGATGCAGCTGCCATGGAAAGGCATAAGAATGTATGACATATCACGTCCTCCATCAAATAGGTCCTTCATGTTGTATGGTGTGCTATGTTGGACTATTCATGATGTCCTAGGACTTGGTGTTTGTTCTGGTAAGATAAAATATTTACATTCATAATTTATTTTCATCCCAACTTTCAAACTTAGTTTTATAATATTTTTTTTGATCTTATTAACATTACTTTTTGAATTGCAGGGCTTCAAACAAAGGGGATATTTGCATTTCCAAGATGTGCAGAACAATTTTAAAGGTGGTATTCTAAAGATCTACATAAATTTATTTATACAAATAGTAGGGTTTTTCTACCACTAGATCATAGGTTTAGAAATCGCTTGAAGAATGAATTTGATGGAAAAGTTGAAAATAGAGGCCATCCAATGATTATGGGTCTAGGTGATTGGTTGAAAAAGTATGAAGATGTTGAATTGAAAGCTTGGGAGGATTTTTTTGATCGAGGTGATTCAATTGAAGAACCATAACAAGTAGTAGTTAATATGCCAGAAGGAATGAAAAGGAAATCCATATTTTATGAGCTCACTTACTGGAAAAATCTATTAATATCTCACCTATTAGATCCTATGCACATCTTCAAAAATGTCCCAAATTCTATATTTCAACACATATTAGGAAAAGAGAAGGAAACCTTGTCTTCGAGGAGAGATGTTGCTCTTTCGTGTACCAAATTTGATAGAAAACATTTGTGGCCAAATAGGGAAAATGAAACATATGTAGAAGCTCCATGGATTTTGAAAAAAAAAAAAGCTAGACCAACTAAAAAATGTCATCCATTCAATAAGGACACCTACTGGCTATGGGTAATCATTGGCTACAACTTTTACAATTGATGGACATATCACAGGATTTAAAACACATGATTTTCATAATTTAATGAAGGTATTATATATCAACATTTAACATTTACTGGTAACATTGATTAAGCACTAAATTTATTTTTATATTTTTCTATGTGAGAAAAAATTACTAATGACCTTTTAATAAATGTGTTTGATATCATATCATGCCATTGGCAATTAGGGGGGAATTCATGTCTTACAGTTGACTTAAGGAATGCCATAAGTTGATTGTCAACATTTACAAGGTATGTGGTTATATGAAATGTTCATGTGAGAGAGATATAGAGATATTATATTGCAATTTAATTTATGACTAAAGGTTCATACTAATTTACTATTCTTATATTAGGTGGGTGACCTTCAAGGAGATCCATGAATTTGAAGTGCCAAAGTGGAAGAAGGAAATTGTAGAAATTGTATGTGTATTTGAGAAGGAGCTCCCTACAAGTTTCATGGACCTACAAGTCTATTTAATTATACACTTAGTCGATGAAATTGAATTGGCAGGTGTCATATCAATGAGGTGGATATTTTTCTTTGAGAGGTATGTGAAAAATCTTAAAATATATGTACGACAAAAGGCACATCCATAGGGCTGCATGGCTGAAAGGTATGTATTGAATGAAGCATTTTTCGTCCTGTGTGAATTCCATTGTAAGGATATTGAAGATGACCCATGCATCTGGGATGAAGAACGAGCATCAAATATTATTGATGTAGAAAAACCACAATCTAATGGTGTTGAAGTACAAATTAGTAAGTAAATTCATGATCAGTGTCATTGGTTTTCTTGCAATCATTAATTTACTCTGTAATTTATTTGTCAAATTAACATGACATTTAGAGTTTGAAATAAACATGCTGACATGTAATAGGTGTATATTAAAGTTCTAAACTCAAAAATTCCATTCTATACCACATGGACTTTATGAACAAATGGATTGATCTGTATGATAAAAAGAGATAAGTGTTAGAATCAAGGAGATAATTTAAGAGATCAAACCCAAGGAATACTCCATTTCCCACTCATCTACTTGGGGAATGGGGAAAATATTGCACACTATAATGGGTTATTGAAAAAATTCAAAATCAAATAGAAGATGTAGGTATAGATTCAAACATAACAGGAGATGAAATCAACATGTCTAGAGGATGTGAAAGAAAGGTACAATTGGAATTTTACAAAATGTTGTTTCCTTATAGTTTTGCTAGTATTAGCTATTTTAATAGTCTTCATTATATTTTTTTCACTAAAATAAATGGTCTTTCATAGGTGAGGAAATATCCAATAATGTGGGCATATGATCAACATTATCATGTAGAAAGTGTAGACATAAAGAGATGATCCTTCAATTGTGGCATCATGGTTGACTTCGAGCAATCTAGTTGATCAAGCTCAAAAGATAAGAATATAATTGAAGGGAATATACAATATGTTGGGAAAATACAAGAAATTATTGAGTTGAATTACCACTCTTCTAAATGTTTTATTTTTAAGTGTAGATGGTATGAAGCATTTGAGAGAACATGAAAACATGATACCTATAGTGGATTGTTTTCTATAGATTCCTCATCATTCCTACCAGAGGATAAGGAGCCTTATGTTCTACCAATTCATTGTGAGAAGGTATTTCTTTAAGTCAAACAATAAGCAGTAGTGATCATTAATCTATTAATTCATAGCTTATTGTGAATATATACATGTGTTTATTAATCAATAAAATTGTAATAAAATATGTCTAATATATGTACGTCATTCATGTGCAGGTATTTTTCTATTAAGATATTTTGAACCCAAAATGGATATTTGTGTTGGAATATTTGCCTCAATCCATACTGACATGTAACTCCTGAAAGGAAAAGTCATTGTGACATTATTCATGTCTGGGTGACTAACTATTCTAAATCTACTTGAAATGTTCATGTCGCTGAAATAGAGGTGATGTCTTGCCAAATGAAGTCCATCACTGTGACCTAGATGTATTCGCTATGACCTTTCATCGAAGTGGAGACCTCTAGCTAACAGAATGTTCTTATCAGGCTTCAGGAAGACTCTCAACAACTGGTGTCTTCGAGGTGACTTGATCACTCGGTATGAAGTCCCAAAAACTGAAGGGAGTCTCACCAACCAAGTCATTAGAGTAACACAAAGGGCTTGGGGAGAACTCCCAGGGACGAAGGATGTCTCACCGATAGTTCTTAGTAAGACATAAGTGCCCAATGAAAGGTCTCAACGAAGGTCAAATGTCTTGCCAACTCGGCAAGACACGGGTGCTTGGTATGTGGTCTTAGTGAAAGCGATAAGTCTCACCGACTCTTGGACATTTCGGTATGACATGTTTGGCCGGTGTAAGGTCTTAGTGAAAGAAATAAGTCTTGCTAACTTGGTAATACTTGGATGAACTCGGTATGAATTTTTGGTGAAAGACAAATGTCTCACCAACCGGTGGATGTTTCAGAACAACATGAGGACTCGATGGGAGGTCTTGGCGATTTGTGGTAGTCTTTTCGATGGCAATGTGGAAGTCGTTGTGACTTGTGAGCATTGGTATGAGTCTAGCCGATGAGAAATCTCTTGTCGATAGAAATGTAATGGATGTCAATGGATTTGGTATGTCTCATGGCATTCATTATAATGTCCTATCGAATGTTGGGATCTATGACGATATCGATATGAAATATTTTTGGCATCGGGGAGACACTGTTAGTGTCTCACCGATATGCCAACAAATTTTGAACCCCTTTGACCATCCTATGTGGAGCATTGTGGACCAATCAAAGGAACTAATTTTTGAATGGATGGCAGTTAGATTTTTGCAACTGTTGTGACGCTGGAGCTGAACAACATGCAGGTAAAAATCAACGCTCAAGTGGAAACTTTCTATGATGGGGCAATGGCGGATAAGGATGCACATAAGATAAAAGTAGATCGATTCTGAGTTTTGAGATGATCAAATTGTTGAGAGCATTTCTGTAACTGGATGAATAGTGAATGGAACTACTGTGAACTAATACCAGAGAGTTGTATCTCTGATTGTATGTAATTGTTGTTACTGTAATACAAAGAGATTCAGCTTGGTGTGGTGGGTTTTTTCCCGAAAGGGATTCCCACGTAAATTTGTTGTTCATTGTCTTTAAGTATCTTCTTTGTTTCTATAAATCTTGCATGTGTGTCTTAATTGGATTGTAATTTGAAAATTAAAAGTATTTTATGCATTCTCCCCTGTGGTTTTGACATTAGGAAATTTTCTTCTGCATCGTTGCTTTCCTTACAATTTTTCATACATTATGATCCAATATTAAGGCATGTATTTGAAAATGGATTTGTGGATACTAAGCAAAACAATGATGGCCAAAAAAATGAGAGATGGATTATAGAACATTGAAGAAATTAACATCCATGATGATGTTGAAGATGGTTATGTTTAGGCACAAGGAGACAATAATCTAGAGTTAGATAATGTTATGGAAGACAACAATATGGATGGTATAAAAAATGATTATCCAAATACATCTAGTAACAATATAGATGGTCTATAGTCAAATTTCAATAATGATGAAGATGATGCAGGTCAAGATGAGGATGATGATAATATTAAATACTTGAAAGAACATATGAACATCGACAATGATACACTCGATGCCATTGTAGTAGACAATAATGTTAATGACCAAGAATTCTAAATTTTTAGAATTATTTGCAATCCATGTTTAAAGAAGGATGATTCTTATGGCCTAAACTTTGAAATAATTCAGTAATATTATGTTGTACTTGGACAATTGAAAACCTATTTTATTCTCCTAGCAATTTTTGTATTTCCCATTATAATTCTAGACCAAACAACATTTGCGAGGATGGCCTTTTATAACAATCTTAATTTGTATGAAGTTGATGAAGTTGTTGTCAAGCAATAAATTCCTTTCATAGACAACAAATGTAAAGAATTCATTTAAGAAAAGATAAGTAGTCTCTTTCTAAGGGTAATCCACATGAAAAAAGTAAAAAGCACATAAAAAAACAATTGTACAATAGAAAATCATATTCAATTAGTTATGTATTATTTCACTTGCACAGTTATCTAAAAGATACAAGGTTTTCACCATACATTTCCCTTGACAAAGAAAACATGTCCTTTCATTTATTTTTACTATATATCTTAGAAGTGAAATTATTGTTACATAATGATGCACTGAGAAACTAATATATACAAAAAAATGCAAAGAATTTTTTTGAAATTTAACATGCAACCTATTGTGTTGCATTGAAAGGAATCAAGATTAACTGGGAGAAGAAATAAAAATAAAATTTTGATGATTGTACTTAAAAGTGAATATGATATGAAAAGTGTGGTAAATGATGGTGCTGAAATTGAAAACCTTGATTTTGATGACATTATTGTTTTATGTCATTAGAGATAAAGAGCACATACAATTTTATATACATAGCAAATGTAGATTTGAAACTAGTAAACTGAAAATGTAAACACTATAAGATTTTTCCTTAAACAATAATTCACATGCTCACTTACAAAAAAGGGTGAAGCATTTTTGATGCAGGAGCATCCAGTGGTGTAAGGGCAATCTTGCATCACCCAAAAATAGTTAATTTTCAAGTTTCTTAGTTTTTAGATGTTTTTATATTTTTGGATACCCTTTTCGTCATAATGAAATTCCCAATTTATGGTTCTTCATTTCAGTTCTTGGGTTGAAAGATATTACAGTTTTAGTTTCCCAGATTTGCACCTAAAAATCTTCCGAGTGGGATTTGAGGCACTTAGAGCTTTTGGAATGGCCCTGAAACTTGCCAAAATCGGCATAGCTAATTTCGAGCGCGTTCTTGACTTCGAGACCTTTCCAATGGTTCGAACGGTTCGCGAATCGAAGTCCTGGATCAAAAGTTATGACCCCGCGAAGTTGGCGCACTTTCTAGAAGATGACATTGCAAATGCTCTTTTGAATTTGAACTTCATGTTGTAAATTTTCAATGCCAAACCGCCTAAACTCAAATTGAATGTTGTTTTGGCTCCAAACAAATGAGGAGCTCTATTTATGGGCGGGTTTTCTAATTTTGGGTAACTTTTTGGGGACAAGCTCGCATATTGCGAAAAGGTTATTCTGTAGCTTTCTGTAGCTTGCATATGTTGTAAAACTTGGGGATTTGAGATCCTCTGCATGTAAGAAGTTCCATTTTTTGAATAATAAAATTATTCTCTAGTTTGTGGTTTATTTTCTGTGTCTCGGGTTTGTGCCCTCATCAAGTGGTATCATAGCGGGTTTTTTCTTGAGTGTGTGGACAAATCGCCGATCATGAGGCAGTTCATACCAGGACCGTGGTTGTGGGTCGAGGTCAAGAAAGATGTCTCCAAGAGGGAGGAAAGTGAGGATGAAGGAAAGGAAGAAGGTTCAGAGGTAGAAGAG